>OY856411.1:584457990-585057990 GCA_963693085.1 Alisma plantago-aquatica
AAGTCCACCTTCCATACTTGTTAGGCCAGTTTTAACCGAAATGCAAGATGTATGGGACTACCCAAAATGAATTTGGACATAATAATTTCCATGTGAGATAAAATTGATTTTGGGATCTCACCTTACCTCATCCAATAGTTTATCAATACCATAGCAAAATGCTTCACAAGCATGAGTCTACCCGTAATTGAAATCTTAAAGCTAGACCGCATGCTAATCATGTCCTTTAATTGAACAAGACAACTGTGAAAGTGTTTTCTCCTAATTTTTCCTCCTGCCATGGGAAACTCGAGATATTTGGTTGGTCATTCACCTTTCTGGATTCCCATAGATCCAACCAATGCCTACTTGTTTCAACATAAGGATGATAGAAAAATGTGTGTCTTTTGTGCATTGTACTTCATTCCAGAACCCTCCCAAAATCATAGAGAAGTAACCTATGGGAGTTTAGGCTATGTGATTTTCCCTCCACAAAAATTAAAACATCGTTGGTGAATAATAGGTGGCTAAGAACCTTGCATCTTCTTATTGCATAAGGTCTGAACATTTTCTTATCATAGACATCCTCTATCTTTCAGCTAAGACCTACTATAGCAATAGTGAAGAGTAGGGGTAAAAAATGATCACCCTACCATAATCCATTGGAGTTCTTGAAGAACCTACAGATGTACCATTGAGAACTAGAGAAAAATAATACATGTCAACACATTGTTTGACAATATTTATCCTTCAATGATAGAAACCTAATCCATCTAGTCAATACAACTTTTTTAATTTCTTTGTCATCATGTAGTTTTCATAAAATCACATTATCTACATCATTTACTTTGTCCCATTCACATGCATTAGGTTGGGTATCAATTTGTTCCTAGTTATAGAGATGATCAAAGAAAGAAAGAGTTTCATTAGCAATGACATCATCATCATCCACACTATTTCCTTGTGAGTTGAATAACTCGGTAGTGGAGTTGACAACATCTCTTCTCTTGACAATAGTATGATATAACTTCATATTTTTGTTGCCATTAGCAACCCACTCCAATCTAATCCTTTTCCAGTAGTATTTATCTTCAGCCTTTGACAATGTCTCCATTCTATCATAAGTGACTTTCTCATCTTCAATCAGGTCATCATCCAGTGGTGTTCTTTATAGGGAAGCAACAATATCATCCATCTCATATCTTTCTCTAGAAATAAGATTCGTATGATTAACATATTTCTTAGACCAAAGTTTGTATTATGTCTTGACTTTGCACAAATTTTAACATAAAGTATAAGGAGGATTGCCCAGGGATTGGGATTCCTAAGTATTTTTGGCAATGTTATGATAAGAAGACCATTCCAACCTGGAATTTAGGAACTAGAAAGGTTTCTTCTTCTGAATCATTTCCTTCAAGTTGATATGATGATATAATGGATAATAAAGTCACACGTCACTAGATTTATCTTGGTTCCAGGGAATTACTTAACCATTCATCATTAACAAAATCACAACCTAGTTTGCATTCTATCCTTTTGGTAACACCTCTCTTATTATGCCAGGTAAAGATCTTTTTACCTATTGCTAGAAGCTCATTGAGTCCAGCTTTATCTATGGATGTGTTGAAGGAACTCAAGATGAAGGAGGGTACTTCATGACCACTAGATTTCTCCTTACACTTCCTGATGTTGTTGGAGTCTCCTATTACTAACCAAGGATCAATAATTAATGAAGCTAAGCGTTCAAGTTCAACTACAAACTAGTTATATGTTGAGATTGGTTCCTAATGTACACAAATAGGAATGATGATGAGTCCACCTTTGTTGATGCATTTCATGGTGACTTTCTAACCATTCATGACACAACTCATTACCTCCCAAGATTTTGGATTCTATGCCACACATATGCATACATTAACATCATGGTCATGGTTAGTGAGTCATTTCCACCAATTAGGAAATAATTTTTTAGAAGTGTGTATCATATATTTTTATTTTAGTTTCAACAAAGACCACACTAGATGCATGGACCTCCATAATTGTCCTTCTTACCTCCCTTTTCTTATGTGGTTTTCTTGAATATGTTATTCATGAGGAAGGTCAAACCCCTACTAGAGGACCAGGTTCTCATAACTCATCCACCCTGGTAGTCTTGGATGACCTAGTTGAGTTAGGTTCCTTATTGATGATGTTGCCTGCCTCCCTGGGACCAGTATTCAGATCCTTCATTTGTTCATAGGTGACATTCGTAGTGATTTCAAGATGATCACTTGAGACCTTAGGTATAGAGGTAGATTCATCCTATGATCAACTTAAATCTCATTTGAAGGGATGTCCCCATCTTCCTTTGTTGTGTTCCTGTCAGAAGTATACTCCTCAATGGAAAAATTATTAAATATATTAATGATTGTAATATATGTATCTTCAATAATAGGTTGATTTGAGGTGTTAGTGAAGGACTTGTTTCTTTTTCCCATGACTTTTCAGACTCAATTTTGTGGTTGATAAGTCTCATTCTATGTATGTTCCTCCTCTATTGAATTCAATAGGTAGTCATGTTCATAGTTACCAAAGACTTTATAGTCTGGGCATCTCTTTGGCAGGTATTAATAGAGAATTGTCATAGTAGACATGTCCCACTTTAGCATATTGACCTAGATCTCATTGGGTGGTTCTTCATCTACTTCAACCTCCACTAGAGCAAGAGCTTCCCCCAACGATTCTTGACTGATCAACTTGTAGTATATTCTCAAGAGCTTCCCCATCCACTGGCCATGATTCCAATCGCCCTGAGTGACCAATTTATACTTGTGTTGAGTATGCTAATCCAGACTAGGATCATGTTGAAGAAATATTTTTGGAGATCGTCACTAGTTTTGTGGGTCTTGACTACTATTATAGAACCAATGAGGTCCTCCATTGATGATGTTTGTTTGTCTTTAGTAGAGTTAAAGTGCAACAAAAAGAACTTATCTGTATTTGAAAAGAGATCAAAGTCACCCTTCACTTTCCATACCCTTCTGATACATGCTAAAAAATGATAGTAGTAACGTATCTTACCCATGACATAAAGGATACATGTGTATTCCTAGGATTTATTTATAGCTTAATATGTTCCATCTTTAATGTTGATAAAACATTTGCCATTAATATTCTTTGGCAGTGCAAAGTTATGTTGTTTAAAGGAGCTTGAGCTCAACACTTGATTCCATGATTTTTTAGGGATATATATCTCTGCTTGGATCATAGGAGTCTCCATCTTCTTGTTGATGTGATTGAGAGAGGAAAGGGGGCCTCCCCCCTCCATGGTTCTAAGAGGATTGCCTCCTTGAACATTGTTTCTCTGGAGCAGTGATAGGGAAACCCTAGGAGCATACATGAACACATGTTGTTTACAAGATGTAAAATAATGTTCCTCTAAGGAGTTACAAAGTTTCATAGTTGTATTGATATGAATGCTTGATATTTCATATTTTACAATCAAGAACCTATAGGCATAACTTGTCTCTACATAACTAAAGAAAATGACTATTATTGTTTTTGGTCCCTAATTATTTCATTTGTGTTTAGAAACAAGTACCTTTGCAAGGCACAATATTACATTTATAGATATTTTGAGACTTTCCTTTTGACCTCTACATAACTCAATGAACTACTATCTTTATGCTTTTGGGGAAATTTATTTAGAATATGGCAGGCCATATTCAAAGATTCCTCCCACACAAACTTTGGCAATCCTAAAGTTTGGAACAAAGTATTTATCATATGTATCAGGGTTCGGTTCTTACTTTCTTTAATCCCATTAGATTGGGGTGTATAATGAGAGATAACCTCATAAAACTATCCCAAGGAAAAACTTCGAGGTATAATCCTCCTCTATTAGACTTTAATCTATTAAGTATCTCATCAATTTGTGTTTCTAGTTTTAAAAAAATAAATCTATGAAATGCCTCATCTTTAATTTTAATAAATTTGACATAATAATATTTAATAGCACCATCAATGTAAGTTATGAAAATGTTTATTATCCCTAGTTGCAATCCCATTAAATTTGTACGTATCAAGATGCCCTATATCTATAATTTTAGAATTCCTTTCAACAAAATGAAAAGACTTTCTTGGAAGTTTAACTTGCATATAACTTTCACATCTACTATTATTAATTTCATATTTTAAAATCAAATCTAGATTCATCATACATATTATAGATCCAACATTCACATGATAAAAATGATGATGCCACAAGTCAGGAAATATAAGATTCAAGAAAAATTGAATTGTCATTCAAATTTAAATAAAAATAAATAGTAGGTTATGCATGAATCTTAAATACATTCTCCTAATCATATTAATATCCCTTGTGAAAAACAAACCATCACAAACTCAAGTAATAATTGTTGTATTACATTTGCAATCTATTCTTAAACCATCGCTAACTAGTATTGCACTACTAATAATATTACACCAAATAGATGAAACATGTATGACTCTGGCAAGTGTCATAACCTTTTCCCAAGGAAACTACAAATCCACCCATCCTTTACCTTTGACTTCTACAGAGATGGAATCACCCAAACTCATGGATCAACCTAAAGGGGTATGGTAAGACACTAATAGACACTTTTTTGACAAACAAGTACATTAGACCCAATGTCCATAATCTAGTACAGTGATTCAAAAATTTAAAGGGTTTCAAGTTTTTAAAAAATGTGCCCATCATTGAGGTTAAAAGAAGTAGTCATCATATTGACCATGATCTCCTCAACTCCAGATGAAGTTTTTTTTGCCTTCTTTGAAGGACAATCCTTGTTCCATTAGCCAACCTATCCACATGTCCAACAAGGCTTTCTCTTTAGTTTCTACTAAATATTGGCCTCAGGTTTAACTGTACTACTATTTTTCTTATCTTTATTCTTAGCAGTCAGAAGATTGACAATAGGGTCTACATCAATTGGTGCTTTGATCGAGTCCTCTTTAAAGTATTCCTACTTTATTTAATGTCTAGCATAAGTTCATTTATAGTAATGTTACCCTTTCTATGCTTGAGATTTAGATTAAAAGCCTCCCAAGATTTAGGGACATTTTCAATGATAGACATAACAATGAATTATTGAGTGAATGCAAAAATATCTTATTGTGTTGATTCCTAAAAAACCAGGGGTGACAAATCTCAAGGATTTCATGCCGATCTCCCTTTGCAATGTCATCTTTAAGTTCATCACTAAAATCCTTGCTAATAGGTTGAGGGATGTGCTTCCTGAGGTGATTGACCTTAACCAGGCTGCTTTCATGAAAGGGATGAGTATTGGGGATGTTATTCTTCTAGCTAATGAATTACTAAGTACCTTTCCTAATCAAGGTGGGGAAAAGATGTGTGTTAAGGTGGACTTATCGAAGGCCTATGATACAGTTAGAAGAGACTATCTGCTATTCATTATGCAAAATATTGGTTTCCCAAGCTGTTGGTTGAGATGGATTTCTTCTTGCTTTGAATCTGCCTCTTTTCAGGTGATGGTGAATGGTAGCCCTATCGAATCCTTCAAAGCTAGTAACGGGGTTAGGCAAGGGGATCCTCTTGCCCCGTATTTGTTTGTGTTGGCGATGCAGGGGTTATCTTCCCTAGTTAAGTGTTATGTTAAGGATAAAATAATTAATCCTCTGATGGCTTCTACTGATTTTGGTGTTTCCCATATCCTATTTGCTGATGACCTCCTTCTCTTTTCCAAAGCTAACATGGAGAATGTGAAGGGGATTGCTGATTTGTTTTCTCAATTTGAGCACAACTCTATCTTGAATCTTAATAAGTTGAAGAGCCAAGTTTTTTTTAGTAAGGGGGTCCGGGACACTACAAGGTTGAGTGATGCTCTAAAAATTCCTTGTTGTTCGCTACCTGTTAGGTATTTGGGCTTACCTTTATTCACTGGGAGGCTTACTAAAGCTCTATGCAATCCGATTGTGGATAAGATGAGGAGTAAGCTTGATGCTTGGAAGAGTAAATTGATGTCGTTCTCAGGGAGAGTCGAACTAGTGATCTCCACTCTGTCTTCGTATCATCTTTTTTGGACAGCAGCTTTCCCCTTGCCAAAAGGGGTTGTGTTGGAGTTGGAGAAGATCATGAGGGATTTTCTATGGAATGATAATGAAAACAAAAGGCATCTGCATACTGTATCTTGGGAGGACATATGTCTACCTCGTAATGAAGGTGGTCTTGGTATTAGATGGATTGAAGACTGGTCCAATGCTGCCTTGCTCAAAAATTTGTGGGATGTGGCTAGAAGCAAAGAATCCTTGTGGGTCAAATGGATGCATGAAAGGTACATTCAAAATAGTTCTATTTGGGCTGTGGAGAGTAGGTTCATGGTTGTGGAGGAGATTGCTGAAGTTCAAAGATATCCTTAAAAATAAAGTTGACTTCTGTGTGGGTGATGGGAATGTCTTTTTGTTGTGGAAGGACCCATGGCTTCCGGGCAAGAAATCCTTGATTGAGTTGTGTGATAAACAGCAGGTGTACAGGTTTGGTAAGGGGGAAAATTGCAAGATTAGCTCTTTTTTAGTGGATGGAAGATGGTGCTACCTGAATGTTAGAGGAGCTGAAAAGGTGATTAGCATCCTTGAGAGTATTCCTGTTGGTGGTCCTGGTAGTTGTGACAAGATTACCTTTAACAAATGAGGTGCCTTTAAGACAAGAGATGGTTGGGAAATATTTAGAAGATCCAAAGAGTGTGTGTTTTGGGCGAAGTGGACTTGGGATTGTAAATTGCCTAGGAATTGGGCGTGCTTTCTTTGGAAGTTCTTCTTGCATCGTCTGCCTTGTACTAACTTTCTGAAGATGGTGGGTTTTTACCTTGCTACTAGATGCCCGTTATGTCAGGAAGATGAAGATACTACAGAACACTTGTTTTTCAACTGTTCGTTCAGCTCTGATTTGTGGGAGTTTTTTAGGCTGAAGTTTGGTGTGAAGCCGGTTGCTGCTGAAGATTTGATTAAGTTCTATGGAGATAGGAAATTTTTTGGTACTGTTGTTCTTTATCATCTGTGTTTGGAAAGAAATAGTAGGATTTTTGTAGGCAGGCGGGTTAAGGTTGCTAGTTTATGGGAGAGGGTCTGCAGTGATGCTTGTAGTCTCTGTTAGGGTGGAGAGGCTGGTTTCGCCTCTATCTTTTGGCATTGTACAAATAGTTTCCTGGTTGTTTGGGGCCTTCCTTGGGCGCCCTCTTTTTTTTGTGTTTGTTGTCCTTGGATTCTCTGTCCAAGGCTCGTTTTGTAAATGTTTTTTAGTAGCCTAATATAGTGGAGCAACACGCCATTTACACCAAAAAAAATGAATTCATCAGGTAATTTCATTTCCGCTTCATAGGTACAAAAATCATGTACCTAATTAGAAACTTATTTACATCTACCATCCAAAATTTAAGAAATTTGGGGGCAATTTTTTAACACACTGACTCTCTATTTTATATTTCTTCTCTAAAACATACCATTTAACTTGCTATTTGTAATAGGAGGTTTAGAGTAAACGTAATGCATCTTATTTGTCAGTGCTAAGAGGATGCATCATCTACACAACTGCTCAACCTCGTTCCAGTTAGAATTTTCTTAGCATACTCGTGATCTTTTTCATCAGGTTAAGGTTCATCATTAAAAATAGAGTCACAAAGCCCTATCATCATAAGAAAAATATCCATCTTGCTTTGCCAATGTGCAAAGTGGGTGCCATCAAATTTTCACATACTTGAAGTGTCAATATTAAGACAATAAATATCTAAGCCAACCATGTTGATAATGATAAATATAATTTCTTTAAGACTATTGTATTTTAGACCAATGTTTCAAGCAATAGAAGACAACTACAATTTAGCAATATGTTTACATGCCAAGTTAAGAATCATATAAGAAACAATTAAACAAATGGAATAGGAGAAACAAATAATCTGAGTTAGAAAACTCAAACTAGATTGTTCTCATGAAGAAGAGAGTCATTACTTTAAGAAATCAATGCTCCACTATGCTCTGGTTCTACAATGTTCTCCCAGTTGTTCAGGCCACAAACCTATAGCAGTAGATCACCCTACTCACAAAAAGATAACGAACAACAACACCATCGGTGTAGCTCAACGGTTGTTAGGTACCACCACCCTAGAGATCGCATCAAGGGAAAAGAGACACACAGTAAGATCTCTTATTTAGGAAACGAAATGCTCCACTATCCTTTGGATGTAGGATGTTCTTCTAGTTGATCTAGCAACAAATATGTAGCAATAGATCATCCCGCTTGCACAAAGATGGCAAATAATAACACCACTGGTGCAACTTAATGACTATTAGGTACCACCACCCAAGAGATCACATCAAGGGAAAAGGGACATAGAGGAAGATTTCTTATTTAGGAGAAGGACTCCATGAGAGAAGCAAGATGTCTACCTAAGATGGTAGGCTATAGGAGAACAAAACACACAAAAAAGATTTGTGTCTTAGATCTCTATTTAACCCTAAGCCTGGGGCTTTATTTATTGTACTTCCATTCATAATCCTACTCTGAGTTTGATGCAACCATACAACTACTATTGTACATGGAAAAGGAATATGAAAAGTCCCCTTTCATTGATAAAACATCATTAAATTTAATTAATTAAGTAATTATTCATTTGTGGACAAATAAGATAGAATACGAAATACAATTCCCACAATCTACATGCCCGTATTTGAGCCCATCCCGTCCCATTCGATCAAGGCATGGAGTGACACATGCACATTCCTAAGTGTATGTTGAAGTAACCACACCCATCATAAAGGTGGTCTTAGTCTCACTTAAAGCCCTTTAGATACTAGTGTCACATACAATCCTACATATAAGGACCACCAAAGCTTTAGAATTGAGTAATGTGGGATTAAAGACCTTCTCATTTGCACAAAAACAAAAACCACTTTTGCCTCCACATCCAATATGTACTAACTCACCTACATTGGGCTTAAACCATGCTAACTATTATTAGATAATGATAATAAAGCTAAAAACACTCATTTCCCAACAACAAACATGATATACGTCTACAAGACTAATATTTGCTCAACATATATTCTTTAGAGTAATGTATAATTTTTTAATGTGTTCATTATGGAATTCCTAAATGATCTTTAATACTTGATTATAAAAACTTTATCATGCTTCCTATTATTTATTAAAGTTCTTGAATCAATTAATAGTACAAATAAAGCAAGTAGATGTGTAGTTTTTTAGAGTTACTAACTAGAAATTAATAGATGTGTGATAACTTTAAACAAGTAATTCAATATTATACTAATGGGTAAATGGTAAAGAAAGAGGGAAGAAGGTATAAGCTAGGTGATGTAATAGAATGGCTACACCCATAGTTAAGTTGCGACAGAGTGAACCTTTGGAGTCTTTGAACATACAATGACATAAGTATATCATGAGTTTGAGTTGTTTAAGATTTATAAGTGCTTGATGAAGTTTTGAGGTCAAAGGATAGGTATATTCTCTAAATGTTCCTAGGTATACGTGCCTCCTTGAAGGATTTATTTGACCAATCTTCCTGTATACTTTTGATACCAATGTTATATGAACGGAATATTGAGATATGAGGAACACTTAGCTCAATTTTAGTGATATTCTGATGTCCCTAATTGAAGATACCTTGGTTTGAATATTTAGGAAAGTATAATTAAGTCAAGACAATAGACTATGGTTGGTAATGATCAACTTGTGATATGTATGTGACACGCAACCTTGATTTCACGAGAATGGCTTTCTTATTTAGTTACTGGATGTTGGTCATGGGTTGTCCTTTTGTTGGACTAGATCCAGACAATCGGTGGTAGATCTAAGGGCCCAATATACTAGTCTTCAACCCCGACAGTTTGGGACTGAGCGCAGGATGGTCACTCTCACCCACGATGCCATGACTACCAGGACGTGCGTTGAGGAGGGAACTTGTGGGTGGTTTCCTTCATTTTAAGAAGTGAATCGCAACGACCTCTCTTTTGGTCCATATGGAACCGAGGTAGATGAGAAAGAGTAGCATCTTCCCCTACTCTCCCCACTCAACGTAGAAGACCTAGTATCCATGGAGGTCTGGTTGCTCACGGGAGTGCAACAACGGCGGCAGGTTCTGCAAACCGCGAGGAGAGGAGGCAGTGGCGTAGAGTGGCGTCGACCTGTCGAGAGAAGAATGTCAGGAGATCGACATCCCACCGGAGGTTCGAACCACCAGCGGCGCAGTGATCAGACCCAAGCAATCGACGACGGCTCCCAGAAGCCGGGAGACGGGGGCGTCGAGCGAAGGGTACTGTCGAGAAGGAAGGAGGAGAGGCCAGAGCCCACGGTGGCACCTGAGTGCAGGCGGCGGCGAGCCTGCACAGGCGGCACCCAGAGGTGTGGTCGATCTTGCAAGCAACTGCAAGAGGCAGGAATGAAGGCGACGACCGATTCGTTGCTCGATTCATCGCTTGCAGCGGCGCTGAGCATGTAGTAATGGCCTCCCGGAGGTGATGATGTTTGCTCGCGTCAGATCCAGTAGTTATAGCACAGATCACTGGAGGACAGCCGGTTCCTCACTGGCTGAGAGATGTGCAGTGTCGACTGGAGAACAGGTGGGCGGTGGCCGTGAAGCTGAGTCCCACGGACTCACGGATCGCTGAATTGCGTGGAAAAGAGAAAGGAAAGGAAGCGGGTGGTTCAAATGGTGAACCGGGCCCAAGTACCTTAAACCGACTGAAGTCCATGTTGACCCAGACCAGCCGGCCCAACTTCTAAGTAGCGCCAGCCAGTGGACACGTGGCGAGCTCCTATTCGCCCAAAAAGGTAAAATGCTCAGTTTTTTCAATAAATCATAGAAATTTGCTCGAGCATCGGAAAAATACAAATAAGGTACCAAACTTCTTAGAAAAATGAGCAGAACAATATGAAACTATAATATCAGGCTTTTGATGCACGAATATCAGTGATATCTTGTTAGTTGTGAAATGCTTAATTGATGGATAATAAATATCAAACGTTGGCCTAAAATTATGAGAAAATACCAATAAGTCACAAATCATATCTGTAATCCATCTGATGTCAAGTAATCATGATGTTGATTCACAAAATCTTGTAATTTGCTCCATATGTCTAATTAGGGCTAATTATCCTAAATAAAATACAATAAATACATTGGTGATCAATAAATGACAAAATTTATAGAATAAGTTCATATCAGTAATTGGAAGATAATATGTAGATCTGAGATCAGTTTTGTACACGAAATTCATGTTATATGAAGAGAATCCTTAATACAAGTGATGTAACCCTAAGATGGTTAATAAAAGTGACATAATGTTATGTTCACATAATAATGTGACACATGGGTATATCCAGTTGATGGACTATAATCTGGAATATGACATCAGTAAGATAAATATAAGACAAGAATACAAGTAATAAAGTACATACCCTTATGAGATAAGAAAACCCTAAAATGGATATACTTAGGGTTAAGATGAGATGTAAGATGATGAGAATCTGATGATAGTATATGATCTTGTCTTAATCAGGTTTAATAAAGTTATAGATGACATGAGGAACATGTGATTAGAATGATCTATCTCTTTGGAAGGTACGCCATTACCTCTTACTTGGCTTATTATACAATATGCTTGTGTTATATGTGTAGTAAAATACTTGGCATATGATATTGGATGAAATGATTGTTCTTGTATGATATGTTGCATGATTTTCCATGATTACTTCTATGAACACATCAAGCATAATATATCTGTTCCATTATATGAAAGCACTAACTCTTTGGTAGTGTGCTTGGAAGTGACCTAACTCTTTGGTAGTGGTCACATTGTACAAATGACCTAACTCTTTGGTAGTGGTCTGACCTAACTCTTTGGTAGTGGTCACCTTGTACAAATGATCTAACTCTTTGGTAGTGATCATAAAGGCCTTGGAATATAATGGAAAATAAGCTTAAAATATGTGTTCTCTTTTGTTAATGAACATCTTTGTGCAAGTATATGTTTTTTTTATATTACTTTATAACTGCCAAGTATTAGTTTTATCTTATTTCCAAGATATGCTGAGAGGTAAATAAAAGACACGTAGGCGTACTCAGTACAATATTCATGAAATATTATGCTGACGTGTACCGCATGTAATCTTTTGTTTAGGTTGTGGTTATGCTCTTGAAGATCCAGTTTAGTGAGAGTTGTGTGGCGAGCTGATGTACAGGTGGACCTGTTGTTTTAAGATCCTATTGTTTAGTTGTAGTACATGTATATGTAGAAGTTTGTTGTTCAATATGTAATATCAAATGTTGTAACAATTCATGTTGTAATTATATGTTGAATGGTGAACATGTGTTTTGGTTTGTATTATTGTTCATGTGCATGTGCTACTGATTGTTTCCTTCTGACTCCCTCGATTTTCTTCTTCTTAGCCTAGTGTGTGGTGCTCAAATTGGGATTCTCGCTGAGGTGAGGGTTTCAATTTGGACGTCTCACATCAGATTAAGTTTTAGAAAATCTGAGGATGTCACAGGTGGTATCAGAGCATGAACAATAGCAAAGCCTGACATTTTCTCATTATGCAACTCAAAACTAAAGAACCATGAACATAATAATCTTTTAGGGTTAGATTAGTCGTCTTTTAGAGACTAGATCTGACCTAGCCTCTAGGTTAGCACCTAGATGTCCGAGAACTAGGTCTAGACTGGTGCTTGTTGAGTAGCAAGTCCTTAGATGTCGTTCTTTCCTTGTAGTGCAGCGGTATGGGACGTTGCACTATTTGGAAATGACGTGCATCAAGGGAAGAGAAACCCTAGACATATTGCGCACATTGTCTAGAGTAGCTACACTAGTCTACACCATGTTCTCACCCTTTTCACTAGTTTTCATGACACTGGACACTCTACTATGTGTGGGACACTCGTTTCTGGTTTTGGTTTTTGATTCCAAACGAATCGAACCTCGATAGTTTTCTCTGACGCTTGTTTTATCGGAGAAAAACTATATAATATTTTAATATGTATATGTATTACAAAAATGTGTCCCCACACATGTACGAGTAGGAGGTGGTCATGCAACCTGAGTGAAAGTGAATGACATCAGTCTAGAAGAGAGTGTAGTTCTAGATTAGATGTCTAGAGCCTTGTTTGGTATATGTTAGATGGAATAGATGATATAAGTTTTGATGACATGATGTGAGTCTTATATAGATGATATAAGATGGTTTATGATGATTTATGTTTGTATTTGAGGACTTAAGTTCAGTTTGAGGATTTGAGATAAGTTTTGATGATGCAAGTATGAGTTCTCTTATGAGACAAGATAAGCTAAGCTGAGACAAGGATGTGAATCAGCAAGAGCCTCAATCTCTTTTACGAAGGAGGACCTCTAGTGTTAGGACCAGTTTCGGGGTTAACTCCAGAGAGAGTGAGACCCATTGGGAGAAGGTTAGAGAACCTAGACTCCATGATATGAGAAATATGAGATATGTGATATGATATGTCCTAAACTAGACTACTCCTGAGTGATTGATTTGAGTTGCTTTCTGTATGATTCTTATAGTTTTGTTGAACCCTAAATGTCCTTGAGAAGACCAAACCCCAGAGATAGAGAGAGGCTCGTTATATGTGAATATGAATATGGATATGAGTGTCTACCATCTGGGTGAGGGAGAGAGAGCCCAAGACCGTGGAGGAGGTAGCTATGTTAGTTTCTGTGAAGCCTCATGCTCGGGTTGGTGGTTTCCCACATAGGAATCTAGTGGTGTATATAAGAAAGTTTTGGGTAAGATGTTTCATGGGTAGAAGACATATGAAGGATATGTCATAGCATGTTTTGGTTTGTGCTTATGTGTCTAGAGCTTGTAAGGCTATCTCTAGTGCCAATGAGGTATACATGAGAATCCTAGACCAAGGAGGGAGGATAAAGTATGTGCATATGAGTTACTCACAGAGTTGAGTTAGCTCAGAGAGACTGAGCATGGCACTACCCTCATGATATGGGTCAGGAGAACCTCAGCTTGACTAGATGAAGTTTTGATATATGTTTAACATGTCACTCATATAAGTTAGTTTAGCACAACCATGACATAATATATGTAAAAATTTGATCCAATCTCAAGATGTGATATATAGACATGATATAATGGAAACCTAGAAATGGTTTAATACATATCGATGCATATATGGTTAACCATATACATGAATAATGATGATAATGTGAAATTGTTGGTTAATCTTGGGATGAATTCATTAATAAATGTTGCAATTTATTACGAGCAATGAAATAAGATCCTGTGAATGAAGCATGTTACATGATGTGTTAATCATAGTGCATAATAAAGATGAAATATACAGTTTGATAATTAGCACAACATAACGTTTATGACACCTCGATACGATCTAGATGGATAAAGTGGGTTAATTGTAGTTAACCCCCTCCAAAAAAGGCATATGTTAATGTTGAATATGTTTAAAATATTAGCTCAATAAATTGTTGATGACACCTTGATATAATGGGTTAACTTTAGTTAACTCCTTTAGAACATGGTAATATGATGACGAAACCCTAATTCATGGGCAAAGATAAGGATGAAACCCTAATAATGAGATATGTTATGACCTAATCAGAGTTTCTAAACCCTTGTTTGAGCCTTCTATGAAGGGATGTTTCACCTTAGATGTTTTAAAACCTCCTAATGATAGTTTGGAGATGGCTATGGAGCTTTGTTTTTAGATATGTTGCACCTAAGATAGTTTCCTACATAAGAAGATCCTTAGTTTTTCCTTGGAGTATGAGTATGGTTTACTTTCGAGGATGAAAGTTCTTTTAAGATGTATATGATGTAACAAAGTGGTTTTCGGATTTAATTTCGAGGATGAAATCTTCCTTTAAGGCATGTAGGATGCGACAGAGTGAACCTTTGGAGTCTTTGGACATACAATGACATAAGTATATCATGAGTTTGAGTTGTTTAAGATTTATAAGTGCTTGATGAAGTTTTGAGGTCAAAGGATAGGTATATTCTCTAAATGTTCCTAGGTATACGTGCCTCCTTGAAGGATTTATTTGACCAATCATCCTGTATACTTTTGATACCAATGTTATATGAACAGAATATTGAGATATGAGGAACACTTAGCTCAATTTTGGTGATATTCTGATGTCCCTAATTGAAGATACCTTGGTTTGAATATTTAGGAAAGTATAATTAAGTCAAGACAATAGACTATGGTTGGTAATGATCAACTTGTGATATGTATGTGACACGCAACCTTGATTTCACGAGAATGGCTTTCTTAATTAGTTACTGGATGTTGGTCATGGGTTGTCCTTTTGTTGGACTAGATCCAGACAATCGGTGGTAGATCTAAGGGCCCAATATACTAGTCTTCAACCCCGACAGTTTGGGACTGAGCGCAGGATGGTCACTCTCACCTACGATGCCATGACTACCAGGACGTGCGTCGAGGAGGGAACTTGTGGGGTGGTTTCCTTCATTTTAAGAAGTGAATCGCAATGACCTCTCTTTTGGTCCAGATGGAACCGAGGTAGATGAGAAAGAGTAGCAGCTTCCCCTACTCTCCCCACTCAACGTAGAAGACCTAGTATCCATGGAGGTATGGCTGCTCACGGGAGTGCAACAACGGAGGGAGGTTCTGCAAACTGCGAGGAGAGGAGGCAGTGGCATAGAGTGGCGTCGACCTGTCGAGAGAAGAATGTCAAGAGATCGACATCCCACCAGAGGTTCGAACCACCAGCGGCGCAATGATCAGACCCAAGCAATCGACGACGGCGCCCAGAAGCTGGGAGACGGGGGCGTCGAGCGAAAGGTACTGTTGAGAAGGAAGGAGGAGAGGTCAGAGCCCACGGTGGCACTTGGGTGCAGGCGGCGGCGAGCCTGCACAGGCGGCACCCAGAGGTGTGGTCGATCTTGCAAGCAACTGCAAGAGGCAGGAATGAAGGCGATGATCGATTCGTTGCCCGATTCATCGCTTGCAGCGGCGCTGAGCATGTAGTAATGGCCTCCCAGAGGCACTGCTGCTTGCTCGCGTCAGATCCAGCAGTTATAGCACAGATCGCTGGAGAACGGCCGGTTCCTCGCTGGCTGAGAGCCGTGCAGCGCTGACTGGAGAATAGGTGGGAGGCGGCCGTGAAGCTGAGTCCCACGGACTCACGGATCGCTGGATCGCGTGGAAAAGAGAAAGGAAAGGAAGTGGGTGGTTCAGATGGTGAACCGGGCCCAAGTACCTTAAACCGACTGAAGTCAGTGTTGACCCACACCAGCCAGCCCAACTTCTAAGTAGCGCCAACCAGTGGACACGTGGCGAGCTCCTATTCGCCCAAAAAGGTAAAATGCTCAGTTTTTTCAATAAATCATAGAAATTTGCTCGAGCATCGGAAAAATACAAATAAGGTACCAAACTTATTAGAAAAATGAGCAGAACAATATGAAACTATAATATCAGGCTTTTGATGCACGAATATCAGTGATATCTTGTTAGTTGTTAAATGCTTAATTGATGGATAATAAATATCAAACGTTGGCCTAAAATTATGAGAAAATACCAATAAGTCACAAATCATATCTGTAATCCATCTGATGTCAAGTAATCATGATGTTGATTCACAAAATCTTGTAATTTGCTCCATATGTCTAATTAGGGCTAATTATCCTAAATAAAATACAATAAATACATTGGTGATCAATAAATGACAAAATTTACAGAATAAGTTCATATCAGTAATTGGAAGATAATATGTAGATCTGAGATCAGTTTTGTACACGAAATTCATGTTATATGAAGAGAATCCTTAATACAAGTGATGTAACCCTAAGATGGTTAATAAAAGTGACATAATGTTATGTTCACATAATAATGTGACACATGGGTATATCCAGTTGATGGACTATGATCTGGAATATGACATCAGTAAGATAAATATAAGACAAGAATACAAGTAATAAAGTACATACCCTTATGAGATAAGCAAACCCTAAAATGGATATACTTAGGGTTAAGATGAGATGTAAGATGATGAGAATCTGATGATAGTATATGATCTTGTCTTAATCAGGTTTAATAAAGTTATAGATGACATGAGGAACATGTGATTAGAATGATCTATCTCTTTGGAAGGTACGCCATTACCTCTTACTTGGCTTATTATACAATATGCTTGTGTTATATGTGTAGTAAAATATTTGGCATATGATATTGGATGAAATGATTGTTCTTGTATGATATGTTGCATGATTTTCCATGATTACTGCTATGAACACATCAAACATAATATATCTGTTCCATTATATGAAAGCACTAACTCTTTGGTAGTGTGCTTGGAAGTGACCTAACTCTTTGGTAGTGGTCTGACCTAACTCTTTGGTAGTGGTCACCTTGTACAAATGATCTAACTCTTTGGTAGTGATCATAAAGGCCTTGGAATATAATGGAAAATAAGCTTAAAATATGTGTTCTCTTTTGTTAATGAACATCTTTGTGCAAGTATATGTTTTTCTTATATTTCTTTATAACTGCCAAGTATTAGTTTTATCTTATTGCCAAGATATGCTGAGAGGTAAATAAAAGACACGTAGGCGTACTCAGTACAATATTCATGAAATATTGTGCTGACGTGTACCGCATGTAATCTTTTGTTTAGGTTGTGGTTATGCTCTTGAAGATCCAGTTTAGTGAGAGTTGTGTGGCGAGCTGATGTACAGGTGGACCTGTTGTTTTAAGATCCTGTTGTTTAGTTGTAGTACATGTATATGTAGAAGTTTTTTGTTCAATATGTAATATCAAATGTTGTAACAATTCATGTTGTAATTATATGTTGAATGGTGAACATGTGTTTTGGTTTGTATTATTGTTCATGTGCATGTGCTACTGATTGTTTCCTTCTGACTCCCTCAATTTTCTTCTTCTTAGCCTAGTGTGTGGTGCTCAAATTGGGATTCTCGCTGAGGTGAGGGTTTCAATTTGGACGTCTCACATCAGATTAAGTTTTAGAAAATCCGGGGACGTCACATAAGTAATGTGGGTACACGTCTCAATATACACCACTTAGTTAGAGGTTACACACACTTGCTGAAAATTGGAGTCAACATTCTAGAGCCCATATCCTTATCCATACTATCCTTCAATGAATATTGTAATAAATAATGTATCCTCAAAATTCCGTTGTAATGTTACACTCTTATAATATTGCTAGAATTGTTGATGTAGGGATAAATATTGTTGATCTAAATAGATAATTCTAAAATATATAAATTAAAACAATGAGGGTCAATTGAAACTTGTGCAATATTAAGTATGTAGTAGAAATAAGTGAAGGAAAAAAACTAATAAACACAACCACAAAAGACAAGTGATATATAGTGGGTCTAATATGAAAAGGTGTGCATCCATTACCTAACAATTTCCTACTAGGGTTTCTAAACCTGTTAGCTGGGTATCTCTTTATATTGATACAAAATATAATTATTGGTGTCTTTTATGCTCAAAGATGAAGCCCCTTTATTGATTCAAGGTTAATCATTTCATTCTTATTCTGATGACAAAATATGACCAAGAGTTGTTACAAGGGGTGAGCTCCAAAATTTGACCTCTTCTTTATAGTGTGTAAGAGAGAATCCATTATGGAGAAGAAGCTCCTCTTCTCCACTAATGATTACATAACCAAGGACTTTCAAAAGGGAACAAGATGGGGAAGAAGAAAAAGTCTACTAAATTTGATGTAGCCTTTGAAATATCTTTGACAGCATACCACTTGATCATGATTCTAAGTCACAATGTCTTGCTAAATCTTGATGTAGAACCTCAACATATATCACCAACTAAAGCATAATAACACAAATAACATAAGCTCAAATGGATATGGGCACCATAACATGTCATATCAAAGGTATAGTGGTCACATAGTTGTGTTATCTCTATATGACTAACTAAGGATTAAAAAGTCATATTACTAGATATTTCCTCAAGATAGTAGCAATATAGTAGGAGGGATATAAGATAAAATGTAGCATATTTGTGTTCAAGGTGCAGTTTTGGAGTTGTAACTATTTCCTACTATAGAAAATACTTCAGACATAAAGTAATGATCATTGTGGTTTGTAGAGGTGCTTTCATACTCTATGTTCTCACGTTTTTGCAACACCAATATAACTTCTATTTGCAAACTAACTACTTTTTGTTGTAGAAACAGTCATGTGGAAATTTAGTTTGCTCAATTTAAATATCATTTGAATTAAAATTCAGCCACACAACATGGAACACTCATTTTTGACTCAACGGCTAGCTCTTTATCAAATTACAATTTATCCAAACTAAAAATAGGTTTTACTATACATTTGACTAAAATAGTCTATAAAAGTCATTGTAAACTTTAGTACTTTGTCCAAGTGTCAATTTTTTTAATAATTCTACTGGATTCATAAGGTTATATAATAATGTGTTAAGTAGGTTTGACCACTTTTTCTCTTGATTTTACATAGTTTCTTACAAGTAGTGAAAAAACCAGTAAAATAATTTCACATTTTATACCTTATCTGTTAGCTTTTCAAAGCTATTTTATGGTTTTCCTTCTTTCTCATAAAAGCAGTGGTGAATCCATTTCAAACTCCCCCATAATTGGTTGTTGAATCACACATAAAACACAATGGAAACTCCATTCAATATGTTAGTGCTGAAGTTTCCATAAAGAACCTAAAATTTAAATAAATTTGGTTTCTTCTAGCCATAATCACTATCCCTAACATGTCTAGGTGTATGAAACCACTTAGAGTGACATTATATAATAAATGGGATAAATGTGCATCGTCATAATAGGACTTGACATGATATCCACATTTATTTTGGGAGTAAGAGAAGCTGATTAACTAGGGTGGAGTTGAATTTTTTATATAGGAAAGGGAAGCATGGAACTTTTTGGAATTTATGAGTGGAGGAACATGGTGAATATGTGTTTCAAATTTAGAGGGATGTTTAGATAGGGATTAATGAAAAAGATAGGAGGTGCCCCTATAAGTTATAACATAACCAACTTGCTTTCTTACACCAGTGGTCTGCTTACACATGCAAGTTTCTCTTAACTTAGGCTTCTTTGTCCTCCAACCACTTGTTTGGAACAATTACGATCTTTCTCACCCAGATACCCAATTACGTTTTTACTCACCCGACTATAAGATTACCAAATAAATCTAAAAAGGACAATTCTAATATTTTCACTATTAAAAACCTTGAATTGATAAAAATGATTTTAATTTTCTTTCACCACCTATATATTCATAAACATTGTTCCTTACTGTTGGTATTGATCAATTTGTTTCTTAATTAAACCATTTAATGTTGTTGTTTTTGGTATGGATGCAAATATTATAGGAATCTCCATTGATAAACATATATGGTATAGTGAATATTTGATGATAAAGATAGATGTTCTTTCCACCATATTATAATCGACATCAATCGATGCTTTCCTCATAGATGGGACATGCTTTTAATGGCGCATAACAACATAGAACACAAATTAGAGGTCCCTAAGTGAAGCATCACAAGTCATAGCACCTTCTTGTCACAACATCATATGAAATGGACATCAAACTTTAATACATTTATATTTGCAAGACACAAATTAGTTAGAATGTATGTTCAATTTAGGCTGGTGCAAACATGAAAAACTATAACAACTAACCATTGCCTATTTTTTTGTTATTATTTAAAAAATATGGTTCTATTTTAGCAGGCATAATAATGAATATGTATCACATATCCCAATCCTCACATCAATAGTTTATATATCATGTGTATTTGGCTTTAATAAAATGCTAACACAATTTTTTCTTAGTTTTTCTATTATTATATGTGAGGAAATACCAACAATCATATGTACTAGAAAATAGATGGACAATCAACAGAAGAATTTTTTACAAAACCAAATACACATGATAGATGCACATAATATGTGATATTGTTTGTTATAAAACAACATCGATATAGTGACTATCAAAATTTAATCCTATTAAGTAAATATTAGATGCATTTCTAGGCCAAAAATCCAAAAATTATAAACTTCATACAATTTTTGAATATTGTTAACATGCCTCTGCACTAGGTTTAAATTAAGTTATTTTAGGCCAAATTCGGCCTAATTTGATCCAAATATGCTAAATTGTGATAATTGACCATTGATTTGGGTGTTATGTCAAATTAGGGTAACTTCTTTTTCAGAGTACCAAACTTACTTTCCTTTTTTGCATTTTGAGGATATAATAAAAGACACTAAATATGTAGTATCTATATAGTTCACTAACTAAAGTGTCGGTAGAAAGAATGCAAGTGCATAAGCAATGTACAAAGGGAGAAATATATCAGAAGGAATAGATAACTTTTTTTAAGAAGCTAATTAAAATATAAACATTATCTGAACAAGACCAACTTGATAACAAATCCAACATCCATCAAACATCATGGCTTGTAAAATCAATGGAATAATAAATTGTTCATGAAGAAATGAATTGTTATAAATGTAGAGAAAGAAACATCAGTACAATCATGTTAGTTAACTTATAAAAAAACCATCACCTCAAAGGACAACAAATTCAAGTTCTTCCATCAGCTTGACCAAGAGTGGTCGTGAAACTTCAGAAACATATCAGCTCAAATTTCCCAAGAAACAAATAGAGATAGTATATAACATCTGGTTTACTTTGAATATGCAAATATTTAAAAATCACACTGGATAAAGTACCCAAAATTATTTGAATTATGGTTCTAATATTTGTGCACCCTAAATTCCTCTCTCTCCAAACATGATAGCAATCTAAGAGAGTAATAAACATTTTTTCTTTGTTATGCAAATCGAAAAGTCTTGCTGTTAGCAGGAAATTATTGTAGAATCTTGTTGTCAATATCATGATGCCAGATAATATTCATTCAGGGGCAACTAAAAATACATGATCTATATTTTTTTGTATTTTTAGAAAAGGAAAAACATGGAGTAGGAAGGTATACCCATCCTTTTGACATACTCATAGATAGGCATTTTTTCATGATAAGATTTCCAAGTGTGGATTTGAAATTCTTTTGGAGCAAGAAATTCCATTTCCTAATAGACATGATTTTCTCAATTCTTTATATATAACAACATTCCACACTTCTTTGACAATAAGATTAGATTTATTCAGAAAGGTGAATGAAAAATGACCGTTAGTAGAGAAAGAAAGGGATGCGAGAAGGTTTCTGAAATGCTCATTCTTCCACCGTTAAGCTAGTATTGACCATTATCAATGTTGCAGTTTGACTGGCCTAAATCACACACCCCAAATAGAGTGGATCTGGAGTAGTCAGACTCTTGAATTTATAACCCAACACCCAGCCCTCCACAACTATTATACGAGGTCCGATGTAGTAGATCGTGGTCGAACCACATGGATAAGGAAATATAAGTGTTATGAACGTAGGACCCTTGACTCAAATACACTAAATGACAAGATAGGTTAAGGTGGTGTTCCTTATGGAATGATGTTACTCCAAACAAATAGAACAAGTAAAGGGGGAATAAAGAAACAAAATAGGAGAATAAAAT
Organism: Alisma plantago-aquatica; assembly: GCA_963693085.1. Classification (NCBI taxonomy): domain Eukaryota; kingdom Viridiplantae; phylum Streptophyta; class Magnoliopsida; order Alismatales; family Alismataceae; genus Alisma; species Alisma plantago-aquatica. The sequence continues at coordinate 584,480,569 of OY856411.1, forward strand.
CAAACAAGCACGTGATATCAAAATATGGAAGGGAACTTGGATTGGGTTTCACCTCCTAAGATCTCTCACCAACATGCAATACTCACACCCTTTGTATACCCTTAGCAAGATTACAAGCAGTCACCATATATGCCTATTTCCCCCTCTCTCAAGCTTAGGAAAGATCTAGGTTATAAGGTTGTCCTTCTCTCAAGATGGCAAACAAACAATCACAACCACAACCATATGGCCATTATCTTAAGCATTTAAACATTTTCATGTACTCATGCAACTCCAAAACACTTAGATAAGGTTAGTGTTACTCTTTCGAGGCACTAACAATCAAACATCACAAGATGGTAGCTAATCTTACTAGTGAAGCATTAAGACCAAGCAGATGGAGATAATCTTTGCTAAGAGCATATGTATTCAAATAGATGCAAGTATATACATGTTGGGAGAGCCTTAGTGGTTACTCCCAACCCAAGAAAAGAGTTTTTCTACTCATGTTAGTGATTAGAATTATGGATTTACAAAAGTGAAGATGCATCAAGATAAATGATATGATGGATGAACAACATGTGAGGGATGATGGATCTAAAGAAGGAGGAAGGATATACTCCAATTATACTCCTTTAGATATGGATTTGATATTGGTGTAGAGGATGCTTAATCCTTCTCTTAAAGAAGAGGGTGATGATCTTCTCTCTCTTCAGGTCTTCATCTTTAGAGGTTGAAGATCAATGCATATGGATGAGGGCAACTCTGGAATGTGACAACTCTTCATCGTCTCTCGATGATCCCCTCTAGTACATGGATGAGGTCAATTCCTATTTATATATGTTTGCCATTGACTTAAACATTGTTGCCATCGCTACATTGAACATGTGTCGATCACAACTAGCAATCTATCCCTTTGATCGCAATACTCATATTGTAGCATCCGCATGGGCTTTAGAAGCCATTGGTCACAAGGGTAGATGTATCTGTAGCGACCGTAGAGAAATTGGCTTCCACTGGTTCATCAATCTCCAGGGGTTACTAGATTCGGTCGCTATACTGGATGTAGCGACCATGGAGGGTTTAGACCTTATCAGTCGCTATATTGGCTGTAGCAACCATACATGGTTTAGACCTTATCGGCCGCTAGGCCAAAAAACTTGTAGTAACCACAATGGTTTTGCTTCACTTGACCTTCAGTCGCAAGAGTGACTTTTCCTTCAATAGCATTGATTCTAGATGCCTAGCGAGTGAAATGTCGACAAGGTGTTGTCTTAATTGGACGTTGAGTTGTCTTCATGGGTAGAGACCGATGAGAATTCTATACAAAGAAAAGGGGTTGTGAGCTTAGGCAGTCGTATAGGGCCTTGTGAAAAATAATCAAAATTGACTAGGTAAATCATTAAAGAGAAGCCATTATGGAGATAAACCAGACACATAAATTTCCACAAAATAGGATGTTATCAACTCCCAAAAACTTAGAATATTGCTTGTCCTCAAGCTAACAACTATAATTAAGGCATCAAATGACTTCAAAGGACTTTAATGGTTATTGTTTTTGTGAGTGTGAAAAATGAGTTAATGTCATTCTTAAGTCAAAAATTATGCATTGGGACAAAGGGTTGTCGACACCCAAAAATCTCCCCCTTAGATCAGAGTTGTGGCACTCGTGTTATTTACTATGACTTTATTTATTAGAAAGTTTCTCCCTCGTGATGCACCAGTGATTCTTTTCTAGGTCGTACTTGCACAAAGTTCTAGTAAAGATAGCTTTCACACCCAAATTTTATTTTCTTGGATTTCTTAGATATAGTGCTTGGGTGGGAAAACACTATAATGTTTCCCACATTTCTTAGGTTGTCTCAACCATGTAAGTTGTCTTAAAGACAATGTTTCCTAAATGGGCCCTAATGCATTGTCAAGTGGTTGTGTGAGGTCCCCTTTGAAATGTAGGTGTGTAAAAGTTGGTTTCCAGACTCCACTACCAGGAACAACCTATCTGCATTCCCGAGTGCAATAATATGCTGACCAGGAAAAGTCCTTTTAGCATCTTTCAAGGCACAACTCTCATAATTTTATTCCTCTCAGCTTTTATTCATGCTCATAGGCTTTGGAATGATAGGATTTTGGGGAAAGTTGGGCTGCCATGCCTCTTTTGATCCCAAAGCGAGGATTTTAAAACTAGAAGGGGTAGTTGTTTCCTCTTTTGTAGTGGTTATACACTTTCCTACCTATACATGGGAACCTAGTTATCAATCAGGAGTGTAGTAGGATGAGTCCTCCTTACTTTGAGATTTTTTTCTTGGTTGACAAACATATTTGTGCCTTCTACATTATCTCAAGGTAAGGCTCATGTTAAGACATTATCACACTCAAATTTTTTTAAGTAGATTGAGTAACCCAAATTCATCATTTTTTGAAGTAATTATGCTAAGAGTTAACCTGAAGACAAGAAGGTCCAAGAGTTGGAGATATGACACTATCTGAGAAAAGCATATTCAAAATTTACCTTTTCAGATTACCAATGCATCAGAATTTCCACAAGGATATACACATGGACATAGATTAAGTCAAAATTGGCTATTTCGGCTGATCAAAATTTCAATTTTTTTCGATAGGGAACATGTATGTGCAGAATTGATTTTCTAACAAAATTGAGTGAGATGAACAACAATTAAAAGGAGACATTGAAACTTGAATGAAGGAAGCTAGAGATGAATACCTCTCGTGCCCATTTATAGAACCCCTAAACTTATCAGGCACTCCATCCCAAAGTGTCAAAGAAAGAGAGTGCAATTAAACAAGCTGAGTTATTTGTTTTGAGGTTGTTCATGGATCATCCATTTGGATTGCAGCAACATGTTGGCATATCCTCCTATGAGTGCATGATAGCATTCATGCTGCAAGCTTTTGACTTTTGCATCCTTTAAACCTATGGCGGTCATCCATTCCAGACAATAAAAACCACATTCATTTGATTGAGTAATTTGCCTAGGGCTTCTATGATAGAACTACATTTTCATGATGTATTTATTTTTGACATATGTGTACGCCGCGTTGAACTTGCAGATCATGTCAACTATTTCTTCTGTGCATGTTACCATTTTTTCTTCAATTGGTGTCTTCGGCTAGTCATGTTCGTATATTTGTTCAATGTGAAGGTTGAATATTAGCTGCTATATAATATCATAGTCTTTGCCTTGATGTTGATCACCTGTAGTGTCCAATGGTTGTCGTGGAGGATGAATAAGAATATAAGTTTAGGGAGGGAATTTAACAGACAAAGTTTTAGGTTCTCCTTATCTCCAGACATCTTGTTATGTAATATGTCCTCATGAGTAGATAGTAGGCCATATGTACATTTGACATATTGTCTCCTAGCAATGACTGGTATGCAGACATCAAACATATAGATAGATGTCTATTGTGTTCAGAGTGTCATGGAGAACATCTTTTAGTATACATATTCCCTCTCTTTTGAAGATAATGTCCCCCCATTATTATTCTCTTTTAGCCTATCAATTATGAGTAGGAGTGAAGCCTAGGAGATATCTTTGCATGCCCATATGTTGAAATTTAAGAATCATGGTTCTATGATTCCATCTGGGTCCATCTGGCCTTACTTCTTCCGGCTCTTCATCATCAATTTCTCCTTCTTCTGGTTGATCTGCAGTTGCTGCTTGTTTGTTTTCCTTCATAGGTGGGAACATTGTCTCTTCAACAGCTGCCTCTTTCTAAGGGTTTTACTTTGCACCTTGCTTATCCTCATTTTGTTGCTTAGAGGTTGACCACCCTGCCTTCCATGCAGATGCTCGAGCTGGTTTAGATGGGTGGAGCCATAATGTTTTTAGTTGTTCTCTCCAAGATTTAGTCTTTAGTAGAGGGACTTATGTATGCAGTCTACATGGCACAACATCAGAAGGAATCACCAGGTCGTTGAAGAAGCGGCAATCATATATGACTTCCATTTCATAAGTACCACACAACCCATGCAAGTCTTCAAGAAAAAGGTCCTCTAGTAGAATGCCTTTTTATCTCCTCCATAATTTTGAGCACTATAAAGGCTCAATCACCTGATCCCTATTGTTGTTGAGAAACTTTGGTAGTGTTTGAGAAATTCTTCCATTTGGGCTTGTGGCGGGCACATGCTTCCTGTATGGTGCATTGAAGATGAAGAGGAACCTTCAAGATGTCTCGTGCCTCTTTATTTTTGAAAATTAGGGATGTGTAGAACAGTTCGATAAAACAACAATTGTAGACAGTGGTATGGTGGTCGTATAGATTTATGACAAGTAACATCCAATGTTTTACTGTCCTGATGTGCAAGGTGACAAATTTGGTTTCTTCCCTTGTGAGTGCATTTTGCAATTATTTCATAGATTCTGAGTTATAGTTTTCTTCATACAACTACCTCTCTAAATGTATCATGCCATTAAATATTGGTTGCACCTTATCAGGCTGAAGGAATTCTTCCAGAAGTGTTGCGCAGAGCACCTTGAAAATGTGTTTGTGCACCTGTGCTCTTTTCAAGAATATCCCTCTGAAGTGCTTGTTGCTCAATGATCTCCCCTTGTTGTGAATTATGATATTTGTTCCTAGTAAATCATCTTATAGAATATCTGCCAGTACATGAATGACTTGGTGGGTAATCTGGGATACCAACACCATATCCATCCCAATTAGCTTGCAAGGTAGTCGGGTAACCATTGGTTATCTCAGTTCCACTCCTTACAGTATCCCCTTTTCTCTTGTGAGTGCCCCTATGAATAAATAAGCAAGGCCACCCTCGTCTTCCTCAGATGCTCCCTCTCCATCGCTTGTCGACTTGACTATCCAAACTTAATCATTTGGGTGCATTGTTGGAATTTTTGGAGAGGGTGGGATCAGTGTCATTGTGTCTGCATCATTGGATGGTGGTGTTTAATCATCTATTATCTCAAGCATTGCTTTGTCGAGGGTCGTAATAGTAGCTACATCTTGTCATTGTATATGACATCGATGTGCTTGATGACGATGACGATGATGATGACGATGATGATGTTGATGACGGTGATGATGTTGACGGTGATGATGATGATGATGATGATGATGATGATGATGATGATGATGATGATGATGATGATGATGATGATGATGATGATGATGATGATGATGATGATGATGATGATGATGATGATGATGATGATGATGATGATGATGATGATGATGATGATGATGATGATGATGATGATGATGATGATGATGATGATGATGATGATGATGATGATGATGATGATGATGATGATGATGATGATGATGATGATGATGATGATGATGATGATGATGATGATGATGATGATGATGATGATGATGATGATGATGATGATGATGATGATGATGATGATGATGATGATGATGATGATGATGATGATGATGATGATGATGATGATGATGATGATGATGATGATGATGATGATGATGATGATGATGATGATGATGATGATGATGATGATGATGATGATGATGATGATGATGATGATGATGATGATGATGATGATGATGATGATGATGATGATGATGATGATGATGATGATGATGATGATGATGATGATGATGATGATGATGATGATGATGATGATGATGGTGGTGGTGGTGGTGGTGGTGGTGGTGGTGGTGATGATGATGATGATGATGATGATGATGATGATGATGATGATGATGATGATGATGATGATGATGATGATGATGATGATGATGATGATGATGATGATGATGATGATGATGATGATGATGATGATGATGATGATGATGATGATGATGATGATGATGATGATGATGATGATGATGATGATGATGATGATGATGATGATGATGATGATGATGATGATGATGATGATGATGATGATGATGATGATGATGATGATGATGATGATGATGATGATGATGATGATGATGATGATGGTGATGGCGATGATGATGGTGATTGTTGGCTAAATTGGACATTATTATAATCCCTTTGTTTTTATGATGACAAACATTTCATTCTTGTGGATCTAACGTGCTACTTGAGTGTTGCAGGAATAAGGTGGATGACATAACTTTGGAAGATCTAAATGCTCACAATATGTTAACTTCATGATTGTAATCAAATGTAAAAACTTGTACAAGATATATAATGTACAAGTACTTAGAAATCATGTAAATCAAGCCTTAGATCTTCCCTAGCCACTCATAATACTTGGATAGGTCATTCCCTATAATAGTGTCACATCTACACACTCATACACACACTTAGTATCCAGTTCAAAACATTGAAACAGGGTCATTCTCGTTCGACAAACTCCTTGACCGAGACACTCTCAGTCGACAAATTCCTCGACCGAGATTGAACCAAGTATCCGTTAGACCCAGCAGACAAGGTGGTTGGGAATTGGAAATGAACGTTGTAAACACTTGCTCCAGGACATCCCTCGGTCGAAAAGTCCTCGATTGAGAAGGACTCTCGATCGACAATTTGTCGACCGAGAAGAACTCTGACTGCACTTTTCAGAGTTAATTAACTAGTCATTGCTAAAGCAATTAATGGATACCTAACGACTAGTTGAGCACTTAGAACCCCCTAGAAAGTGTCTAGAACGTCCTTAAGCATTCATAGGCCATTCCTATAAATAGGACAGGCCATAGGACACCCAAAACACACTTGTGCTACACTTGAGCATTCATACTTGCAATTGACAATTCATTCTTGTGAGCAATTGAGAAATTCCTACATTGGCTATACATTTCCATTGCTCTAAATTCATGTCCTATAGGCTAACATCTTCTATACACATCACCTACACTTCCATATACATTGGTTAGGAGATCAAAACGCTTGATATAGGAAATCAAGCCTTGTGCTACAGGTGGTATTGTAATTTCTATTTTCCTTCTTGTTCCTTTATATCTTTTGTACTCTCCTTGCTACTCCTAGGGTTGGAGGTTGCGGATTGGAGAGGGTTTGACTTCTCAGGTGGAGAAGGTGGACTTTGGACTACTTCAAGAAGGTTGTCTCAACGGGAAGCTACTTCAAGAGAAAGGCTACTTCAAGGGGAACTTGAGGTTACTTCAAGGAAGGCTACTTCGAGGTTGGAGAGACTACTTCTAGGTGAAGGCTTTCTGAAGGGTTTGGTGAAAGTATTGTAATTTTATGTAACATCCTTGCGAGGTAATAAAATTTAATACTTTCAAAATATCGGTTGGGTAAGCAATCGGGTAGTGGATTGACTGCCTTAGTTTTTGCTAAGGTTGGAACCACTCTAAAACATTGTCCCCTTATCCAATATTTTTGTGGTTGCTTGCTTTGGCTGAATTATTTTTAAAATATCCATAAAACCCTATTCACCCCCCTCTAGTGGTTTTTCAATTGGTATCAAAGCAGGATTCTAGGAGCTCTAATCGAGTCTTGAAGAATGAAGGGTGGTGGTGTATACATCCGCAAGCAAAAGAAAAGCATGGACCAATCTTCAACAAGTTGCAATTGGTGCTTAGGAACAAGGCACACTACACTTAGTTGTCCATGGAGGTCAAAGAAGGAAGATGTACATAAAGAATGCCTTATTGCTATAATAAGTGAAGAAGAAGAAGAAGAGGTAAGCCTTTTTTATTTATCCAAAGAAGAGTTAATTGCTAGTCTTGAAGAGACACATAATAAGTATATTGAGTGCAAGAAGAAATTAAAGAAATCTAATAAAGAAAATGATGAGTTACATGCTAAACTTCTTGCTCTCACATCTGAAATTGAAGATCTTAAAAAGATTATTGAAGATCATGATATTAAGCTAAAATCAGTAGAAGCAAATTGCAATCTTCTATCCCTAGAAAAGATAAATTTGCAAACTCAAGTAAATGATCTTCAAAAACAACCTATCTTATGTACACATCTAGATTATGATACTATTGTGAAAGAAAGAGATTCCTTGTTATCTAATCTAGATCAAGCAAAGTTAGGCATAAATAAAAGAATGGATGAGATTGTTAAGTTGCAACAAAAAGTTAGTAGGTTGAGTAACAATGTCACCCTTGATAAAATTTTAAATGATTCTTATCGTCAAATTGGAAGGAGAGGACTAGATTATAATCCTAAAGGAAAATCTTATCAAAAACCTAGTTGGAGAAAGACACAAGTGCTAGAAAATCAATCTTTGTATGTACCTAAAGGCACATATACATATGTACCCAATAACAACCAAGAACAAAATCATAGAAAGAGATATGAGGTTGATTCCATATGTTGTCATTATTGTTTGCGTCTTGGACATTATTCTTTCTCATGTTCCTACAAGAAAAAGGATGTTGAGTTAGTATGGGTTCTAAAACCCCCAAACTAAATGAACAAAATTAAGTTGAGATATGACCAAACACTCTAAGTTGTATATCTCTATGTCTATCTCAACTTAACATAATGAGATAACAAAGTTATTTAAGTAATTACAATCTCCAACTTGAAAATACACATTTTTTTAATTAACCTGCAGAAACACATCTTTAAAAATTTTGTCTTTATTAGGGTCCCCAAAACCTAAAGATTTAAATGTGATTAGTTGAGGTTTGATCTAAATATTACTTTGATATTCATATGTTTTATCTCAACTAAACTGAGTTTTCAAATTGCATAATTGAATTGAAAATGACCTATGATTTACTTGTAAACAATTACTAAAAACAGTACAGAAACATTCTCGGTCGAGAAACTGTTCGACCGAGAACACTGTCGGTCGAGAAATAGTCGACCGAGCAGGTTCCTATTTTCAAGTTTGCAATAAATCTAAACCTATTTTAAATAAATCTAGTTTTCTATCAATTTGTTATTAATGATTGATTTAATATGCAGATCAAGAATAAATCTTGGAGACCATCTTTGAAACAAGACATATTGATATTTTTGCATCATGAATTAAGGTATAACATTATGAATATGAAATCCTTAAACATATTGCAAAAGTGTTATATGAAGACTGATTTTGAACAAACCTTATTCATTGATTGAAAAAGTTTATTAAGCATGTTTATTTACATGGTTTGTCTTAAAATTGAAAACTAATGAACATGAATGAGATTATTTTGGTTTATCATCTACATGGTTTGGCTTAAAACTGAAAATTATGAACCATGTTGTTTTAAATCAAGGAAATTACTATTTTATCATAATCCACATGGTTTATCCAAAGTATTCCCTAGTCTATCTATATAGGAACCATGTGTATTGAAATTTAGTTTAAATGATCATGATCATTGTATTTCATGAAAATTATATGTTTGTATCTTGATCACTGTATTGTGGATATGCTTCTACTATTCTACCAAAATCATTATACCATGATCATTGTATTTTATTTTTACTTGGTTTGTCTAAAATAATCTTTGATCTATACATACAAACCATAAATGGATGATCATTGTGATTCAACACATTACAAAGATAGATGATGCTATCATTGAAAATGCCATTTTGCATAACACTAAAACTCTATGGCATAAATACATCTTGACATAATAGATAATGATTATTATATGCATGGCTTGTAATAAATGAATGATGATGCTATGACAAGCCAAATAGTGTCTCTTAGAACAAGAATATTAATGTTTTATCTAGTTGTTTGCAAAATCTTGACTTTAATATATTAATCTTTCTTTCAAGGATATATGTCTCTATGATTAATCTGAAAATGAGGGTACAAGAAGAAATGGGAATTGATATTTATGCACCTATAGCAAAGCTTAGGAGACATCATTCAAAATGAATGTAAAACATACAGGAAAATCAAGGACAAAGACTTGATTGTGATGCCTATATTAAGTTTTCAATTGATAAAACTTCTTCATAATAGGTATAACTCAAAGTGCTTCAAATTGATATTTATTTAATCAAGTTACCTGCAGTCATTATACTTCACATATGAGTATTCAAATTGGAAATCTGCAGAAATTGCCTCTTGGTTGAAATCAAGTTTGACCAAGGGGCGCTATGGTCGAAGTTAAGGTCGACCTAAAATAAGCTTGACAAAATGCTTATTTGTACATCATTTTACTGCACTTAATCTTAGTATCTTGATTCAAAATGTGTTTATCATATTGAAAACATAATTTTAGTGCATAACTCTCATAAAAGGTCAACTTATTATGATCTAATATTGATTGTGACCTTAGAATCCTTAAATTATCTTGACTATAAGATTAAGGGGGAGCTCACACAAACTATCTTGATTATAAGATTAAGAAGCTTACAAAACTTTGTAAACATCATTTGAAGCTTGTTATGACCTTAGTATCCTTAAAAGTAGTTTTAGGTTATGAAAACAAAGAAATCTACAATATTCATGAATATGACATATATATTGTTCTTAACGGAATTCTCTAAACAAATTAAGGGCTTAACATCCCGTGTAAAATGGATGAGAAATCAAAATACATATGCCATAGATCTAAAAGGATCTCATATCATGTCAAAGCTTAACATCCTTTGCAAATGATTGAGAAACAAACTGTGGCTAAATTCGACAATAAATGGTTTACATTTATATTATTCCCTATTTTTTTCAAACTAAATATCTTAGTTAGGGGGAGCATAGCATAAAATTAAGGGGGAGAAATAAAATTCAAACAAAATGTTTTTCCTGGATATCTTTTTGAAATGATAAAGGGGGATAAATAATATAAACCGAAAACATAAAGTAAAAAACGAGTTTCATAAATCTCGGGCCAGTACACACTTGAAAAACAAGAGAATGGCTATAAAAGGTAAACTCCAGGTATGAAACTCATATGATTTATATTTCCTTATTTTATATTTAGGAAATGCTTGTCATCTTTGAAACAAAGGGATTATAATAATGTCCAATTTACCCAACATTTATCTGATAAGTGAATGAGGTAAATGAAACCCTAAAGATAGGGTGTTCAGTGAAACAAGTATTGTGATATCAATGTTTCTCAGTTTGAGATGTGGTGATGCTTAACAGTTCAGTTGTGGTAAATGTTATCAGATGGTTTATGAAATGAACGGTTTACAAAGATGAACTAAGATATGTTGATGTGATGATTGAATTGTGAATTTAAAGAGTGAATTAGACATGTAGATGCCTCAAACATTATAGAATCCTCATAGGTTGAGGCATGCGCTATGAGGATGAAATGGTTTCCTGACTGGAGGTAGTCCAGATCGAGGTAAGCCAGAGCACACCAGTAGGATGTGGGGGTCTTGACTAGTAGGTCAGACTCCTTACAATTGTGTGGTACCCAACACCAACCGAGCATGCCGGTGGTACCTGTGTTACATGTTGAGTGATCAGTGGTCAGTAGGTCCACTGATGCATAATAAACCTGAGGGCTTTAACTCGCCACCTGAGTACCCATGTTTAGAGGTGGAGTCTGAGATATCTGGCCACTCCTATTAGCCGTCGAGAGGCAAACGTGTCGAGGCCCACTGCAGATGGGGTCTTAGTCAAGAGATAGGCTTAGCAACCTAGGCATGCTTCTAGGCCTTATACAGTGAGATCGTAGCTTGATGTGATTCTTTCGCATGTTGTGGTACACCTCATGTGGGTTCAAGGCATAATAAGATGAATGAGAGGTTAAACAACTATGTGCAATTATTTAATTATCCTTTATATATTTTTGAGTTATTAGCTCTCTTTGAGATTAATCAAGCATATACATATATTGATTCACTTTTGTAGATATCTAGAGTATCCTTCCATATCTATGATTGTCAATTATTAGACTCTTTAAAGATTACTATTGTTATAATTGATATCAGTTTATCAGCAATATATATGTAATTATATAAGTGCTTTAAACTATTTCTTTGAAGTACTCATTCACTGAGCGAGTAGGCTCAGCCCTCTACTCATATTTTTTAGGGAAACCATGTGGACTTGAAGAAGGTCAAAGCATCAGAGTAGATCTACAACATGAGTTAAGTATGAGATTAGTTAAGTTCGGTCAGTCCCTGTCACTCTATGTCCTTGTATAGAAGTGAGAGAGTTGTAAATGATGTTTTGTATCTTTGTTTCCTTAATAATAGAGAATGTATCTGATTATCATGTCATATGTACATAGAAGTGTGAGAAACAGAATAAATGTATGGATGTGTATCATTAATGTTGAGATCATATTAGAGTAATCAAAGTTTAATTCTCTTGTAAAGCTTGTTTATGTGATTGAATGTGAGGAAACAAAGAGTTTGATATAAAAAGAGAAAAAAATAATTGGGAGTGAGCTTTGTATTAAGTATAATCCTCAAACTTACACCCTAATCTCATGATTAGTGGTAATTGTGGGATGCGGGCATGACATCATTTGGTATTAGAGCTTAGGATGAATTGTCAGGGATCATTAGGATAGAAAGTCACAGTTATAAGTGTGGCAGATAGTAGGTGATTTATATATAGCTCTGGGAGGTCTGAGTATTTAGATACCATGGCCCAGTATCTGAATACTTAGGTTGACCAGTATTAAGCTACTTTGTCTATTATTCTCTGGATGCCCTGGCCAGGTATGCAGAGGAAGGATGGGCTAGAGAAAAACCCTAGAAATCTTAGGGTTAGGAGACTGGAAAGTAATGAAGGAGTAAGAGATTAAACAAATAATGTGATACAACTCTTGCTTTATATTGATTCGTTGATTGGAGATCAATAGAAATGCTCTTATATGTATGAATTCATATTATCAGTTTGTAGAATATGTATGGTTCTTTTAAATTTTTGTGTATCATGAAGTTGATTCAGTTATTCTTTGTATCAAGTAGACCAGAAGTTATGTATAAATGAATTTACCCTGAGTAGATATTCTTTCCACATGTTTGAAATGAGTAGGAGCTGGTTAATCTTGAGTAGCTCTTGGCTTCAGGACTACAGGTTCGGCCTGGTCCGGCTGGCAGGGTGTGTTACTGGTATCTAATGACTCCTTTTGAAAATATAATAAAAGTAGACTCTGGATAAATTAGACCCACATCATAGTGAGAATGTACATACACTAAGATGTTGAAACATATGGGAAAGATTAAAATAGCTAAGTATCAGTTGAAACTGATATATGAGATCCAACTTTGGGGCCTCAAATGAGAAATCCTTAATTGGGAATAAAGGAACACGACATAAGGTTCAGATTAAGTTTAATGATTAGTATTATATGAACTCTAAATATGAAATATGGAAAAGATATGAGAAAAACATGTAAGGGCTAAGATAGTAAGAATCAATCATGAGGAATGGATCATATAATCAAGTACAATGCTTTTATGTACTCTAAAGCAAAGGGAAAATAGAAGAAAATAGTTAAGTATATAATAATTACATAGAATTGAAGAGTCTTCAGAAGAGTTAAAGTAAAGAGAATTAGATGAACATGTAAATCATAAGACTAGGACAAGAAACTTAGTTGAAACAAAGAGAAATATTAGAAATGATGAGCTTGATTAAGGAATGAGGGTTATGATATAATTGAGAGCATGGAATGTATACCTTTATTATGAAGTTTAATACATTCATACTTACTACCTTTGGGTTCTAAGTCTCTATAGAACAAACTCGTTTCTAAAAGAAGAAGAAAAAAGTGTAGCTTAACAAATGAATAACTCATACAAAGGTACACTATATTCAGGAAGGAAAAACTTGATTGAAAGAGAAACTAAGTTTGACCCATGCATGAGCCGTTTGATTTAAAATGAATGATATGTGATGTATTAAACATGAGATGAAACTAGTAGAGAGAATATTGATTTAGAATTTCAACTTCACATTAGTAGAAGGATAAATAGAAATATATGCAACATGGTATACATGATCATACACATGAATAAGTAACATGATCATAAGAGAAAAGTAGAAGTTAAATATGATAGGTGGAAGAGTAGTATATGGTAACAGGAATATGGAAAGTAAGGAAGGGTTTGAAACATGGAGTAATATAGATTATAAAAGAAAGAGGTTGTGAGATTCAAGAAAGTGTTAATTAGTCAAGTATCCTTATTAATAACCAATTAAACCTACATATGAGAAATGTATTAAGGGAATGTTGAAGATAAGAATTCTAAGTCTCAGAATCATCTTCTCTTTCATATCTTCCTTAATGAGAACAATGTGGGAATGAAGTGATAAGAAAATGAATCATATATGATGCATAACCATCATGGTAGAGACATCTAGTGAATGTAATAAAGACATACAATATGATGATGAAACCCTAGTAGGATAAATTGAGAATGTAATCTATCTAAATGGCCAAGAAAGAGAAAGGAAATTCAATTGATAAGATAAGAAAGACATTAGTAAAACTTGTGAGATCCAAAGTTTGAATTTCAAATTAAGGGAGCAAAGTCACACCACAATAATGTCATGCTACTAATAAGGACCAAACCCTAGAATGTTTAGAGTTGTACTAGTTCAAGGGATGTCACTAGTGATTTGACCTTGAATACTAACATCTCTATAAAACAATATCATGAGATTTGCACTATGAGAAGTAAACTAGCATTGATAGTAATCTAGGGTTTAAAGGTAGCTAATATGAAAGGTAGATAAATAATATGGAAAGGATTCAGAGAAAACGATAAGAAAAATATTTGAAATATAAGAGGTGTGATTTAAACAAAAGGAGAAGTGCAACATGAGCAAAGTGTAATCTAAAATAAATTCGTGCAGTGATCGAAATAATGATGAATAATCTATTCTTACCTTGTATGTTTCAATTTTTGGGATGTTTATTCTATATGATAAAAATGAGAAGTATAAGTAATAAGAAGTAAGTAGTAATGAATGAGGAGATAAGAGAAAACAATGGCTTTCAGTAATACGTGAATTTGTTTTTAGAAGTGTAATTTGTTGAAGGTATAATGAGGGATGTAAATTGGTTCTACGTATGATTTCAGTGTACATATGCAAGCAATATATTAATTAAAGGTGTCTCATAGTTGTAATCGTTCATACCAGTAATCCATCTTAGTATTGTACAATTGTGGTATGGTGATATGGGTTGAATGATGATGGAACAAATGGAGGGTTACCCTGAATAAGGTAGTCTTAGCTATTCACTCATATGAATAGAAGGGATGATAACCATATTGTATTGATGTGTAACCCTAATGAAGTATAGCTTTTTATACCTAGATTTAATATAACTAAGTGATGGTAATTGGGTATGAATAGTCCTTGAATGACTAATACAATCATGGAGTACTCTGTTACTATTGTTGAAACCCTAGTATGCTATAACATGATGGTTACACCATGATTTATGTGTTGGTTCATACTTGAGAATAGTATGGAATGTGATGGTGATGCTTCACCTTATGCATCCATGATCCAGTGGGGATGTCATGAGTAAGGGTTTGGGTATAAGTGTTGAGATCTACTATAATTTATCTTGTTGAACCTAACTCTAATATAAATAGATAAAAATGAGTATTCATGTTTAACATTCTTATATGATGGAATGATGGTGGAATAACCTCCTTAATATGATCATAACTTTAATATGTTAATTGGTGGTTATCATAGCCACATGGTTGATACTTTCTTATACTAAACATTTGCATTATGAATATGCTGAGGGTTAATCATATCTAAATTCCTTGCATGTTGAGGTAATAACGGAATGTTCTTAATGTTAATATAACCCTACTATGATTGTTTATGAATATCTCCTAGCTCATTAATGCAATATTGTGTTGATCTGGTGTATTATATGTAAGTGATTTTGTTGAGCCTTGTTATAAGGCATGCAAAGATAACGATGATCTTACAGGGAATAGTATGATGGTCTTAATGACCTTTGGGCATGGTTGAGCCCTAGATGAGGTGTAATCCTCTTGTGTTGATAAAGGTTGATACACTGTGATATTATGAAAAGAATTTATATCTTATGATAGTATGATGACTAGTGTGGTCTCATGAATAGTAAGTGAACAGTACCATGTGATGATGAGATGAGAAATTATGTTTTACACATTTTATATATTTTAAAAGTTGTGATTTTAAGAGGAACAAATGACTCAATGTTGAAAATAAAATTCTAGACTGTAGTATTTGAAAGCTTAAAAAAAGAGAGATACCCCTAGTAAAGGTTTTTCGTAGGAATCATGTATAGAAGAAGTTACTTGGAAAGTAGAATCAAAGATGTTCAACAAATATCTTTTCCTCTTTTAGAAATTTTGAGATGAAATTTTTATTAGAGGAGAATTGTTACAACCTGTTCCTAGCTTTGTTGGTAATCCTAGAGATTTAAGATAATTTTAAAGATTGTCATGTGCTTTTGTTAGTAATATTTTATATTGTGTTTTGTCTTAACTTTGGTAACCTTAAATAATTATTTGTATAATTCATAATCATGACTTAAGCATACTATAAAGATCTGAGTTGGAGTTAATATGGCATTAACCCATACATGTATGCAAGAAGAGAGTTAATGACATTGGAGGAAATAATTAATAAATGATTTTTTTATTTCAAAATATTATCAAAATGATATTTTAAGATTGTATAGAATTTAATTATGAATTCAACAAAAAAATAATGAACCAAATCGGAGTTAAAATGAGAGAGTTATGTCCTTTTTAGTAAACATATACAGAGCACCGCGACCAACGCTGCGTCCACACTGCGACTGCGGTATACACCGTGACCCGTGATGCTACGTTGACACCACGGCCGTGGTCTACACCATGACCAGAGACGCTGCATAGACACTGCGATTGTGGTCTACACCGCGACCCGCGACGTTGCGTCGACACCGCGACCGCGACCGACGCCGCCCAAGATAGCAAATCGTAAAACGATTTTATCTCGAGCTATACTTATCCGTTTTCAACAAAACAAAGTGTGTTAGAACCGCGATTCGATCCTTTAACATCCCAGATACCTTTCTATACAATAGAGCGACCTAGAGGGTGATTTTTGGGGCGAAGTTTGGATAAGAATGTGAAGAACGGAGGAAATCCAAAAGGGTTGCTATAGATTCAACTTGGTAAGTAGTTTTAGTCGTCGATTTTTCCTCCTCTTTTACCCTTACTTGGAATCCTAATTCAATGAATTTGATGTTTATGTTAACATCTGACCTTCATCTTCTACCTACAGCAGACCTCGTTTAGGGTTGACAGAAAGAATAAACTGCGAAATTTTCTAGAGTTTTGATTTGGATTCAAAATCTTCAGAGATGGGCTACGTTTTTAAGGTGTTTTCACACCTTAGGGTGAGTGGGTACTTTCTTTAAATAGTAGATTGAACGAAAATGAGTTAAATCATCAATAATCTTCAATTGCTTTGTATGTGTGTACAAAATGTAAATGGTCTTTTGATCTGACTTTTGCAAGTTGATATGAAATGGATGATTTATCTATTGTGATTAATTTTAGATGTTGAAATCATATAAGAAATGGGTAAAATCCATCTAAATGATAATTCTTAAATTATTTGCAGAGGTTGTAAAATTAAACTAAAATTTAGGATTTTCGGCTATGACGGAATTTGTTGTATAATTGAATAAAGAAGTTTGCCTAGTTGAATCTCCTTAGTTACGAATGATTATTTTATTTGTATGTGTATTACATATTTGTCAGATAACATCTTAGATTTCATTCGATGATATCAATGTTTGCTTGATATATCAGTAAGGAGGGTGAAACCTTAAATGAATGGAAAGTTGAAGGTTTGCAATTAGATATCTTGATTCAATGTTATTCATGATGTTATGATGTATTCAATCCTTACACAAGTTATGTGATAAGTGAATGAGGTAAATGAAACCCTAATGATAGGGTGTTCAGTGAAACAAGTATTTTGATATTAATGTTTCTTAGTTTGAGATGTGGTGATGCTTAACAGTTCAGTTGTGGTAAATGTTATCATATGGTTTATTAAATGAACGATTTACAAAGATGAACTAAGATATATTGATGTGATAATTGAATTGTGAATTTAAAGAGTAAATTAGACATGTAGATGCCCTGAACACTGTATAATCCTCATAGGATGAGGCCTGCACTATGAGGAGGAAATAGTTTCCTGGCTGGAGGTAGTCCAGATCGAGGTAAGTCGGAGTGCACCAGTAGGGTGCGGGGGTCTTGACCAATAGGACAGATTCCTTACAATTGTGTGGTACCCAACACCAACCGGGGATGCTGGTGGGACATGTGTTACATGTTGAGTGATCAGTGGTCAGTCGGTCCACTGATGCACAATAAGCCTGAGGGCTTTGACTCATTGCCTAAGTACCCAGGTTGAGAGGTGGAGTGTGAGATATCCGGCCGCTCCTATTAGCCGCCGAGAGGCAGATGTGCCGAGGCCCGCTACAGATGGGGTCTTATTCAAGAGATAGGCTTAGGAACCCAGGCATACTTCTAAGCCTTATACAGTGAGATCATAGCTTGCTGCAATTCTTTCACATGTTGTGGTACACCTCATGTGGGTTCAAGGCATAATAAGATGAATGAGAGGTTAAAAAAGTGTGTGCAGTTATTCAAATATCCTTTGTATATTTTTTAGTTATTATTACTCTTTGAGATTAATCAAGAATGTTCATATATTGATTCACTCTTGTAAATATCTAGAGTATCTTTCCATATCTATGATTGTCAATGATTAGACTCTTTAAAGATTATTGTTTTTATAATTGATATCAGTTGCTTAGAAATATATCTGTAATTATATAAGTGCTTCAAACTGTTTCTTTGAATTACTCATTCACTGAGCGAGTAGGCTCACCCCTCTACTCACATTTTTTAGGGAAATCGCGTGGACTTGAAGAAGGTCAAAGCATCAGACTAGATCTACCACATGAGTTAAGTATGAGATTAGTTAAGTTCAGTCGGTCCTTGTTACTCTAGGTCCTTGTATAGAAGTGAGAGAGTTGTAAATGATATTTTGTATTTTTGTTTCCTTAATAAGAGAGAATGTATCTGATCATCATGTCATATGTACATGGAAGTGTGAGAAACAGAATAGATGTATGGATGTGTATCATTAATGTTGAGATCATATTAGAGTAATCAAAGTTTAATTCTCTTGTAAAGTTTATTTATGTGATTGAATACGAGGAAACAAAGAGTTTGATATAAAAAGGGAAAAAATAATTGGGAGTGAGCTTTGTATTAAGTATAATCCTCAAACTTACGCCCTAATCTCATGATTAGTGGTAATCGTGGGATGTGGGCATGACAAGAATAGTTTCCTTGCGCTGCATTATGGCAGATATCCTTCTATAAGGATATAGTGATACAAGTTGGATTGCCATGAACTTTAAGAGTGGTGGTGTCTCATGATATGTATTGTTCTTGGGAGGAGGTATTGTTGCTTGGAGGTCTAAGAAGCATACGGTCCACCTATGAGGTTGAGTTGTGTGCTTTAGATGAAACTGGTTTTGAAGTTGAATGGCTACTTGGACTTATATCTAGTTTACCTATTGTATAGAAGTCACTTATTGCAATTTTAGTTCATTTTTATATCACAAAAACCATTGCTAAGAAGGAGTTCCCAGTACAATAAAAAGTAGTGTAGACACAGACAAGTTAGACGCAAATTTGAAAGGGAGTTAGTGTCTAATGGCGTTTTGGTTGTAGACTACATTGGTACCAAAGATAATATAATCAATCCTTTGACTAAAGATTTTACCATGGCCTTTGTTGATAAATCTAGGTTGGGGATGGGACTGAAACACCTTGTTATTCACATGAAGTAGAAATCCAACTCAAAAAGAGTGGAGATTCCACAAATTAGGTTCAATATGGTAATAACAAGATGTCGGGTGAATTGGTTGATACTATGTAATCTACATGATGGTTTTAGCATCTATGTGTTTCTCACCATAAAATATGTTAGTTTTATGACATATATTAGTAAGACATTAGTTTCTAATTAGTGTCGAGTCCCAGGATACGATGCTAGCAGTACATCCTTTGAGACTCCAACAAAATGATTGATGTTATCTAGATCGCAACAAGGGAATTGGATTGTTCCCTAATATCATTTCGTGATTTTTTTAATGCTTGGCCTTTAATGCTTCATTTTCCTTTGTGTCATTGTATTTATTGTGTTGTTACCAACTAATACTCTTGCACCCAAACTTCAGGTTCAAGACGTCAGTTCACGTAGCTCATGTGGGGTTTCTGTTGGTATGTATGCCCTGAGAGCCAATCATGGGATGATTGGCGGGATACATTAAGATTGATTTGATAAACATCAAAGGCAAGCTTCCAATTCTTTCTAGATTCAGTCATATGAGATAATGATAGAACATATTGAATGTCTAGAGAATGACAGTACTCAATGACATATGCTTTCAGGTTAAGGATCTGAACGATGAGATCATACGGATGCTAAGAGTTTGTACATTCTTATTTTGTCCCTAGTCAGATGTCATTGTGGAAGGTAGATAGACAGCAATGACACATAAGACTAGATTTTGGAGTTGGTTTATGATAGAATCTCATTAGTCATGATATGGAGATATCAAACCAAACACATAGGTACTTGTTAGAGAACAAGTTTACCGGACAGACCCACCGTGAGTTTGACACATGGAACCATGACATGGTAGTCACAGTAAGTTCTCATAGTGATGGTGGTGAGTGTGATTCTTTGACCTAAAATCACTGCACTCAACACATGTCGTTGGGTATACTTTGACATCATCAAATGCAGTCGTGAAACATGGATTATTATAAAGGTGATGATTGGGTGGCTTTGACACATGGGGCTTTTGAGAGGTGAGTGATAGATATGGGATTTGTCCCTCCTGAGGGAGTTTGATATCCATGGCCACTTGATGAGTAGGATTGAGATAGGCATGTACACACATGTGTGAATCAGTATATGATATTGATGTCATACATATCTCCTTCAATCTACTCTGAGATCAAGAAAGTGAATGAACGTTGACAGGATGACTGTTCCATGCCTTGAGTTCATTTGGGATATCAGTGACAAAGGAATTATACATTCATTGTAATACCATTCACAGATTGTAGGATTGAAAGTTGTTCTCCAACTTTCTATTTCACTTGGGTAGCACTGATGTGCGACTAGGCACTGCTATTTACTTGTGAAGTCATAAATGTTATGGACTTTCACTGCGAACGTGAAATGGACCTGTAGGGTCACACACATAGGATTTAACCTGGAAGAGGAGTTTATCCATAAATGATGTTTAGATTGATTACTAAAGGAGTTTAGTAGTTCAATTAAACACTCAATTAATTGATAGCTCAAAATCATAGTATTCAAGGTGTTGTATCGATTGATTAGAGTATCAGATTGATTGAAAGTGTGATTGACTAATTTTGCACAGTCTGTTACCCCAATCGATCGGCTCATGTGATGAACCGGTCGGCTTAGGTTGGTGAACCGATCGGCTCATGTGATGAACCGATCGGCTCAAGACAGGCTGAGATGACTGGTTCAAGGGTTGAACTGATAAGATCAACTGGTCTAACCGATATCATTTGGAAAGTCAGAAGCCTATTTTGCAAATACAATTTGTTTCACTTGTATAAATTAGATTTGGACAAGGATTAATATTTGATTAATCGGAAACAAATTCAAAAGTCTATTTGAGTTGGATCAGGACCATGAACCGATCGGCTCAGAGCACCAGCCGATCAGCTCAGAGCCCCAGACGATGGGCTCAGGTCCTAAATGATCGGCTCAGGGCATGAAACGGTCATTTCAGGGTATGAACCGATCTGTTCAGGTGGCGTAGTTGGTTGTTTTGTGAAAAATCTTGAACCCTTCTACTCCTGCATTAATCCTGCATTGCCCAGGGTAGAGAACTTTATCCCATGACCCTCCTATATATAGGGGTAGTGGGGGCTTCTCAGGAACACAACTCAGTGCACCAATTGCTCTGCAAAGTTTTCATTCTCTCTGGTTTTGGTAATCGAGAGAGAGCCCGAGCAAGTGCTACCCGATAAGGGAGGCACAGCAAGGGAAGACAACTGTAGAAAGTGATTGGTGGCAGGAGAGTGTGTCAGTGACTAGTACGCCGATAGGAGGGTACAACTCCTTCTGATTCCTTGTGGGATAAGGAGATTGGAGTTCCAGGTAGTCCGTGTGGACTACTTCAGAGGCGGGAGACTTCTGCCGCTTGGAGGACAGCTATCAATCCCAACAGTCCCAGTGAGACCAAGAGTTGCACAGACACCATCTAAGACCAGAGGTGAAGACCACGCAAGCCATGAGGTAACGTCACTGAGCAAGCCTCGAGACAAGGTATGCCTCTACAAACCATCCTTCCTACTGTATAGAGGTTGACGTGTTTCCTTTATACTGGGTTTGGGAGAAGAAAATTTTTGTTTCCGCTGCCTTCTCTGTCTCCCCTAAAACCCAACAGTGGTATCAGAGCCACGTCAACTGCTCTATGCTTTAGGATTATCGATATGATCGATTTTGGTTTTTCGCCTTTATTTATTGCATATGATGCGAATAAAATTGGCTTTATGCATGTCCAATCCTAAATCCACAAATCCCAATATACATATATGATATGTAATATGAATGCACTCGATATGCGTCACCCTTAAATGAGTTTTGTGGTGGATGTATAGTGTGGTTATGGCCAATAAACCCTATGTGTGTGCTTAGTTGTATGTGGTTGCTTGCATCTCGGTCCACGCACCGATTCCCTATCTCCTATTCCTGATGTAACTCGAGATAACTCAAGATTTATTTCCTATCTTTGCTCCCCATGAATGTAACTCGAGGTTTCCCAATTCAAATGTAAAATAGGATAGATCTTTTATTTTATGATATGTCAAAGAACGGTGGACAACCTGACGATTGGTTCAAGGCATGAACTGATTGGTTGGCGATCCAGACGATCGACTCGAGGAGCGAGATGAGCGGGTGGCGACCTGAGGAGATGCACGATGACCAGGAGAACTGATTGGTTGGCGGAGCCAACCGATCGGCTGGTGGCACCCAGACGATCGGCCAGGGCTAGCAGGTCATTCATGTGATGAGTTGATCAACTCGGACGGCTATAGCACTTCATCATGGACAGGTTACATGTGATGTAGACCTAGATGACCGTGATTCCTCTTGGCTCAAGGAATCACATTAGGATGGCCATAATCATCACTTTTATTGTTTCACATGTTTTCTGTGGGATATAGCATGTATATGATATGTACTATGTATTTTCATGATTGGATATGTATATGTACCTATAAAACCAAATCCATCATTAAATATTAAAGTTTTAGATATCTTCCAAATGCGACACACGTGAAAAGCTTGATCGGCCAAGTGTGGGCACGCCCTAGCGTGGTGCACCGTCTATCTCGTGGAAGCGTGAAGGATGGATATGTGGGTCTATCCTAGCAGGGTGCATATTCATCGTGTTGGCTTTGGGTCAGACTTAACAAGGTGACCTAGATAGGATCTAGCACCTTGAGGCATGGAGGTGATCATGGCAAGGAGTTGCATATGACATCTGTCAAGATTTGCATATGATGCAATTGGCAAAAGTTGCCTACCTGGAAGATCTAAGTTGTTGATGACATCCCTAGCTGGTCCATGACTTAGAGGATTTTAGGATCTTGACCCACTAGAAGATTGTGCACTGCAATCTTCCGAATTGATGGTGAGGGATATCAATTTGAACAAAATAGTGGGAGTGATAATTAATTAAAGTCCTAGTTTTATCATCAACCTTTCAAATCAATCAAAATAAGTCAAAATTAAATTTTGAACTAAACTACATATGTTTCCTTTTGTAGTACAAATGACAAAAAGAAACAATCACTTCTCGTTGCGATCGGTCCTTGAAAAGGACAAGCTAAATGGGACTAACTTCCATGACTGGTTTAGGACATTGAGAATTGTTCTCACTCGAGAGTGAAATCTATATGTCTAGGATACTCCAGTTCTAGAGGAACCTGCTCTTACCGCACCAAAGGCAGAAAGGGATGCTTATAAGAAGCATTATGATGATGCCATTGATGCGAAGTGCTTGATGTTGTGCTCCATGAACCACGAGTTACAGAGACAACATGAGAACATGGGTGTCATTGAGATGATTCAGCATCTCAAGAACATGTATGAAGATCAAGCACGACAAGAGAGATATGATGTCTCCAGGGCACTGTTCAAGTGTGTCATGACAGAAGGAGATCCAGTTGGTCCTCACACACTCAAGATGATTGGGTATGTGGAGAACCTGACGAGACTGGGATTTCCCCTGAGCCAAGAGTTGGCTACTGACGTGATACTACAATTGTTGCCAGAATCCTATAGTCAGTTTGTGATGAACTACAACATGAACAACTTTGACAAGCCGTTGATAGAGTTGTTGGGCATGTTGAGGACAGCCGAGACACAGATGAAGAAGGACAAGCCTAAGTCTGTGATGATGATCAGCAGCAAGAAAGGCAAGTCTAAGCGCAAGGGTAAGGGCAAGGCTAAGAAAGGTTCTGATGCTATCCAGCAGCCCAAGGCATCTTCAGATCTCAAGGCCAAGGGAGGTGTGACCAAGAGAGGCAATTGCCACCATTGTCAAAAGCCACGACATTGGAAAAGGAATTGCCCACTCTATCTAGAAGAACTAAAGAAGAAGGAGGCGACAAACGTCTCCACCTGAAGGTGTCATGAAATAAACTTGTAAATTTTTGAGGTATATGATACCAAGATATAAAATGTAAAGCACTCAATAAATGGGGAAAGTGTTGCCGCCATAGATAGGAGTACTTTAGTTTATTTTCATCCTTAAAGGCATGTAATAGAGTTATGAACTGCTATTTCATATTTGTCAATGGATAGAAACACTTTAATTTTTGCATATTGTATGACAATGATAGCAATTAATAAATTTGATGTTTCAATCTCAAAGATATGATCTTTATCTCAATGCCTTGTTTATCTTGTGGTACTTAGTATGCATAAGATAAAATGATACCTAAAAGGTATTGATAACTCAAACAATCAAATTAGCATAAATCATGAGAAATTCATTTCTAGTTTCCATATGATGGATAAATCTAAACTCTTTTGGTTAGAGAACCAGTAAGAGACATGAATCTCTTAGACATGATTAAACAATCTTCACTAGTGGTAGTGGGAGAATGATTATCTTATTAGGTATAATACATGTGATGTATTTACATACCTATTGGAGTTAATGCTAATACTTCAAATAGTGTTTGGAGAAATACCAATATGAATATCTTGAAGTGTTCAAGAATATCATAGATGAAGTACGAATTTGGTAAAGTGTTAATTCTTGATGAGATCAATGAATGAAATACTTGAACCAAATGTTTGAGATCCTTGTGAGTGATTACGATAATGTATCATAATGAACTCATGATTAAGGCATGGTGATGTCTAAATCAACAAGGATTCATACTCTAAGGAGTTAGAGGATGATTATCAAATAACTAATTTCTTCTTAAATAAAGAATACCCCACACTAATAAAGGACATTAAGAATCATAAGGAGTTGTGAGTTTTATATCCTTGACAGATACACCTCGATTATCTATGTGATGAGTTGGTCATGTGATGAATCAACTATCTAGATGAATATGAGGAACCAGATTTTGAGTTATGGTTTATGACCATTACATCCTAAATGACTTCCATGTGAACCATAAGGTAT
Organism: Alisma plantago-aquatica; assembly: GCA_963693085.1. Taxonomy (NCBI): domain Eukaryota; kingdom Viridiplantae; phylum Streptophyta; class Magnoliopsida; order Alismatales; family Alismataceae; genus Alisma; species Alisma plantago-aquatica. The sequence goes on from OY856411.1 coordinate 584,506,153, forward strand.
AACCTTGATGGTAGCACCCATTGGGATGAAATCCATAAGTGCAAATGAGTCTTAAGTGTTAAGACACATGGATAACATTTTGAGAAGGATGATGCTTGTTGATTGAAACTTAATGACTAAGAGATTTGGCATATGGATACTAAAACCGCATTCCTATGAGGAATAAAACAAGGATGTGTATGTGACAAACCTATAAGGTTTATGAATATGTTAATGCAAATGAAGTCTATAAGTTACAATGGACTAATCAATGTGATTGATTGAGTACAATCAATTCACAACTGTGATCTTTACTTTGATAATATAGTCAAAGGGTTTGACTGATATGTCAAAGAAGAGATCTGTGATTTAGTGGGAGCGTATTCACATTCCACATGTTGATGTGAAATGGAAATGTTCTAGAATGGAAATCCAAAGTGGAAATTATCTTTAAGGAAGATAGAGATGTTTCCTATGTGATAGGAATAGAGATCTATAGATATAATTCTCAAAAACCTCTTGACCTGGAAAGAGAAATCATACATTGGCAATCTACACTGAAGGGTTCAGTATACACAGATTCAGTGGGAGAAAACTTGTCCATGTTACATGGAGCTAGTATCCCAAGGCCAAGTGTCCAATTCTTATGAAGAATGGGAACACTAAGAATAGATAAGGATCTATCATATATGTAAACATCCCATCATCTTGCATGTATGGACATGGAAAGAACAAGACGCATTCATCATCTTGTATGTAGGACATGACAATATGATATGTTCATCCTGATAACTCGTATGTGGGACATGACGAGTGGATGTATGTCTAGTTCCAATAAGGGTTTCTGGAATACCATAAGAACTTGATAAGTACTTGAGAAGTACTAGTTCTATGGAAATAAGGAAGGGTTCACTGTAAAGAGTTACACTGATGCGAACTTCCAAAAAGGACAGAGAATTAATCACTATATATATGAGATATGTATAAAAGTGAATGTTTCTTGATAATCGAAAACGTTCCAATAAAGTCATTTCAAAGGAAAAGTTGAGTATCCATGTGTTAGAGAACATTCGTGGATACTATATGTATCTGGAAGTTTATAGAGATGAGCTTATAGATATTTCGGTCATTGATGACAAGTTAGGAGTACTTGGTCATGCAATATGGCTAAAGGTTAGCAAAGGAACACTAGATCGCATACTACGACAACTCCATCTCATACATGTGATGTACAGCAAAGAAATGAGAGACATGCAGTTAATACCGACATTGGCAAGGTGTTGCCATAACTCACTATGTTAGCAATAGAGCACAGTAACATGTGGGACATGTTTGAAGATCACTATGAATATGATTCAAGGGTGATTGGCTCGCAGTGCAAGTGGGAGTCTGTTGGCATGTATGCCCTAAGAGCCAATCATGGGATGATTGGTGGGATACATTAAGATTGATTTGATAAAGATCAAAGGCAAGCTTCCAATTCTTTCTAGATTCAGTCATATGAGATAATGATAGAACAGGTTGAATGTCTAGAGAATGACAGTACTCAATGACGTATGCTTTCAGGTTAAGGACCTGAATGATGAGATCATACAGATGCTAAGAGTTTGTCCATTCTTATTTTGTCCTTAGTCGAATGTCATTGTGGAAGGTAGATAGACAGCAATGACACACAAGACTATATTGTGGTGTTGGTTGATGACAGAATCTCATTAGTCATGATATGGAGATATCAAACCAAACACATAGGTACTTGTTAGAGAACAAGTTTACCGGACAGACCCACCGTGAGTTTGACACATGGAACCATGACATGGTAGACACAGTCAATTCTCACAATGATGGTGGTGAGTTTGATTCTTTGACCTGAAATCACTACACTCAACACATGTCATTGGGTACACTTTGACATCATCAAATGCAGTCCTGAAATATGGGTTGTTATAAAAGTGATGATTGGGTGGCTTTGACACATGGGGCTTTTGAGGGGTGAGTGATAGATATGGGATTTGTCCCTCCTGAGGGAGTTTGATATCCATGGCCACTTGATGAGTAGGATTGAGATAGGCATGTGCACGCATGTGTGAATCAGTATATGATATTGATGTCATACATAACTCCTTCAATCTACTCTGAGATCAAGAAAGTGAATGAACGTTGACAGGATGACTGTTCCATGCCTTGAGTTCATTCGGGATATCAGTGATAAAGGAATTATACATTCACTGTAACACCATTCACGGATTGTAGGATTGAAAGTTGTTCTCCAACTTTCTATTTCACTTGGATAGCACTGATGTGCGACTAGGCACCTCTCTTTGCTTGTGAAGTCATAAATGTTATGGACTTTCACTGCCAACGTGAAATGGACCTGTAGGGTCACACACATAGGATTTAACCTGGAAGAGAAATTTATCTACAAACGATGTTTAGATTGATTACTGAAGGAGTTTAGTAGTTCAATTAAACACTCAATTAATTGATAGCTCAAAATCATAGTATTCAAGGTGTTGGATCGATTGATTAGAGTATCGGATTGATTGAAACTGCAATTGACTGATTTTGCACAGTCTGGTACCCCAACTGATCGGCTCATGTGATGAACTGATCGACTCAGGTTGGTGAACCAATCGGCTCAAGACAGGATGAGAGGACCAGTTCAAGGGTTGAACCAATCGGCTCGACTGGTCTAACCGAGATCGTTTGGAAAGTCAGAAGACTATTTTGCAAATACAATTTGTTTCACTTGTACAAATTTGATTTGGACAAGGATTAATATTTGATTAATCAGAAACAAATTCGAAAGTCAATTTGAGTTGGATCAGGACCACAAACCGATCGGCTCGGAGCACCAGTCGATCAGCTCAAAGCCCCAGATGATCGGCTCAAGTCCCAAATGATCGACTCAGGGCATGAAACGATCGTTTCAGGGTATGAACCGATCGGTTCAGGTGGCGTAGTTGGTTGTTTTGTGGAAAATCTCGAATACTTCTACTCCTGCATTAATCCCACATTGACCGGGGTAGAGAATCATGTCCCACGACCCTCCTATATATAAGGGTAGTGGGGGCTTCTCAGGAACACAAATCGGTGCACCAGTTTCTCTACAAAGTTGTCATTCTCTCTGGTTTTGGTAACCGAGAGAGAGCTCGAGCAAGTGCTACCCGATAAGGGAGGCGCAACAAGGGAAAGACAACTACAGAAAGTGACTAGTGGCAGGAGAGTGTGTCGATGACTAGTACGCCGACAGGAGGGTGCGACTCCTTCTGATTCCTTGTAAAGCAAGGAGATCGGAGTTCCAGGTAGTCATGTGGACTATTTCAGAGGTGGGAGACTTCTGCCGCTCGGAGGACAGCTATCAATCACGATAGTTCTAGTGAGACCAGGAGCTACACAGACACCGTCCAAGATCGAAGGTGAAGACCGCGCAAGCCACGAGATAATGTCACCGAGCAAGCCTCGGGATAAAGTACGCCTCTACAAACCATCCTTCCTACTGTATAGACGTTGACGTGTTTCCTTTATACTGGATTTGGGAGAAGAAAATTTTTATTTCCGCTGCCTTCTCTGTCTCCCCTAAAACCCAACAGTTTCTACATTGGATAACTCAGGCATGATTCAAACTAAAATGTACATGATGAAAGTCTGTATACCTATAATAAAAAGGAGTCAGTTGGCTACTTTCGAGCTGCTTCAACTACTACTTTTTTTCTACTCTGTTAATTTGCTTTCTGTAGGCTTAGCTTTCCTTGATTTTGTATACTCGACTATCTTTCAAATTGTTTCCAACTTCTTGATTTTAATATGATACTAATCATTATTTGTTTATAATTCTGCTGTCTAAAAGTTGTCATGTTATTTTATTTTTACCTTTTTTGTTACAGTAGATTTGTTTTTGTTTTCACTTACCATTTTTTAGTTCCAGTTGCTTAGTTTGTTCATTTTTGAAATACTTCTTACAGTATGTTTTTTGGATTTTTGTTGTTGTTGTAGATATAGTTGGCATAAAAGTGTCACATTTTGAGTATGCGTTGCTATTGGTCCAATATATGCATGTGTTCTAATAGTTTGGCTCTGTGTTCATCGTAACAGTCATTATGTGTCCTAACATTTTGTGTGCATGTTATCTAATTCATTCTGTTTGCGTGCTTTTCTCCGCTCTGTCTGTGTGTTTGGCAATGCAGTATTAATCATACATTTGATGAAAAAAATAGTTCTCTAATCTGAGGGGGTTCAAAAAAATTGTATGTATGCTCATCGGATCGCTTTTATACTGCTCAATAAGTCTATTTAAATGTTAATTTGTCCAGTCTATACGTGTTCAAATAGTATGTCTACGTGTTCATTGGTCCAGATATAGATGTTTATAGATTGAAGGGAGTAAGTTGGTTTTTAATCAAGATGCTCTCTTTTTGGATTTTTATTATTTATTGCATGTCAATGTAATATGAATCACAATGGCGGAGTCATATTGGGGCAACATGAGGCACGTGCCTCACCCAATTTCTGAAATCAAAATGTATAAGAGCTAATCCTGGGCAATAGTGCCCCACTATCTCCGTATCTCAGATATCTCTGTATCTCAAAACCAATCCATGCGAATTTCCAATCCATGCGAATTTCACTCGTATTTATTTTATTTCCTAATAACTTTGTTTACTGAAATAAAGGATATGCCTTCGCTCTAACCAAAATCTTAAATACAGCGTGTACTTTGAACCATCAAGAAGTAGCCAGAAAATTAATTAAGAGGAGGTTTCGTGTTCTCATCTCGCTCTGCAAGTCCGACAGAGAGCTATAACTCCCAATGTTTGTTTGACGGATTTGGTTGATATTGTTTGACTGCATCCTCATCTTTCTCCCAGCGGCACGGATTTGGTTGATATTGTTTCTCTGTATCCTCATCATTCTCCCAGAGGATACCCTTCTTTATACAAATGATTGTGTTGTTTGTTAATTATATGTGATATTACATATCAGTTCCACATCAGAGTTAGGTAGTTAGTTCAATATGAAAAGTAGACCTCAGGCATGCTGTAAATTTCTTTGCGGTTCTTACCTTTGGCTGATGTGCCAGCCAAATATGACATGGTGGTGATGCTCATGCTTAACCAAGCGTGTAGTCTTTTCTACTTGGTTCTATGTAATGATTTTCAGAATGTTTTGGTTATTTATTTCTGATCATCACAACTGGATTCTCTTCTAATCTATTATAAAAAAATTACACTTTTTTCTTCCTTTGAACGTGCTTATGAGAGTACTCTACTTTTAAATTTGACCTCGTTTATGTAGGTACTCCATGTTTTTCTGGACATCACACAACATGGCATGATATATCTTATTATATACGTTCTTCACTTGTCATTGTTTTCAAATAAAATTATTTTTACTGACAAAAATTGTTTTGTGTGCCTCACCTAATGTGAAATTATGGCTCCGCACTGATGAATCAGGAGCACAAAAAAAATTAGATTCATTTTTGTCAATGATGCACTACAGTGTTGGAAGAGTCAACTGATTGTTAATAGAATGTATTTGCAAGTGCTTTAGTAACTTAATTATGTGCTCATCGGTATAGTTTGTATATGTACTTATAGGTTTGTTGGAGTCAGCTGATTGTTAATCTAGATTCTTTCGCTTAGTGGATTGCATGTAAATTATTACATATGATGATATAATACTAATTATTAGCCATATGATTTTGTAGAGGTTCAATTGTACGTCTACCTACTACTCCACCTAGACAAGTGTGCTATTTGTGTGATTTTGTCCTAATCTAACTCTAGCAAGATGCATGTGTACTTTTTTTCCTATGGTTGTTGCAAGGAACCTTCTATAGAAATATCTTTTTCAGAATTAACAATAGTTGTTATTTGTTTAGTCTACTTCATATGATTTTAAATTTATTTTCTTTAAAAAAAAGTGGTGATATAGGTTGTTTTGTGTGGTATTTGTAACTTTTTTTACTAGAGTGGTTGCTAAATTAACTATAGAAGCATATAAAGCATCATCATTGTTGACATACACAGTCATACTTTTTGTTGAGGGAACCTCTACCAGATAATGATACACATCCCAACAGAGTAACTTTAGTACCAAACATATAGTAGTAAATCATAACATATCAATTGAGGTATCTACTATTTAAGAAACGTGTTTCCAATTCTTTTTCTACAAAAGTGATGACAACTGATATTTTGGAAGCTACATTTTTTGGATACATTTTTTACTAAATCGATGACAATGTTTCATATTGGCCGTTAAAGACCAAGTAGACTACTTTTTACTCAAATCAATTATTGAGAATAATTTTTACTCGATATCTCAATGAGAAATTTACATGCAGATCACGTGATTAGTATATGTTCTCTGCTAGTATAGTATAGAGGATTAAGTGATAAAGCACACTACACATTAGAGTTTGTGAGGTTTTAGTAGATATATTAGCACCAATTTATAATGTTTAGCATTGGTTAGGCCCAATGTAGGTGTAGCTAGCACATATGTGATGTGGAAAATAAAATATTTTTTGTCTTGTGTACAAATGGGAATGTATTTTAGTCTCGCATTGCTCACTCATAAAGCTTTTTTGGTCCTTATATGTAGGATTGCATGTGGCACTAGTGTCTAAAAGGATTTAGGGGGGAGTATGTTCACCTTTGTGATGGGTATGGTGACCACAACACACACGCATGCACACACGCACCATGACACACCATGCTTCGTCGGGTTGGGTTGGACTCAGGCACATGCACATCGATCGCGGACTGTGGAAATTGTCTTTCGTCTTTTACCTTATTTTTGCACAACTGACAACTACTTAATTAATTGGTCTAAATAATACTTTCCTAATTGGAAAGGAACTCCTTATATTCTTTTTTACGTATACAAGAATGGTTGTATAATTGTGTTAAATCGAAAATAGGATTGTGAACAGATGTGCTACAAATAAAATCCCAGACTTAGGATTAAACACAGATTTAAGACACAAATCTTTAGTTTGTGTTTTGTTCCCTTGTTGCCTTGTGTAGCCGTCTGCTTCTTTCGTGGAATCCTTCTCCTGAACAAGAGATCCTCCTCTTTGTCTCTTTTTTCTTGACGTGATCTGTTGGGTGGTGGTACCTAACAGCCACTAAGTTGCATTGGTGATGTCGTTGTTCGTCGTCTTCGTGCTAACAAGACGATCTACTTCTACAAGTTCGTGTCAGGATCAACTGGGAAAACGCTTGCATCCAGTGGAAAGCAAAGTATTGATTTCTTTAAGTAACGTCTCTCATTTTTAAGAGAACAATAGGGTTCAAATTTTCTAATTCATTTTATTTGCTTCTCTTGTTGTGTTATTTCTTATCCATGTTTTTGTAAACATAGAAGTTGTTGTCAATAGCGTATATCTATCTTTGCATTGTTTTATCTATTTCACTTATTACTTATTTGTTTGTCATGTGGGTAAATGGGTACCGATAAGTATAAGATAAAGGTTTCTAAAGAAAGAATAATTAAATTACTTATTGCACACTACCTCAACAAGAGTCATGATATAAATAAGTCTTTACCGTACCCTAAACTGCACTCCAATTATCTTCCTTCCCACTAGCAATCGTTCATATAGGAACCCAGGTCCCGGGCACATCCCCATCAGCGACAGTCAACATCCATCCGCGACAGTGTGCGCCGCGGTGGGCCGTTTCATTGAATCCGTTGGCAAACCAGTTGGTGACGTTCACTTCACGGACTCCACAGTAAGTTGTCGCGTTTCCAAGGATAGATTCCAATTTCCCTGAAGTAGGGTTACCTTTGTCTTCACGAAGCGAATCCTAGAAAAGCTGTTGCGGCATAAATCCAAGAGGGGACGACTTCGAGATTCGCACACGTTGCAGGGCAAAGACTTGGGTACTTGGCTCTCGTGAACTGCAGCTAGAGTACAAATCCGAACGCCCCTCTTGCGTGTACACCACCGAAGTTTGAAACGGTCATTCACCCGATGCCTCTTTCATTTGCCACATACTGGCTTCTGTATACACTCCCAAATCCAATTATCTCACTTTCATGATCACCACGCTAATCAAAACGATAACGGAGATGACCCATTCAAGTTGATCAGCTTGTCCAGAACGCAGTGAGCATGTGGTCAAAGCAAACAGGCTGCACCGTGCTGTTTACCTGAGCTGCTACCTGCAAGAGCCATGGACAATCCAAGGGACTGCGAAAAATGTTGCATACACAGGACGTATAGGCGTATGAATAAATTAGACTTGTCGAACTGCGTTTTAACCTATGTTAAATCTAACTTTGCGTAGGAATTTGATCACTCATTTAGTCTGAGTGGGATCCGTCTAAGACGTTTATTAAGCAGGTCTCGCGAGTTGACCCTCAGACATTTAGGTGATCCGTCTAAATATAAAGATGAAATATTCAGTTCAGGAGCTGTACATAATTTGTGTTGAAGGAGTTGTTTTTGGTGTCTTAAAAATTGATGTACGACGACTAGCATTTTTGTATGTTTGATGTCAAACTACAATCTTTTTGGTGCTTTTTGTTCGTATGCATTGTTTTTTCATACTAAACAACAGTTAATAATTACATGATGATTCTTCCATGTTTCAAAGTAAATGTCAACAAATTTATGTATTTGCTTTGTGTTTCTTGTAAGGGAACACTAGTAAGCCGACAATATAGTACTTGTTAGTTCTCTTAGTTAGATTTCTCTTCCTCACACCATTAATAATAAAAAATTAAGCTAAAATTAGATGTATAAAAATATTTGCTCTTACGTTTTTAAACAAATTATGTGAGTTGTGGCATGCCAAGTTGCGACCCACGACTGGGTTTCAGCGTGTTTTAATGCCATCCAGTAAAATTGGGGGTTTTCTTTATACTTAGGGGTATTTTAAAAGTCAAAGAGAGCTCCAAACCTACATGATTGAGTAACTGAGTTGTAAAACTTTACTCTTATCATAATTTAGTTGAATAGCTAAGTAGATTATGGGTTACTTACATGCACGGTTTGGCACACCAAATGAGTTTGGACATGTCTAGTCCAGAAACGGTTAAATTAGGCGGCTCATGTTGCTTCACGAGGGGTTACAAATTCAACATCTAAAGCTCCTTGTGAGGGCACACCACGACTTTGACTTGATTTTGTCACTTAGTACACATATAGAATCATGAGTATACTTCCATATCTGACTCTTCTCGTCCTAAGAAACAACATATAATTTCAACAACACACCTAAACCCAAAGAATGATTTTTATCAAACCTATATCATTCAGTCACTCTAAATTGGCACATTATTTCTTAATCAAGCTATTACTAAGATTGTCCAAGAGTGGATACTTGAGTGGTTAGATTCATAGATTGTTACAAAGTGGTCTGAAGTTCAAGCTCGGGCTATGGTATGAATAAAATCTTTTTAATTAAGAAAAGTTATCACTAGGATCAACCAAACTTCATTTTAGTAGAATTTCCCCACGGTCTAAAGGCTATGCAAGATGCTAAATCATTGTAATGGCTTATATTTCAATGCTATGAAAATAACATTTATTATTTAATTTGTGATTTCAAACCTTTTTTTTTTTGCCAAGAGGGGGTCCATCCTATCACAATGCCTAAAGTGGTTGTTGCCTTTTTATCCTCATGTAGTGACCCAACGAGTTCTAGAATTCGAACATGCGACATGTAATACTTCCCTCAGCGGGCTTTCCTAGTGAGCTACTCGTTAAGTTTAAATCAACATCTATATTAATTCAACACTTCCAGAATGAAGGACCAAGTTGAATAAAAACAAAAACGTCTTGATTTTGTCTGCAATTGAAAAGAATGAATCATTTGCGATTTAACTCTGCACCCTCAAATCCACAACTAGGAAGCTTAACCAACTAAGTCGAACCAACTTGGTTGGATAAACTAGCTATAAATTTAAACATTGAAAAACAAATTTGTACCTCTTATCAATCTTAACATGGCTCAATATTGGCAAAGAATTTAGCAGTGTTTCCTTCTCCTACGGCCATGGTGGTAAATTAGGGACCTTAGAACAAAAAATGTCCGCTTTATCAAGTGAGTCATTTGTCATGCACCATACAAGTTGGTGAAATATTCTTTGTAGCGCACTACGTGTGGATAATGATGGTTTGCTACTCACTCGTGATTTTTCTATATTCTAATGGAGAAATATTATGTTCTAGTTTCATGTAAAACAACCGTACTCCAAGAAAGATAGTTTGGTAGGAATATAACATGAGTCTTGGCGTTTTATTATTTTATTCCTTGTCAGCAAAATATAAATATTATGATTTTGTTTCTTATTCTAATTGGATAAGAAATAATATCTAACAAGGAAAGTGCAATTAATGTTAGACTTGAAATTCAAGACATTATTTCCTTATTCTTTTGTATTGTCGTTCCTAATCCCTATAGAATTGTCGTATCCTCTCGTATTGTCTAACCGGGAGTCCCTATCTATAAATAGGGATAGACACCGGTAGATATTAAGTGCCAAGGAGCACCGATGTGTGGGTTCTAATGTGTGGTAACTTCGGGTGTGCCAACGTAGGACAACATCGCGTGTCAAAACGGGAAGCCACAAAGGATAGTCAAAGGGGAGAGAGAACGAGAGTGGGTTATGAAATTCTATTGTAGGCACGAGATTGTGAGGGAGCGACAATCCTTGTAATCTTCTTGGAGTTGCTTAATAGAATTATGCGGTCTTCTTCACCAATCATGTTCTCTAGTTGGTTATTTATTTGGTGGTTACCGGATTTGTCGATGTGGGCGGTCCTGACTTTTGTTGTGCATGCTTGGGCTGTATCTCGTGTGGGGTTTTTCTTGAGCTTGAAGCTTCCGTATATCTCTTCAAGTGGTATCAGAGTAGGATTCGTGTGAGACGATCAGAAAGCATTAGAAGCACAGAAAAACATGACGACGTCGACAACTACCGTTGGAGGTCATCCAGTAGTAAATTTTGATGGCAACATCGTTATGCAACCAGGCAGGAGCGAATCCACGTGTTGTGAAATATCAACGCGAGGTGGAGTCGTGCAATTCACTTACAAAGGGAAAGCGACAATAGAGGCTACCTGGTTCTCTCGACTAGTTGGATTTTTTCTAATCAAAAGAGGAGCGGCTGATGAGAGGTCTACCGACTCGGAAGGTGTAGATGAAGCAGTAGCATGGGTGGCGGGTGTCATGAATCTGAAGATTGCTATATGTATTCAACTCTCACAGGCAGTCTGGTGCGAGATTGCAAACTCAGCTGCAAATTTCAACAGATGCAGAGGCGAAGTTGTCAACTGTTGGAAAGAGGAAGTCGTGGTTGGACCGACCACGCTGTGTCTTCAAGTGGGTGTGACTAAAATAAGACACAACCCTATGGCATGGGGGCCAAAGGTGCGAAGGATGCGGTTCTTCCAACCGCAGGTGGAGGTGGTACATTTTCTCAAACTGTACAATACGAGGAGCTCTCACATGAAGGATTTGGACAGTCATGTCTAGACACACACTCCATGCAGGCGTGTATGGTGATACGCTTCTGGAAACAGAAGCAGCTTCCAAGGGCGGAAGCACAGAAGAAGAACGGGAGCAGACTTCTTGGAGGAGCAACTTCAATGGATAAGATTCAAGGTGGAGATTGTTATAATTTTGTCTCTTCTCTTGATTGGATAAGAAATAATATCTAACAATATTAGGAAAGTATAATTAATGTTAGACTTAGAGTCCAAGACATTATTTTCTTATCCTTTTGTATTGTCGTTCCTAATCCCTATAGAATTATCGTATCATCTCGTATTGTCTAACCGGGAGTCCCGATCTATAAATAGGGATAGACATCGGTGGATATTGAGTGCCAAGGAACACCGATGTGTGGGGTTCCAACGTGCGGTAACTTCAGGTGTGCCAACGTAGGACAACATCGCGTGTCAAAACGGAAAGCCACAAAGGATAGCCAAAGGGGAGATAACGAGAGTGGGTTACGAAATTCTATTGTAGGCACGGAATTGTGAGGGAGCGACAATCCTTGTAATCTTCTTAGAGTTGCTTAATAGAATTTTGCGGTCTTCTTCGTCAATCATGTTCTTTACTTGATTATTTATTTGGTGGTTACTGACTTTGTCGACGTGGGCGGTCGTGACTTTTATTGTGCATACTTGGACAGTATCTCGTGTGGGGTTTTTGTTGGACTTCTTCCGCATATCTCTTCAATAAATGCCAACCACGCAGAACCCGCCAACAAACTACCCTCTGCTCATCACTACTATCAGAGCGGAGAAGTGAGATCCTCAGAATTCCATTGAGAAGACTTGGAAGAGGAAGACAAAGGCCATTACTTGATCCTCCCAGATGGGCCAAGTAAGTTTCACCTCGTTCAGGCTCAAAGCATACAAGTTTGTTCAGATATAACATTGTCTGTAGATTCCATCTTCCGACATTGAAGCCCCAAGCTTTGAGAGCTTCACTTTTCTTACGGCAACTCTTCTCTTTTTGTTTAATTTGCATGTCATGGGGGTCTGTTTATGAGCAGAAGGTAGTGGTAAGAATCACGGCCATGATCGATGAGAAGTCCAAAAGGAAAGCAATGGAGCGCGTTGCTGAAATCTACGGTAGGCCACTTGTGCAAAGCTTAATTAACACTTCATAATTTGTGTTTCTTATAATCGTTAGCAACTAAATGGAGGATTGAATGAATCTATGTCATTTTTGTTCGACATGCCCGCTGAAAGACAATCATTTCAGCATATGGCAGATCTGCAGCAAAGTTTCAATGAACAAGTTGTCATTTGCAAAGTCATGATCCCCAACATGCAATTTATGTGCAGATCATGCATTTTGTCTGTGATAGTAGCGATGGCATTTTATTGGTGTCACAAATTCAGCGTGTGATCTGTCGTCATCCTTACTGCAAGTCTTTCCGTGTACTGAGATCTGCTAGTGTGGAGCGGAACTAATCTGTATTTGATTTCTTCTGGCAGGGATAGACTCCATAGCGGTGGACATGAAGGAGCAACAAATGACGGTGGTTGGAGACATGGACACCTTCAGCATAGCAAGGAAGCTGAAGAAGATCGGCGCCATAGACATCTTATGGGTCGGGCCAGACAAAGAGGAGAAGCAAGAGGAAGAAAAGAAGGAAGTGAAGAAGGAAGAGAAAAAAGAAGAGAAGAAAGAGGAGAAAAAGGAGGAGAAAAAGGAAGAGGAGAAAAAGGCAGAAGAGAAGAAATAAAAGAAATGAAGGACCATCTGTTGGAGTCCTTTAAAGCGCAAATGCCCTTTGACGAGTGTCCGGTGACGCCCCACTAATCCAAGGTCTTGAGGGTCATGTATGTTCGTAGGAACGCATTCGAGATGTAGCACGAGAGACAAATTTTAAGGTCGTCCATCAAACGAGCAAAAATAGAAACTTGAATTCTAATACTTCACCATGAGATGGACCGTTTTAAAGGAAATTTTAAGACATTTACTACTAGTTTAGCGATTAGGTGTTGCAATTCTGAATTTTTCTTTGAATCGAAAGGGTTGAGGATGCACAAAGTCGGGAGAAATCTTTAAAATCTTGCATTTGATTTGGGCTCCACTCTGTCGATGACTATCAACTGGAACCAATTGGTAAGTTTATAAAAAAAGTTATCTTATATGGTATGCATCATCACGAACTATTCATTGTGTCAACTCACATCATGTGCGTTGTTTTACTTAGCGTGTACGTTAAAACGTAGATAAGACATGAACGGTGAGAAATTGGTTTTATTCTCATGCTAATGACCACAAAAAATAGGCTGAAAACTCACAACCACTTTAGTCATCAAAATGAGTAATCGTCTACCGTAACATATAGCTATCGGAACAAACCATAACATATGTCTCTACTTACACATGAGGAAGCTATAATAACAATATAATTATCTTAGTTGTTTTCCATGAAAAAATATAGTAAGCTCAAACAGCGTATTGTATGTGAAAATCTTACATCATGTAAGATATCATTTGATTCACTACAGTTGACACTCAACAGGTGTACCCGTAATGAATATGTATCTTAAATTAACTATGACGTAAGACACAAAAATTCATGTGACAAGAAAGATAATTAAAATAGAATTTATGTAATAAGTTGCAATCGAATTATTGTCAGAAATAAAGATAAATGATACAACATGACACAAAAACCAACAGGGTTGGCACCGTTATGGATAACTTGGGTTGTGGTGTCATCGAAGGGGATTGCTCTTGTGGGTGAGTAGTGTCAATGCAAGTTAGAAATATCTAAGGGTAAGATCAAGGAAAACAATATATAAAATAATTTGTTGGTTTAGTTTACTTTTTATTGAGTCATACACTAGAGGAAAAAGGCTTATAGTCCACAAATATTACTGTGGACTATGCTTCATAATCCATGGTTTTAACCGTGGAGTATAAAATGACCGTTGACTATTACCGTAGAGTAAGTAGCCGTAGACTATTCTTCATACTCCATGGACAAACCCATGGACTATTACAAAACCGTGGACTATTTGTATTTTCGTATCTCAGATTAAAAATCATATAATCCACTGTGATAACTGTGGACTATTATTCATTTATTATTAAATTAGATTTTACGGTCCATGGTGAAAAGTTGTGGTCTATTTGTAATAAAATCGTAGAGAGACAACAATTTGAAGTACAATTCATATACCAATCAATCCATATGAACGCTGATAACCCACCACAAGTGGATAATGCGTGAAGCATTACTTAGATCAATCCCATACTCATTCATAAAGCACTCATGTCAAATCACGATCTCTATCAATTAAAAACAAATTTTATGCAATGAGTTTTTCATATATAATAGTTAAAAAAGTACAAGGGCATGTACTGGTTCAATCTCTGATCATTACAATTTATGACCACAACATTGCATATTGTATCTCCTTAAATACATCTACTTTTTTCATCTAAAGACTAGATTGAGTACAATATTTTACAATCTTAACAACCATATGAGACTAAATCCCATGAATAGGATTTATGAAGGATGCAACATGAGACCTTGATCTTTGTTAACTTTGTACACTCAGATGTTGTGACTTTGAATCTAGATGACGTTGACAAAACAAAACTCATCATCCTGCAATAATAGAATGTCCCATATGGTCATAAAATTTGAAAATATGATACTAAATGACTTTACAATATTGATTGTGGAATATAATTTCTAAACCTCTATTGTAACAATCTTTTCATGTAAAATCCAAAATTACTAAGCTAAGCCATGTTTTGTCACTAAGTTGGCATCATATAATCAATTATGCAACAAATGAAAGAGATTGAATAATAGTTGTATGCATCTTACCATAGTGACACAAAATCATTTATGCATTACTTTCTTAACATCATAAAGAGGAATGAATAAAAGAGAAGCACAATTAGATAAGAAGATATAGAATGTTAGGAAAATAAGTGTATTTGTTGTTAATGTGCAGAAAAGAGTAGCATAGTTTTATACTTGATAAAAAATCATGAATGTTCTGGCATCATGAATACACATTTGTGTCTATCATTCTTATACTAGTTGGGATTGAAGTTTAGTTGATGATGATGATGATGATGATGACCTCCAAGCCTTCTGAAACGACCTACAACATTTTCTCCATCCCAAAAGCAAAAAGTTGGATGGATGTGTTGATTCAAAAATATTAGGTTATATTAGGTTTGTATCAACACATTTGAGTTACTAAATTTATTGATTGCCAACCAAATAGAGGGACAATAATCACATGAGACTCGGCACTGTAACAATCCCAAATTTCTTGAGTAAAATATATATTAACTTCATTGTTAACATCCCTTTTCACATAGCCATCATCACATAAAATAATATCTTGAAACGGGGTGCCAATTAAAGCTTTAGAGTAGAATACCTCTTCGTTCGATGATATATGTTGTAATGAAAAATCTAATGGTGTCTTGATCTGTGGCACATAAGCAACGATCTGCTAATGCCCAATTTTGACGGTCGTTGTAGAAAATCACACTTCTGTCAAGCATTCTGACATCTGGTGTGAATATCCCTATCTTGATTGATGATCTGTACAACAATAACATGTATCCATAATCATTAATATAAAACACGTGTTAGATATATGGTGACAACACAAAGAGTAACCAGTTATAGTTAACTTTTAGACAAGGCAATTATAACAAAAGTACAAAGCTAATGCTCAAAGTATCGTTAATAAAAATATGATAGTTTCACCACATGCTCCATCAATGATACCAAAGCTAACAAGAAGTGATTAGATTGGGGACACTAGCTAATATTTTTTTCTTAAAATTTAAGAATATTTTGAAAGTAAATGTATATATTTCTATTAGTATATAAAGACAGTGGTCCTCATTTCATACATATGGCGAGAAAGTAAAAAATTATACAAAAAAAGTTAAAGCATAAGGGGAATTTGGTCTGCTTACCTGGACATTGGTCAGAATCAGTAAAAAATTATACATAGGAAGTTCAAACATAGGGGTTATTTGGTTTGCTTACTTGGACATTGGTCTGGTGCCAGTAGCATCACGTCGCTGATCGAACAACAACACAACACATGAATCATACTGGTAGAAGCACATGAAGTCGATCCATAGGACGACAACTTGGCCACAGTAGAACAAGTCGATCCAGTGACAACACCAAGACAATTAGTAGAAGGATGTCAGTCCATAGCATTGATTGTAGAAATCTTCAACAGAAGTGTCAGAGGAAAATTCCTTCTTGGCCAGAGTTTTTAGTTTTGAAATTTTCAAAAACTCTCTTGGGATTCTGCTAATGAGAATATATGTGAGATAGTTGATCCCACATTTCCTTAGCATCATGAAGGAAAAGTAATGATTAGCTGGTCCACGGCTCGTTGCTATTAAGAATCTAAGATATAACACCTGAGTCATCTTTGGACCATTGTGCATAAGCTTGCTTGCTTTTCTCATCTGTCGTAGCAATAGGGGCAGTTGGGGGTTCAGTAGTGATATAAGAATGACGACCTTGTGCTTCGACATACAAGACAAAGGACGCCGACCAGAGATGATAGTTGGAGTCATCAAGTTTAACTGTGGTAACACACATGGAACGGGGCAGCTCAACAGAGGCCATGGTGAACAAATCTGAAGCATAAGCAGTAGGAAAGACAACTGGTGCAGCAACAGCAGAACCCAGCAATAGAGATCAACAAATCCGAAGAAATCCGCTAAGGGATAGTAGAACACAACTGTCACAACCGGAGAATAATGGCAGGCCGCTCCAACAATAGGACGCCTGGCCAGCGTCATGCAAGATGTCGGGAGCAGAATGTCGACCCAGAAGCAGGATGTCGAGCCGAAAGTAGGAAATGAACGACAAACTGCCGCAAGGAGCAGGACACATATCTAGTACCAGTAGCAGAATGTTGATCCAACGGCAAGAGAAGGACAACCAAGATGCCGCATAAGGAATACAGGCAGGCCAATCTTCCCCGAGTGTTGCCTGCTTTGCATGCACTAGCTCCTTGATCTGGTATGCCCCTACCCATCAATGGTGGTTCTTCGACCTTATACAGGCATGAGGAAGGATTTGGGCATAATTCGAATGTGTATAGTACGTTAATATGTTTTTAAGAAACACTAAGATAGGGTGAAGAAAGATTGTTTGTGATAAGATAAGTATCAATTATCCAACCAAGAATGGGTAAGATGTCATAAAAGTTAATTGTTTCATTATATTCCAAAAAACTTGACATAGAAATCAAGCATGTATAGGGATGATAGTAAAATTCTATAAATTTAGTGAAAATTTCATAGGTTGTGATATTAGGGCATTGTATACCGACAGACATTGCATCCACAAGGTTATTGCCTACAACTAGTCTGATAGACTCAGCTGGCCACAATTTGGGTTCAAAAGTAGGGCCACCCCTTATTGTAGAGCCATCTATATGGAACTAATCCATCCCACACATGCATTCCATCCATGAGGTTAGCCTCTTACGTTGCAAGAATAATTGTTTGTCTAATGAGGGAGGTACTATAACAAGAGACGAAGTATTATGTCTTCTTAGCACATGAAGACATTGTTTTTCATACCATAAATATAATTGGACTACAATGGTCATTATGTAGACTAAATATCAGCCATGTTGGGAATAAATACGATTTGGATGTAAAAAGAAATGATATTTTGAATATAGTGTTGAGAAGATCACACCAATCTAACTAGTTCACCAATATTATGTTAAATTCTTTGGCCATTGATTATTTATAGTATATGTATACATACAAACCATTCAACTCGTCCACAAATGTGAATACTCAAAAACATCATCAACATAGATGAAAGATTGATATTCAAGAATAAAGTCTACGTGACATGTCCAAAACATGTCATATTTATGGTCCCAAAAAATAAACAATCATTCATTGAAAAGGGAGGCCGGACTTACTATTCCATTTGACTAACAATTTACGCTATGTTTTGTGTTATTTGAGATCAAATCTGCTAGTAATGTTCATAATCATCGAATTCATAAAACTATTGGCCGCAACCATATCACAAAATGGAAGATCACTTCAATCACAAAATTCTATTTTGTGTGATTTTGTCGACAACTATTGAATTACTTTTTATTCTGGGCGTGATATATAAGCATTGTAGTTCATAATCCAAAAGACTTTTGACTCAGTGAGTTTTATACTTAAAAAACATATGCAAACTGTTCATGTCTAGATTTGTTCACGTAAATATAATTTTTAATGAACTTTTATACTATGTAGGAGTATGTCCAATGAAAATACTGCTTCCCCCAACTAACATCCCAAGGATCATATCCCATCAATAATGTATGGCAATTAAATGGGGGAAAATGTAAAAGAAACAGAACATAAATCAAACGAAAAGTCACATTATGTTCTGCCTACCTGCTTGGATGAGGCTAGTTGTGGTCTACATAGGAATTCAGAGGCAGAGAGACGGCAAGAGGCACCAAGCACGTACGACATTCGATAGAAGAGGAACGCAGAGGCACCGAGACCAGTCTTCTGGCTGCCTTGCTTCACAACCGGTGATGGATGGCGAGTGCAGAGATCAGTGATAGACAAAGAGACTGAGAGGCACAGAGTTCATGTGCGGTACTTACCATGCCTATTTTGTAGTTACAAAACGGTCATCTGCAATTGGATTCCGTCGAAGGGTACACGTCCCGCACTCACCTGCTCCAACGCACTCCGTGATGGCTAGCTCCTCCTCCGCCTCCGCTTACTACCGCCCGTCTAACGGCATATACACCTCTCCACGCCCTCCCATCACTTTCCCTACAGATCCATCTCTCTCCGTAGTCGGCTTCCTCTTCCGTCGCGCCCGCTCCCACCCCTCTTGTGTCGCACTCATAGATGTTATCACGGGCCGTTGCGTAGAGGATCCAAGGCCGGTCTTCTGGCTGCCGAGCGCCACAGCCGGTGATGGACGAGGAGGCTGATAGGGAAGTACTCTTGCTGTAGAACGCTGAGAACGGTGATAGACCGAGAGACTGAGAGGCGCAAGCTTCTTGCACCAGGCGCAGAGGCGTCGAGCAAATGTTGTGTGCGGCACGCATAATGGAAAAACTGGGGAGAGGCGGTGCCTAGGGTAACAAGTCCGAGAAACCAAAGGGCGCGCTATCAGTCGTTTAGCGGAAAAGAAGGCGGGCATTTGAAGGGAATTAGTCGGAAGAATATTATCCGTGGACTAATGACGACAAAGATAAAATTTGAAAATTCGTGGACTCGTG
The DNA here is from genome assembly GCA_963693085.1 of Alisma plantago-aquatica. Taxonomy (NCBI): domain Eukaryota; kingdom Viridiplantae; phylum Streptophyta; class Magnoliopsida; order Alismatales; family Alismataceae; genus Alisma; species Alisma plantago-aquatica. The sequence continues at coordinate 584,525,897 of OY856411.1, forward strand.
AGGAAAAATAACTGTGGTCTTATGTTATGACCGTGGTCTAAGCCACATCGTGCTCTAGTGATATATATGACAAAATTAATTAGATATAACATAAATTTTCATTTTAAAGCTTTGTAAATAACAATTTTTGTAAAGAAAAAAAACATTTTGAAGGCATTTACATGAACATGGTTGTATAATTAATTTTTTTTAATATGCATCATTTTGAAGTGGATTTTATCGTATAGTATTAAATAAGGATAAGGTATTTTATAATTAAGTGATACATTTTACATGAATATGTAATTAACAAGAGAATATCAAATGACTATAGTTAAATAGTAGAGAATTCAAAAAATAAAATTTTGATAATTCATAACAAAATGCAACTTAATTTTTGTGAAATGGTAAATTCAATAGCATTTTGTAGAACAAAGAGGTGATTTATTCATCATGCACTCTGGATGTAGGCAAAGCTACATTAGGATTATTATATTCCCCAACACCCTTCTCCATTTTATACACCTTCGATAGGAGTTTGGGACACACACCAAAACTTTAAGTCCACTTGATTTGATTTTGTGACCCATTTAGCTAGTTGGTATGCAACTTTATTAGATTTTCTACTCCTATAAGTCACCTTCACATTAGGTTTTAGCCCATTAAGGCAATTTAAGAAACTGTTAGTATCGATATATATCAGTATCGGATCCTTAAGGATGTGAAAAGTGTTCTACTACGTTGTCCTAATAACATATTAGAATATAAAAATCAATAAGATCAGTTAATATTGTATGCGGATCTCACAAATATGGCATAAAATATTGATATCTCATTATCTTATCAATAGAAATATATAATGGAAAATATATGTTTGTCAAAATAAACCACAAAGTCCCATCATTATGAAGAGAAACAACATAAGATAAGGAGACATTTTCATGTTGTGATGGGAAGATTGATGAAGGAAATTAAAAAAAAATGAGACCAAGATGAAGAAAAACACAACCACATAAGAGGAAATATTATTAACAAAACCACACACAAAGTGTTTTATGTGGTTTGATATAATGCCTACAACCATGACTGTTGTTGCTCTTTGGATATTATCCATCAACATCAAGTGCTCAGATAAACAACAATTTATAAGGTTACGTGAGGAGCCTTTATGTACCTAAGAGTTTAGGGTTAAACACATGACAATATAAGTCATTTCTCGTGGCCCAATTTTCTTACTCTCTATAACGGGAAGAACTCCAACATCCTTCCTAACTAGGTCAATCTACAACTACCCAACCCAGGTCAACTTTTCTACACTTTGGTAAACCACAACAAGTGTTACAACTAGAACATATATACACATTGAATGACTCCCATGCCATCTGAAATCCCCATCATGGGAACTATTGTACCCCATCTTATTTCTTTCCCCTATAGTATATTGTAACACCCCAATTTTCACAACATAAATAAATCACTAAGCGGAAGCACAATACTCAAGGGAGGTGTCACAAGATGTTATTCTTTGCAATTTAAAGTAAATGAAACACATTGGATTGATTAAAAATAGATTCATACTTAGTTTTGGCAAAAGAAAACACTACATATAATAGATATCGATAACAAGATTACACATGGTGTAAAAGATATCTAAACTTTGGATCGGCTTGGTAAAAGGCACCCAACTAAGTATTTTCTTCTTAAAGATTCATTGAGCTAGTCCTTGCATGTCAAAATAGCTTCTTTCTCCTGAGCTTGCTCCTTACCTACGGGCATCGTGCCCCCAGCCATTCATAAAACCAATGGTAAGTAGAATTCAACATATTATAATTTAAAGAAAGCATGTAAACTGAAAATAAACTTTGAACATTAAACTTTGAAAAAGGGACAAATTTTGTTTTAAAATACTTCTTTTATCTTGACTTATATAAGAATACTCGGGTTTTCCACTGAAGTGCCTCTTCTCTTATGCACCGAAGTGCCTCTTGGATTGGACTTAAGTGTCTCTTGGGTTGCACCACAGTGTCTCTTCTCTTATGCACTGAAGTGCCTCTTAGTTTTGCTCTGAGGAGCCTCTTGGTAAGGATGTTATATAAGTTATCTTTTAACATTATCTTTCTTATAAAACTCTTAACTTTTTCTTAAATTTCTCTTCAATTTTAATATTTACTTTACTCTTAATGTGCATGAAGATGATACCATAATATGGACAATAAAACATTATATTTAGTTCACTACAAATTCATTGACTTTAAGCAATTAAAATAGATAATACATTCATTGCATACATACATACACAAAGTCAAACAATAACTATGTTAATTAGCATGGACCACTTACCTTGCACTTTGAGGAGGTCTTATTTCCCTTCCTAGGTTTCGTAAACCCTAATCACGTCCTTGGGGTTTGAAAACCCTAAACACATTGTTCATAACATTATATATATATATATATATATATATATATATATATATATATATATATATATATATATATATATATATATATATATATATATATGTGTGTGTGTGTGTGTGTGTGTGTGTGTGTGTGTGTGTATTCCATTCATCATGTAAACCCCTGATTTTTATAATATATGAATTACTAATCTTGAATTAGATATAAGATGGTATTTTTATCCATTATAATTTAAACATTAAGTCTAATTAAACAAGTTGTGGTCGTCAATTTCATTAATCTTATGAAATTAGGGTTTTTCTCATATGAAATCACATTAAGGATAGCACTTATATATACTTTTGGAATTAGGATTCGAATCAGGACTTGAATTTAATTTTATTGGATTTCTCACATTTTTCTAATCAATTTTCATGTATGGTATGTTATCATTGGACCTTCCTATGAATTACTATAATTTTTATAAAATTAATTACTACTGGGCAATCATAGGTCGCCACCTCAGCGGCTGGCTGGGCCAACGGCCGTGCCACGGGGTCAGGGTCGAGCCAATGGACTCAAGACATAGTGACCTTTGTGTCTGTGTAGCGGCTCGCTTAGATAGCTGGAAAACAAAAGAGAAAGATGGGAAAGCCTTGTTACCTTAGAGAAGGATCCTCGGGGCAGAGAGGTAAAATCCCCTTAGGTCATCGTCTACCTCGTGTGTGTTTGATCTCACAAGCAGGTAGCTTGGGTGAGTCAAGTTGAGAGTTGAATTTGGGCTATGAGGCCTCTGAGCGGCAAGTAAAGGTACTAGACGCACAGCCTCATCTCGTCGGACTCGATCATGGTCCTAATTTCATTAGAGAAGGGTCAGAGTATGGAAAATGATGAAGGGGAATCTCTGGGGTGGTTTAGGGAGATGCCAGGAGGGGAAGTAAGGGACAAGTAGTGAAATTGAGGGCATGGTGAGGATCTTCAGGTCTCGTGGAGACTTTCCAAAGGATTTAACTATTTATAGGGGGGCTCGTTCCTTTTATGTCAGTTAGGCCTAAGGAGGGTGGCCAGCGAGGGGCCTGAGAAAAGGGGAAAACTTCTATTGCTTTCTATAGTAGGCAAAAGTTAGGATAGGTATGCTCGGAATCACCTCCTGGATTCAACGGGAGAACTTCTACGCTTACACATGAACTAGAGAGATAGGGGAGGGGGAAGAAATATGTGATTATCATTGCATGTTTCCTAAACCAGCCGAATCTAGGTGATGATCTTCTGATCATCGAATCCCAATCTAGGGCCTACATTGTGTGTGAAAATATAACATGTCAGACCATAGTCTCCCATTCCAAATATAACTATGACATTTAATGCATTTCTATATTAACCCTCTCACTTTAGAAAACCCAATTAATTCATAACTCTCTCCCCTTAATTCTGATTGATCTCAAATTTTAAAAGAAAGCTTTAAATATTTAAATCTATCTGTGGGCAAGATTGGGGCCAAAATACAAAAGCTAGATATCCTTTTATTGCCCCTTAAACAAAATACCTATTTGATTTATATAATACATTAAGCTACTTCTTTTTCCATCCAAAACTGAAAAGGACTCCTATTTAGGTGTATTTTTCCTTTAACTATAATATTGAACCAAATTCAATTCATTAGTTGCCTTCAACACCTCTTTTCTAGAAAATTTCACACTATACTCTATTAGTCATTTAACTTTAGTGTAGTGCATTAATATATTAGATAATTGAGGGAAATTCCCTTTTTATCCCTTGAGTAAAAGTTTGAGATAATAACTTATTTTTCATTCCAACGTTATTCCATCTACCTTTTATACCTTTTAGAGTAATTTCTTTGGAGGAGACAGAAAAGAAATGAGCATTTATATCTTTGAGTTAATTGTAACACATAATGTACATATGAAAGAGAAAAAGTATATTAAGTCCTATTTTACTCCTCTCACTTCACTATCTCTTAAGAAATATCATTTCATGGTCTTTTTACATTTAGACCCTCAATAATTTATATTTAAGAACAATCACATTCTAAAGTTTAAATTATACTTGAATTTTAGGATGTTATAATTCTACCCACCCTAAATAAATCTCATCCTCAAAATTTTCCTTAGGCTACTACGCACCTTAGTGTTTTTCCTACCTCTTCATTTAATGATAGTTAACAATTCAAGATTCATTTATGTTCACAATTTTGCATAAAATAAAAATATGTAACATAAGGAAACTAAAATTGCATTATGACTATGTGGACATGAATAAACTATTTCTTTACTCCTCATCTTTTCAAGCTATAATTAGGGTTAAGAAACCAAATCATAACAATACCTAGGGCATGACTTTCTAACATTAGGTGTAGATGACAATCTATTTTAGATCTTTTGTATTGTCCATCTTTTTGACATCCCCTAGGTAGGTGTTGATTAGGGACATACCCAACGATGAGAGATCATATTATGCTACCCTTCACCAACCTCATACTACATGTGTCCCATACCACACATTATTATGAAGGGGAAAGATGCATAATAAGTCTAATGCTTATGACATCCCTCTACATTTCTCACATGGTGTGCACCAACCATTGAGATAAGAGAGAATATGCCACTAGCTAAGATTAGGTCCATACCTAAGATCTAAACTAGATATACACATATCCCTAATATATATTTCTACTCTGGGGCAAAAACTCTTGTTATCTTAGGGTTTGATACTCTTCTTTGGAGTCTTTCCTATACCTTAATCTCATATCTTCATTCTAGGGTGACTACGTGAATCATATTTGCCTAGTGGCCATTTACCAAATTGCTCTGATACCATATTGTAACACCCCACTTTTCACAACATAAATAAATCATTGAACGGAACACTTTACTCAAGGGAGGTGTCAAAAGATGTTATTCTTTGAAATTTAAAGTAAATGAAACACTTTGTAATGATTGAAATCAGACTCATACATAGTTTTGGAAAAATAAAACACTACATATAATCTACTTTGATAACAAGATTATACATGGTTTATAAGATATCTAAATTATGGATCATCTTGGTAAAAGTCATCCCACTAGGTCTTTTCTTCTTGAAGATTCATTGAGCTAGTTATTGCATGTCAAAATAGCTTCTTTCTCCTGAGCTTGCTCCTTATCGGCAAGCATCACGCCCCCAATCATGCATAAAACCAATGGTAAGTGGAACCGAACATATTATAATTTAAGGAAAGCATGTAAACTGAAAATAAACTTTGAACATTAAACTTTGAAAAAGGGACACAATTTCTTTTGAAATACCACTTTTATCTTGACTAATAAAAGAATCATCAGGTTTTGCATTAAAGTTCCTCTTCTCTTATGCACCGAAGTGCATCTTTAAGTGCATCGAAGTGCCTCTTGGGTTGCACCGGAGTGCCTCTTGTTTTTATCTGAGGAGAGGATCTTATATAAGTTATCTTTTAACATTATCTTTCTCAGATAACTTATATAAGAGAGGATATGCCATGGTGCTTGATGAATGGATACAAATTGATACATTGAACATTATGAAAAGGGTGTTTAGGGTTTTCAAACCTCAAGGACATGATTAGGGTTTATTGAACCTAGGAAGGGTAAATTCGATGTCCTCTAAGTGCAAGGTAAGTGGTCCATTCTAATTGAACATAGTTATTGTTTGACTTTATGTATGTATATATGCAATGAATGCTATGAATGTGTTATCTATTTCAATTGGTTAAAGTTATCTTTTAAATAGATAACACATTCATAGCATTCATTGCATATATCAATACATAAAGTCAAACAATAACTATGTTCAATTAGCATGGACCACTTACCTTGCACTTAGAGGACATCGAATTTACCCTTCCTAGGTTCAATAAACCCTAATCATGTCCTTGCGGTTTGAAAACCCTAAACACCCTTTTCATAATGTTCAATGTATCAATTTGTATCCATTCATCACCTAAAATGTTGCTTTTTTTTTGCAACTATGGGATTAAATTTATTGATCCTGCTCCCGGATGTAGGTGAGAATAAAGGGAATGTCTACATTGGCTATAATAAGCCAAGGAGGAATGACATTTGAGAAGAAAATATGGTGTGGTAGATCCATGACTTTTTTGCCAAGGGCGTCCGCAGTCTTATTATGCTCTCTTGGTAAGAAGCGCACTTGTGTCCCAGGATGGTTTGCAAGAATCCTTTTGAGGCGAAGGATGTACGGTTGGTACTTTGTCGGAGCAGGTTTATTTTGGCTGATGAAAGAGGCCGCTTGCAGTGAATCAGTAAGGATGAGTCGTGCGCCCGACACTCTATCCCTATTAAAATAGACAGCATTGGTAATTACTTGAAGTTCAGCCTCGAGAGGGCTCGTGGCCGTCGTTGGAGCTGCCCAACCTTGGTAGGTTGCTCCACTATTGTCAATCATGTGGATGCCAATACCAGCCTGTTTGCTACTAACATGGAAAGAGGCATCAGTGAAGATAAGGTATTCAGGTTTCGCAGCCGGGCTTGAGGGGCGCCTGCAGGTCGAAGGAATGTGTTTGGTATCATGAAGAGGGAGACTTGCAACAGTGGCCGCTCTCACTTTGATAAAACTGGCGACCGTTCTTGGATCTTTAGGAGGACCTTGGTGAAGACGATCCGTGCGGCAAGACCAGATGTTCCATCATGCAATCGTTGTAGTAATGAAGGTGTGTGGGCCACCGGAAGGGCCATGAGTAATGAAGGAAATCCAATCTTGCTCAGAGAGGAGGAAGTGGTTTTGATCGAAGCCAAGGGCCGGCCAGGAGGCTCTGCTATAGGGACAATCCCTTAGCACATGCAGGAGTGTGTCGATGCCATTGTTGTAGATTTAACATTGAGTATCTACATCAAAGTGATGACGATGTTTCTCTTCATTCGTGAGCAACATGCGATGAAGGAGAAGCCAAAGGAAAGTATTAACCCTTGCATGTAAAGAACAATTCCAGACCGAAGACCAGTGTTCAGATATATCCATTTCTTTTCCCTATCTGGACCAGGCATAAGCCGACTTTGAGGTGAACTCGCTAGAGTCTTCAAGCGACCAGCTCCAAAGGTCTTCTCCGACATTGTTATCGGGGGGATGGATTGCATTGATGATATGCCATACCTCCTTAGGAATGTAGTGATGAATGAAGTCCAAGTCCCAGGTGTCCGGTGAGGGAGACATGGAAGCAACTTTCAGCTCGATCAGATTAGTTGGAGGTTGAAAGTTGGGGGCAAGGTCATGGACTGATTGCCCCATGAGACATTTATCTATCCAAACATTGGTGGTGTTTTCATTGTTGATGATACGATGACTCAGTAACTGGATTGAAGGAAGGTGCTTCCTAATGAAACTCCAAGCTGAGGAGCTGGGTTTATTCTTGAAAGTGCCTGAGCGCATATATTTGTCTATCATGATACGCACCCAAAGTTTGGAGGGGTGGTTCATGAATGTCCAGACATTCTTGAGCATCAATGCTAGGTTCTGATCACGAGCATCCTTGAAGCCCAGACCTCCTTTCTTCTTGCTTGAGGTGACCTTCTTCCAGGAAACCAACGAAACTTTTTGATGGTCCCCGTTCACTCCATATAAAATGCCTAATGTGACGATTGATCTCATCGCATAGAGATGGTGAGAGCTTAACTATCTGCATTGTATATGTGGGAAGTGCCTGTAGGGTAGAACGAGCAAGCGTAATACGGCCTGCTAGTGATAAGTGTCTCATGGTCCAGCTATTCATGCGATCCCTGATTGAGTTTAATAAGGATGCATGGGTTTCTTTATTAACCCAATGGTGGAGGATTGGAACACCAAGATACCTACCCAGATCATCGGTCCATTGGAAATTGAGCTGTCTGCTGATAGATCTTTACTCGACAATAGGGGTGTTTGCACTGAAGAAACAACGAGATTTTTCCAGCGAGATCATCTGACCTGAAGCTGTTGTGAAACTCTATAGTATCTGATTCATTATCCTAGCCTTTGATGGCGAGGCTTCACCCATAAGGAGGATGTCATCTGCAAAGAAAACATGGCTGAGGGGAGTACCACCCCGGGTGAGGACCAAAGGCTTCCAGGCTCCTTCTGCAACTGCAAGGGAAATTGCTTGACTGAGTCACTCCATATAGAGGACAAAGACGTATGGACTTATAGGATCACCCTGCCTAACCCCCTGGGAGGGTTTGAAGGGTGTGAGGGGAACACCATCCCACAGAATAGAGGTTGAACCTTGAGTGATGATCTTCATGATGATGTTGCAGATGTCAGGAGGCAGGCCTATGCGGTTGAGTGTATCACTAATGAAGTCCCAATGCATTCGGTCAAAAGCATTGGAGAGATCTAACTTGACGCAGATCATTCGTTTCTTGGTGGACTTCGCCCGCATGGAGTGTATGACTTCTTGGACTAGGAGAATATTATCATTGATATGGCGACCAGGGATGAAGCTGGACTGTGTCGGTGAAATCCACGAGTTAAGAAAAGGTTCGATGCGTTCAACCAGAATTTTAGAAACTAGCTTGAAGCATCCATTCGTCAGTGAGATAGGCCGTAGATCGCTGCAGCATTGCTGAACCTTGACCTTCGGGATGAGGACCATGTTGGCATCTTCCAGGGAGGAATCAATTTTCTTGGAAGCAAAGATAGTATTAATAGTTCTTGCCACTGAAGATTTGATAGTATTCCAATTGGACTGTAGAAATTTGTTATGTACTTCGTCTGGACCTGGCGCCTTTGAGGGCGACATTTTGAAGAGAGTGGCTCTGATCTCCTCTAGCTCCGGAAGGGCCTCCAGCCTGAGATAGTCGGAGGCAGGAATCATTGGGAATACTCCAGGGTAAGCACTGATGTCTACCGCTGATGGGGTAGTGGGGGCCGTCAGAAGGGACTTGAAGTATTGGGAGACCATGCATTGGATCTTGACAGGTGATGAAATCTAGTTACTAGCATAGTCTTTCAATTGAGTAATTTTTTTGGCATGGTGTCGAGCCTTGACAAAGGACTGGAAAAAGTGTGTATTGTTGTCCCCGTAGCGAAGCCAGTCAATGTGCGCCTTTTGCTTCCAATCGGCCTCCTCACGCATAAGGAGAGTGGTGTATTGTTCCTGGAGAGTAATAGAATTATCAGAGAGGACATGGGGTTGGGAGAGGGATTGTACCTGACACCGCTCAATGCGATTCAGTAAGGTCCTTTTCTCCTTGTGATGTTGCTTCAAGTGTTTGTCTTCCCACCGTAGAGCAGCCTTGCTGAAAGAGGTGAGGGCATCCTGGAAATTGGCGGATGAATCCCATTGAGGAAGAAGGCACGATTGGAAGCTGGGTACCAAGCGCCAGCTGGCTTTTGTTTTGAAGACTTTGGTTGGAGAAGATGATTTGCTCGCCAGATTTGTAAGAATAGGGTGGTGGTCAGACTCGACTCTAGGAAGAGTGGTGACTGTTGCATCAGGGAAGAGGTCAAGCCAGTGCTCGTTGGCTACGACCCTATATAATTTTTCCTGAAGATCGCCTTTCTGGAAAGTGAAAAAATGGCCGCTCGCCTTCATCTCAAGCAGGCAGCAATTGAAGAGACAGTCATTGAAGTGAGTGCTAGCATTCTTATCAAAGTATCTACCCCTGGACTTCTCGGAGACGTCCATCATGGTGTTGAAGTCCCCCATGACAGTCCAGGCCGAAGAAATAGAAGACGAGAGTTCCTCCATTCTGCTCCAAAGAAGTCGGCGCTTGGTTGGGTTTGGACTGGCGTAGACAACAGTTAGGAACCAGGTTTTATTCACCCGGAAATGAATAAATTGGTGATGGTTCACCTATATCTCAATGTGGCATTTGGTACTGTCCCACAACAGCCAGATACCACCGGAGAAGCCAAGGGCTTCAACCCGGTGAGAAGAAGGGAAACCAATTCTTTTAATAATTTTGTCAGCTATTGGACCACTGCATCTGGGCTCCAGAATAGCAAGAATATGGAGGTTGTGTGATCGTTTAAGGTCTTTGATGATGGGCAATTTGCCTTTGGAACTTGCACCTTGGACATTCCAGCAACAAAGCTTCATTAAAACATCCGATGGTGGGTGACTGGAGGTGGATTCATTGATGGCAGCCAGCAGTCCAGTCGACTTCTCGTTACCTTCCTCAGAGGTAAGCATCCTTGCATCGACCTCATACGGGGGATCTGGTTCCTTGAAGAAGAGTGACCGTGCAGCTGTACTAGAAGTTCCTGGAGCATCAGCTTCATTGGTAGGATCTGGTCGTCCTTTTTTCCTGACTCTGTCGGGGCTGCCGATGGTTTGATAGATTATTCTGTGATTCTGCAGCATTACACCACCAAGGCCACTGTGACGGCGAGGGGGATGCGTTGGAGTTCCTTGTTCGGTGGCATATTGGCACCAAACTAAAACCTTAGGCCTGAGGCATCTACCTGCTCTCTGCCTACACATGTTTCATTGTCATGGAGACTGAAAGCAGTGTCATATGTCACACCTTGCTTGGAAGCGGTGGTTGAATCAGGTTTCTATTGGGTAGCTGGCACTTTACCCTTTGCCTTATTTAACTGTCGTTGTTTCTTCTTGTTAACAACATTTTCCCAGTCCTCTTCATCTTTAGAAATAGGAGTAACATCAGGCTTGGAATTCTTTGGCTTGCCTTGTGGATTACCCTTGGTGTTGTCTATAGATTTGCCTTTTTCCTTCTCAACCGGTTTGCGCCTAGCTGGCTTCTGGGCGTGGATGTCCATGGTGTACGTGACACTGGGCATGGGAACCGGAATGGAGGAGGTGGCAAGGTCCGTCGCAGGGGTTACAACGTGTATACAGTCAGCGTCAGCGTGACCGAGACGTCCGCACTTCATGCAAACAAGGGGTAGGTTTTCATATTGGAGGTGAAAGTGTTCGTTATTGATGAAGACGGTTGGGAGTAGAGGCTTCTGTGTTTCTACTTCCACCACGACACAAGAGAACTTCCCTCAGTTACCTAACTCCGTGTTCAAATCCACCCTTATTGTCTTTCCCAACAGATCTCTGATCATGGAGAGCAATTGGTTCTGATAGAGAAATATGGGGAGGTCTGAGATACGAAGCCAGACCACGAGTTTGTGCGGGATGGGATCTGAAGGTCAGAAAGATGGGGACCAAGATTGCACAGAAAGATAATTCCCAAAGACTGTCCACGGGCCACCAGTCATGGTCGTTAGATAGTCTCCTTGATTGACAAATTGGACTATGTAGTACCCCTGCTCCAGATCTATCACACGGAAGTGTTCCTTGGGTGACCACAAAGCTTTGATCTTATTAACCAGGGCTTGGAACCCTAAGTTAATATTGATCGCTTTAACCACGACGGCATGTTGAAACGGGACCAGAAGTGGTTGGATGGCGTCATGCTTGACGAAGATTGCTGGAAGAGGGCCGTTCATGTCTACAGAGATGTCATCTGCCTTTAGAAGATCTGGAGAGATAGGATTCAGATAAGATAAAGACCCGCAAAGTTTTTCTTTGTAGGAGGAATCTGTCGCCTTGGCATTTGTCACTCATCAGCATGGGATCATTCAGAACTCCTACGTGTTCCTGGCTCGCGGATGCGTTGGGTTCTGGCGGCCTGTTGTGTTGTGGATGGCCCCTACCGCCACGGCCTCCGCCGCGGCCGCCACCACGACCAAACCATGTCGAAGCCATCTACCTAAAACGCTGATTTTGATAACATATGAATTATTAATCTTGAATTAGATCCAAGATGATATTTTTATCCAAATAGGTTAGACTTTAAACATTAAGTCAAATTAAACAAGTTATGGTCATCAATTTTATTAATCTTATGAAATTAGGGTTTTTCTCGTATGAAATCACATTAAAGATAGCACTTATACATACTTTTGGAATTAGGAGTCAAATCAGGTGATGAATTCAATTAAAATGGAATCCTCACATTTTTTTAATCATTTTCATATATAGTATGTTATCATTGGACCTTCCTATGAATTATTATATTTTATAAAATGAATTACTACGGGCCAATCATAAGCCGCCACCTCAGCGGCTGTCCAGGTCAATGGTCGTTCCATGGGGTCGAGGCCGAGCCAATGGGTTCAAGCCATAGCAGCCTCTATGCCAGCATGGCGACTGGCTTTGATAGTTGGAAAACAAAAGAAAAATATGGGAAAGCCCCCTTACCTTAGAGAAAGATCCTTGGGGTAGAGAGGTAAATCCCCCGAGGTCATCTTCTACCTTGTGTGTGTTTGATCTCATGAGCAGGTAGCTTGGGCGAATCAACCTAAGAGTTAACTCTAGGCTACGAGGCCTCTGAACGACAAGCAAAGGTACTAGACACACCGCCTCGTTCAGACTCGATCATGGTCCCGATTTTGTCAGAGAAAGGTCAGAGTAGGGAGAACGATAAAGGGGGATCTTTGGGATGGTTCAGGGAGATGGAAGGAGGGGAAGGAAGGGACAAGCAACAAAATTGAGGGCATGGTGAGGATCTTCAGGTCTCATAGAGACTTTCCAAAGGATTTGATGATTCTCATAGGGACTTGTTCCTTTTATATCATTCCAGAATAAGGAGGGTGGCTAGCGAGGGGCCTGAGAAAATGGAGACAACTTCTATTGCTTTCCACAACATGCAAAAGTTAGCACAGGCGTGCTGGGAATCACCTCTCGGATTCAACAAGAGAACTTCTACGCTCGCACATGAATTGGAGAGATAGGGGAAGGGGAAAGAAATCTACTATTACTGTTTTCTGTTCCCTAAACCAGCTGAAGCTAGGTGATGATCTTCTAATCATTGATCCCAATCCTAGGGCCCACATTGAGCATGAAAATATAATAGGTCGAGCCATAGTCTCCCATTCTGAATGTAACTGTGACATTTAATGTATTTCTCTATTAACCCTCTCACTTTAGCAATCCCATTTAATTCATTACTCTCTCCCCTTAATTCTGATTAGTCTCAAATTCTAAAAGAAAGCTTCAAATATTTAAATCTATCTGTTGGCAAGATTTGGGGCCAAAATATAAAAGTTAGATATCCTTTTCTTTCCACTAAAACAAAAGACATATTTGATTTATGTAATACATTAATCTTCTTGTTTTTTCATCCCAAATTGGCAATAACTCCTATTTAGGTGTATTCTTCCTTTAAGTGTAACATTGAATCGAATCCAATTCATTAATTAACTTCAACACCTCTTTTCTAGAAAATTTCACTATTCTTTATTACTCATTTAACTTTATTGGAATGCATTAATATATTATATAATTGGAGAATACTCCCTTTTGTGATCCCTTGAGTGAAAGTTTGTGATAATAATTTACTGCTCATTCTAATGTTATTTCTTTAGGGAAATATGGCATCAGATAGGTAGTAGAAATAAAAATGTCATTACATATTTCCCATTAACTAGCAAATCGCGTCAATGACTATGTAGTAGGAAGGATGGTTTAATGAAGATATACATGATCCTGCAGCAAGTACAAAGACAATCCTCATTGATGTAGATGTGCACTCTTAGACGATATTTGTGCAGCTCCTTGTTGCAATGAGAGTCGTCATATTGTTCCTCTACGAACAGCAAACTCGAACATGTCTCCTACAATAGTTGCTCTCATCATGGACTGATGGCTGACGTCGTCCTCTTTAGAAATGATAAAAGGCCACCTCACCTCTAGAGAAGTCCATACGGACCAATTAAAACTCCTATCGTCCTGCTAGAATGGACAGGAAGGAGTTGTCCCTCCTGTTGGTGTACTAGTCACCAACCTGCTCTCCCACATGAATGATCCTCAGTTGCTCTCTCCCATATCCATCCTTCCCTAGTCAAGTAGGACTTGTTTGGGATCTCTTGGTTACCAAAACTAGAGAGGACAACGATTGTCAGAGTAGTTGATTCTCAATTATCTGTGTTGTGCTCTTGAAAGCCCCCAGTACCCCTCTATTTATAGTAGAGGCCAGGGTCATGGTTCCCAATCTATGTGGGAGTGGAAGGGACCGGAAGACCTTGAATTTTTGCAATAATTCTAGAAATTTTGTAGCCTACGACAACTGAACTAGATATATGGCACAGTCCATACAGATGTTTGGTACTTTCCCTATTTTTTACATGTTTTGACAATTTAATTCCAATTGATGCACAACATGACATCAGCACTAATCCTTGATGCAATCAAATTGCACCCCCAAACCGGTCGTTTGGTACAAATAAGACGGTCATCTCACACCATGTGAAACGGTCGTCTTTCACAAGCGAGATGGGTGTCTCTTAGCCCGGGTCAGACTGAATTCTAATCAATGTACAATACCATCAGCCTGACACTTCAAACAGTTGTCTCAACACTTGAATTGATCGTTTGACTGTCCAGTCTACTGATTTGTTGAGTGAATTGAACACCTTAATGCTTTAGTAATAAATCAAATCATCATTTAAGATCAAACTCCTCTTCTAGATGAGTTCCTATGTGTGTGACCCTATAGGCCCCATATTACATGGGCAGTGAATGTCCATTTTAACTTATGACATCACAAGTAATGAGCGGTGCCTAGTCACACATCATTGCTACCTAAGTAAATGAAAAGTTGGAGAAAAACTTCAACCTACAATCTATGTATGGTGTTACAGTGTTTGTATAGTTCCTTTGTCACTGATATCAAGATTAAACTTGAGGCATGGATCTATCATCCTCTTCAACATTCAATCTGTATTTCTTGCTATAGTATACTGTATGAGATAAGCATAAGCTCAATATCATATTTTGACTCACATGTACATTGCCATGTATTTCTCAGTCTTGCTAACTCAAGTGGCCTTGGATATCATACTCCCATAGGAGGGACAAATCTTGTCTCTATCACTCACAGTCAGTCCCCATGTGTCACAATCACCCAATCATCACCTTTATAACAACCCATATTTTAGGATTGTGTTTGATGATTTCAAAGCATACCAAATGTCATGTGATGAGTGCAGTGATTTCAGATCAAAGAACCACAGACACCACCATCACTATGAGAGTTGACTATGACTACCATGGTAATGGTTTCCATGTGTCAGTCTCATGGTGGGTCTGTCTGATACACTATTCTCAAACATGTATCTGTGTGCTTGGTTTGATATTGCCATATCATGACTAATGAGATTCTATCATCAACCAACTCATACGCTGATCTTATGTGTTATTGTTGTCAATCTACCTTCCACAATTACAACCATTCAAGGACACAATATCTCATTCTTCAAAGTCACATATTTGAAGACATACGTCATTGAGTAATATCATTCTCTAGACATTTATTATGTTAATTCATTATCTCAAAACTGAACAAATAGAATAAATAGGAAGATTGCCTTTATTAATAATCAAATCATTTACAAGTTATGCCATTAAAATCATCATATGATTGGCTCTCTGGGCATACATACCAATAGTCTCTCACTTGCACTTAGAGCCAATCACCCACGAATCTTATCCCGAGTGACCTAACATGACCATCATGCTTCTGCCGTGACAACGCTTTAGTCAAGGGATCAGCAATGTTATTCTTAGTTGGTACTCTACAAATCTTTACATCTCCTTGATGTACAATCTCTCGTATGAGATGGAACTTTCTTTGTATATGCTTGGAACGTCGATGCGATCTGGGTTCCTTAGCTTGTGAAATATCTCCATTGTTGTCACAATATAGCTCAATTGCGTCGCTAATGCTCAGAATGACTCCAAGTTCATAAATGAACTTCTTGATCCATACATCCTCCTTTGACGCATTTGATGTAACAATATAATCGGCCTCTATTGTAGAATCGAAAATTATCTCTTGCTTGGAACTTTTCCAACTATAGCTTTGTTGTTTAGGCAAAACACAAATCATGATTATGATTTACAATCATCTGTGTCAGTCTGTAAGCTTGCAACGATGTAGCCTTTTACCACTAACTCTTCCTCTCTGTCGTAGACCAAGAACTGGTCCTTAGTCCTTCTCAAGTACTTTAGGATGTTCTTAATGGTTGTCTAGTGAGCATCACCTGGATCTGACTGATATCTTCTCGTCATGCTTAAAGCATACTAGACATCTAGATGGGTGCACAACATCTCATACATGATAGATCCAATTGCTGGCACATATGGAATCACACTCACGTGCTCCCTTTCTTCACATGAATGGGAACATTGAACTTTATAGATGGTAACTCCATGTAGCATGGTCATTTGCCTCTCCTTGAGTTCTACATGTTGAACCTCTTTAACACTTTGTTGGTGTGTGTGCTCCGACTTAGTCCAATAAGCCTTCTTGATCTATATCTATATATTTTAATCGCCAATATATAGGATGCTTCTCCCAAGTCTTTCATAGAGAATGTACTTACAAGCCATGTTTTTACATTTTGTAAAGTAGTGATGTCATTCCTAATGAATAATATGTCATCCACATACAATATGAGGAATAATACCATTCTCCCACTAACCTTCTTGCAGACACAAGGTTCATCTTCATTTGAAACAAAGCCAAACTCTTTGACCGTCTCATCAAAATGAAGATTCTATGTAATGACCACATTTGTGTTTAATTGGTAAACTAAGGTTTACCTGAATGATTACATGCTTGATTAGATTGAACATCGTTTAGACTTGATTAATGATAGTAGATCAATTGTAATGCTTTAAACCTAAGAAGAAACTCTAACCATGATTTTAGTTTGAATAATTAGGGTTTGAGAAATGTAAACCCTAATCAGCAAAAATTAGGGTTTTGATAGTACATGAATATGGAATTTGATCAAGATAGCAGTGTGGTAAATGATTTTTCATATTTTCTACGAATTTTGCATTTAATATAATTTTGGATATGATATGGATAACTCAATCATGCATATTGGAGAAATATGTTAGAATATTTGAATGTTCTTTGAATGTGGTTCTCGGTCAAACTATACTTTGACCAAAATACTGACAGAATGCTTTTCAGTAGTGTAGTGTTTTATTTTTAATTATTTACTAGTAACTCCAAATGATCTAAAATTTTAACTGGAGATCTAAACTCAATAATAAACAACATGTAAAATTTTCATAATTTTTGGATGTGTTTAGACCTTATCAGTAGATGAATTACAGTAATATTTTTATGACAGAAAATTCAGCTAAAATAAGAAAAATTATAGTGAGGGGTCAATGTGCAATTGATCCAAGCAGCTCAATTTCTCTATATGGTGAACCTAACACAGAAGGAGCTCTCATAATTTGTGATTCAATCCAGAGAAACGAAATCCTAGAGAGAGAGTAAGAGTTAGGGTTTGAGAGGAGAAAGTGATGGAGATGCTGACCTAGGGTTTTGCGATCCGAGGAATAATGAAATAATGTAAGTTTAGCTTCTTTGCATAGCCTTTCATGGTGAATCTTCTCTCACATGTCAAGATTTCGTCCCTCCTCTGATTTGATCTGAAATGGTGTCAAAACTTTCCCTTTTCTCACTCTTTCTTCATAATCCCTCATTTCTAGGGTTTCTGAGTTGAAAGGAAGAAGAATCGGTTGAATTGCTAGGGATTTGATATGAGATCGAGATTTTCAGAGGAGGTGATACTAGTAGAGAGATTATTGATTTATAATTTCAACTTCACATTAATATAAGGATAAAAAGAAATATGTACAACATGGTATACATGATCATACACATGAATAAGCAACATGATCATAAGAAAAAATTTGAAGTTAAAGATGACAGTGGAAGAGTAGTATATGGTAAGAGGATTATGGAAAGTAAGGAAGGGTTTGAAACATGGTGGAGTAATATAGATTATAAAAGAAAGAGGTTAGGAGATTCAATAAAGTGCTAATTAGTCAAGTATCCTTGTTGATAACTAACTAAACATACATACGAGAAATGTATTAAGGGAATGTTTGAAGATAAGAATTATAAATCTTAGACTCATCTTCTCTTGTATATCTTCCTTAATGAAAGCAATGTGGGAATGAAGTGATAAGAAAATGAATCATATATGATCCATAACCACCATGGTAGAGATATCTAGTGAATGTAATAATGACACACAATATGATGATGAAACTCTAGTGGGGTAAATTAAGAATGTAATCTATCTGAATAGGTCAAGTAAGAGAAAAAAAACTCAATTCATAAGATAATAAAGACCTTAATAAAACTTGTGAGATCCAAAGTTTGAATTTCAAATTAAGGGAGAAAAGTCACATCACAATAACGGCATGCTTCTGATAAGGACCAAACCCTAGAATGTTTACAGTTGTAGTAGTTCAAGGGATGTCAATAGTGATTTGGCCTTGAATACTAGCATCTCTATAAAGCAAGATCATGAGATTTGCACTATGAGAAGTAAACTAGCACTGATAGTAATCAAGGGGTAAAAGGTAGCTAATCTAAAAGGTAGATAAACAATATGGAAATGATTCAGAGCAAAGGATAAGAAATAAATTTGAAATGTAACAAGTGTGCTTGAAACAAAAGGAGAAATACAATATGAGTGAAGTGCGATATGAGATAAATTATTGCAGTGATAGCAAGAATGATGAATAAATTATTTGTACCTTATATGTTTCAATTTTAGGAATGTTTAGTCTACATGATTAAAATGAGAAGGATAAGTAGCAAAAAGTAAGTAGTAGTGAATGAGGAGAGAGATAAGAGAAAACAATGGCTTCTGGTAATATGTGAATTTGTTTTTAGAAGTATAATTTGTTGAAGGTATATTAAGGGATGTAAATTGGTTCTACATATGATTTCAGTGTACATGTGTAAGCAATATGTTAATTAAAGGTGTCTGATTGTTGTAGTCATTCATACCAGTAATCCATCTTAGTATTATACAATTGTGGTATGGTGATATGGGTTGGATAATGATGGAACAAATGAAGGGTTGCCCTAAATAAGGTAGTCTTACCTATTCACTCATATGAATAGAATGGATGATAACGATATTGTATGGATATGTAACCCTAATGAGGTATAACTTGTTATACTTAGATTTAATATAACTAAGTGATGGTAATTGGGTATGAATAGTCCTTGAATGACTAATATAATCATGGAGTACTTTGTTACTGTTGTTGAAACCCTAGTATGCTATAACTCGATGGTTACACCTTGATTTATGTGTGGGTTCATACTTGAGAATAATATGGAATGTGAAGGTAATGCTTCACCTTATCCATGATGCAATGGGGATGCCGTGAGCAGTATTGTACAATTGTTGTAGAATCTAGTCTTCCAACTCAAGAATGTTTTGCTATTTGAGTATCACAATAGTAAAATTTAAAACAACATGGTGAACTCTCTTTTGTGACTTACAGGTAATACATAACAATAGTACATATTGAGCTGTATGAATTGAGATAGTTGGAACGATTATCAATGTTGAGGTAACACCTCAAGAGTATAAAAAAATATTGAAATGGTTGTTTCTCTCTCTCTCTCTCTGCTATGATTGATTGTGGCATAGAGAATTTGTTTGTTGTCATTGAGAACTATTTCAAACATGTTGTGATTAGAAAAGAAATGAAGGACTTAATGTTGAAAACTGCATTCAAGTATGAAATACAAGAATGTAATGACATGTAAGATTTCAGAAGCTTAAAATAAACTTTGAATATACTTTTTTTCTTATTTATGTTTCGGGTATGAAACTTTTTAAGGGGGTGAGAATTGAAATGACCACATTTGTGCTTAATTGGTAAACTAGGGTTTACCTGAATGATTACATGCTTGATTAGATTGAACATCATTTAGACTTGATTAATGATAGTAGATCAATTGTGATGTTTTAAAACTAAGAAGAAACTCTAACTATGATTTTAGTTTGAAGAATTAGGGTTTGAGAAATGTAAACCCTAATCGGCAAAAATTAGGGTTTTGATAGTACATGAATATGGAATTTGATCAAGATAGCAGTGTGGTAAATGATTTTTCATATTTTCTAAGAATTTTTTATTCAATTGAATTTTGGATATGATATGGACAACTCATTCATTCATATTGAATAAAAATTTCAGAATATTTGAGTGTTCTTTGAATGTGGTTCTCAGTCAAACTATACTTTGGCCAAAATGTTGACAGAGTGCTTTTTAGTAGTGTAGTGTTTTATTTTTATTTATTTATTGGTAACTCAAAATGATCTGAAATTTTAACTAGAGATCTAAAAATCAATCATAAACAAAATTTAAAATTTTCATAATTTTTAGATGCGTTTAGACCTTATCAGTAGGTGAATTACAGTAATATTTTTATGACAGAAAATTCAGCTGAAATAAGAAAAAGTATAGTGAGGGATCAATGTGCAATTGACTCAAGCAGTTCAATTTCTCTATGGGGTCAACCTAACACACAAGGATCTCTCATAATTCGTGATTCAATCCAGAGAAACGAAATCCTAGAGAGAGAGGGAGAGTTAGGGTTTGAGAGGAGAAAGTGATGGAGATGCTGACCTAGGGTTTTGCGGTCCGAGGAATGATGAAATCATGTAAGTTTAGCTTCTTTGCATAGCATTTCATGATGAATCTTCTCTCACATGTCAAGATTCTAGAACTCCTCTGATTTGATCTAAAATGGTGTCAAAACTTTCCCTTTTCTCACTCTTTCTTCATAATCCCTCATTTCTATGGTTTCCGAGTTGAAAGGAAGAAGAACCGGGTGAATTGCTAGAGATTTGATATGAGATCGAGATTTTTAGGGATGAACTGCATTTTTAAGGTGTTTTCACACCTTAGGAGGAGTGGTAACTTCCTTTAAATAGTACATTGCACGAAAATTGGTTAAATCACCCATAATCTTTAATTGCTTAGTATGCGACTACAAACCCTGAATTGTGTGTTTGATCTAAGTTGTTGCAAAATGCTATGAAACGGATTCTTCCTCTGTTTGGATGAATTTCAGATGATAAAATCATATTAGAAATGTATACAATACATCCTAATGAGAATTCCCTAAGTATTCGTAGAGATTATAAGAGTAAACTGAAATATGGGGAATTTGTCTATGACTAAAATTATTGTATAATTAAATAGAGAAATTTGTTTATCTGGATTCCCTTGGTTATGAATGATTGTTTATCTAAATTGGTAGTACATATATGTTAGATACTATCTTGGATTTCATTTAAGGTGAATAGTGTTTGTTTGATATCTCAATAAAGAGGGTGAAACCCTAGATGCGAGGAAAGTTGGATATTTGCGAATAGATATCATGAAATCTATTTGAACGGATTTTCTTGACATGATAGACTTTATTTATTCAATTTTATTATTGATGCATGTTATGTCAGTGAATGGCATGGAAACCCAAATCCATCTTAGTTCCAAGGTTGCATAGATATATTGATTTTATATGATTTGTTGATAGTAGTCTTTATTCAGTGAATGTTTATGTCGCATGAAATCCTTATGAGAGCCATGTGATAAGTGAATGAGGTAAATGAAACCCTAAGGATAGGGTGTTCAATGAATTAAGAATTTTTATTACCATGTTCTCAGTATGAGATGCACAACCCAGGATTTGGGTCGATGTTCACATTTTCCAAGAAAGTGCAAATAATTTATGGATGCAAATGATGATTACTCGTATGCCAAGTAATTAGCTCTTATCAGTATATTAAGATGTTTAATTGCATGATTCTAGTGTATAAGTGCCAAATGGACATGCATTATGTTTATTTAAGTATTTCATTCTGCCTGCATGTATAGTATGTTGATTTCTCAGTATATTACAGTGTTTGAATATATTGCTCTGCCAAGTTAAGGATGATATACATGTTGTGTTATAAACTTCAAATAAATAGACACGGTACCATAGAGATACCAGACTCAAGTATAAGTAAGAGAAAAGATGCAATATAGTAAGAGCTTTCCAAGAAAAATAAAATAATAGACTTAAGAGCCCTTAACACCATAGATTCTCTATGAGAAATCTGCATCGTAGGGATAAAACTACCTAACCCTGGAAGCATCCAGTATACAGGGGTCAGAATAGACTAACAGGTGGTACGGGGGACAAAGCCCTAGTGGGAGTCTCCTTAATATACAACATGTAGTGTCCAACATCAACCAGAGGTCCTGGTGGCACTAGAGTACAAATAAGCCAATAGGTGGCTTGACTCTCTGCCTGTGTGCTTAGGTTAGAGGAGTCTAGTTTTTATGGCATAATATGTGTGCTGAGGCTAGAGAGCCATTTTCCTGTTACAGACCAGCAATGTAGTTAGTCTTAGCATTCCCGGGTGTGTCAGCTAAGTCTTGTATGGTGAGATCATAGTTCGCTACGAGTCTTCATATGTAGAGTACACTACATATGATCAGGGCATAAGCTAAAATATGTTTAGGTTTAAAGAGTTTCTTATAAGTAAGAAAGGCTAAGAAAGATTCGGGTATAGTTTCCCAGCAATTATTCTTTGTATGTTTTTGAATTATTAGTTCTCGTTGAAATTAATAAAGCATGCTCATATATTGATTTACTCTTGTTGATATCTAGAGTATCCTGCCATATTTATGATTATCAATGATCAATCTCTTTAAAGCTTATTGTTGTTATAATTGATATCAGTTGCTCAAAAGTATATCTACAATTATATCAGTGCTTTAGACTACTTCTTTGAAGTACTCATTCACTAAGTGAGTAGGCTCACCCCTTTACTCACAATTTTTAGGAAAACCATGTGGACTTGAAGAAGGTCAAAGCATCAGAGTAGATCTACCACATGAGTTAAGTATGAGATTAATTAAGTTCAGTCGGTCCCTGTCACTCTAGGTCCTAGTATAGATGTGAGAGTGTTGTAAGTAATGTTTTGTATCTTTGTTTCCTTAATAAGAGAGAATGTATCTAATTATCATGGTGTATGTACCTGAGAATGAATGTATGGATGTGTATCGTTTATGTTGAGATCATATTAGAGAAATCAATGTTTAAATTCCCTTGTAAAGTTAGTTTATGTAACGACCGATGAACAAATCGTTACTAATTAAGAAGAATTAACATAAACAGCGGATCAACAAAAATCACTAAAAATTGAAACCATTTTTCAAAGAGATCCATTCCAAGGAAAACTCTTACTGAAAGGTCCAAAACCTTATATACATCATTATTCACATTGTACATATCTGGTACGTCTCATCTTGAGAATAACATATAACAGTTGCTTTACCAAACTATACATGAGCAACATAAAACCTCGAGGCACATAAGCCAAAATCTCTTTTTGATCATAAAACCAGTACAAACCAACTCCAAGGACCTGAGAGTACAGAGACGACACATAGGACTCATATCTACAAGACATGATAGACTGTACACTCAACCTGAGTTGTCACTACTGCCTCAGCTATTGTTCTTCCTCTGTAGAAAGGTCTTCACCTCCTCGTGCACGTCCACCTAAAAAGTTGGGTCCCACGGGGGTGAGACAATTGTAATTGTCCCAGCGAGAGATATAACTCTCCGCCGACCATATTATTATCACAGTTAATCATTTATAAACTGAGCAGCGGTTCTTATTATATTAACAGGAAGGATTAATCATTGTATGAACAGAATGAAGTAGTCTCCTTTCTTAAGGAGAACATTGCATCTACCCCTGGTAGAATTAATAATTAACTACCTGCTTTGCATGGAATGTAAAGAAACATAAATCACATCTATCCACTAAGGATGCATAAAAGAAATGTAACATCAGCCAAATGATTTCTATATTTAAGCAAACATGCTAGGCGGATGATTACATTTTACAATCACACTTAATCCTTGAGGAGATGAGGTATACCGCTCATCTCCAACCGACCACTTCGAAGTCAAAATCGGTACCATACAAGGTCAATGGCAGAGCCGGCTGCCAAGACCTCACCCGTCTCGACCAGTCCGAGACCACAGGCAGGACATCTCGTGTCACTACAAAATAGCTTTTTAGGGTATACTGGCAACTTCACTATGTAGAGCTACAACGTCAACTGCACTCTCTTCAGGAGAGAAAGATCTCGTGTTTATCTAACATCCATCTCGGCCTTCATCTTCGGGAGATTCGTGATACATCCATCCCGACACATATAATGAAGGATTGAGAGATCTCGTGTTCTTCTCACGTCAATCCAAGATTAGGGTGTACGGATATTTTCACCCATCACCCCCGCATATTCAAAAATATGCGGTCTCCGGGTTATGCCGCGGAGCAACCCGTTTCACCATTCAGGGAGGGACCTGGCGCCAAATGGATCTATGGTCAGGGCACTACATGATGAGATTCCACTTGATTAATTAAGTACATTCCCATATTCTTTTAGCATCAGTCAAGTTT
This sequence comes from Alisma plantago-aquatica, assembly GCA_963693085.1. Classification (NCBI taxonomy): domain Eukaryota; kingdom Viridiplantae; phylum Streptophyta; class Magnoliopsida; order Alismatales; family Alismataceae; genus Alisma; species Alisma plantago-aquatica. The sequence continues at coordinate 584,550,557 of OY856411.1, forward strand.
TCAAACAAGAATTAATATGATAAATGCTACAAAGAAAGGTATAATACATCTATCAAGTACTTTCAAATCTTTAAAATACATGATACTTGGGATCTCAGTCCCTTATCACATTACTGGGAATTCTCATCCCTTCACATCATCATTATCATGATTATTGGATCTGGGTATTCAAACTCTTAGATCATCACATAACATTGTTACCTCTATAACATGTAACCATTACCTCTAGGTCCTCAGACCAAGGTATTTATTTCACTTGTTGTGCAAGTATTCACATGGCTCACAAGGCCATCACACATCTTGTCACCTCTCACTAGGCAACAACTTATTCACATGGCTCATAAGGCCATTCAGCATTATACTTGTTATATAAGTATTTAACATAGCTCACAAGGCTATTGTAATAAGAGAAATACAACCTTCCCATCATTAGGGTTAGGGTTTCCCTTTCTTATCAATTAGGGTTTCTCTTACATGTCATTACCCTTCATTAGGGTTAGGGTTTTCCATTATTAACCATTTAGGTTTTCAATATCATATTATCAATGATCAAACCCTAATTCATTGCTCCACACATCTAGAAGCCAACATTGATACCATAAGTATTCAATCATACTTATTTATTCTCATCATTTATCATTAAATGAATCATCAACACAAGATATGAGTTCGTCTCTCATCCTTACCAGGGTATGACTACATCATACTTTATTAACTTGGCTTAATCCTTTCTCAAGGTATGTTAGCCCACACTTATCAAAGTGCATCAAACTCATTACATTTCAATGTAATAATTGACATAACACACTTCATGTATTACTCATCCAAGTATATTGGATTTTGAGGTGCATTAAGGTGTATCAACCTTGGAGTGTTGGATGTGATATATATCATGCCTTGATGTATCACTTCCCTCATCACTTTTATCTTACTTAAGTTCATCACTTATATTGTATTAGGGTATTTCCCATCCTAATACTTTAAGCACCAACCTATCACATTTATCATGTAATGTATTGGTCAGAAGTCACACAATTGAATTATTCAACCATCATTAATGATATGAACTCATCTCGGGTTAAGGCATTATTGATATAGGATTAACCATTATCAACCACTCTAGGTGTTTCACCTATCAAGGTATTATCCAAACCATTACTTTGTGTCACACTCATCACTCCTAAGAGTGTCTTTCCATTACCTTTACAAGGTGTATAGGGTTAAATCATGTGCATATGTTCACCATATCGGGTTGTAGGTGTATAGACACTTACCATATAGGGCTAGGATTTCCACTTGTCTCCATATCCGGCATGAGGTACCTTCTTGACCTCATATCGGACACAACGTATATGTATGTGTCTCCCATGATACTTATGAGGTATCAACCCATCACCATGTCGGGCTAGAAGTACATTCAATCACCCTATCGGGCTAGTCACCATCTAGGGTTAGCCATGACGGGCTAGGGTTACCATATCGTCTAGGGTTGTGTATCGTGCAACCCTATCACTCAATGCTATCGTACAACCCTGTCGTTCAACCCTATCATGCATCCATGTCATGCATCTATGTTGTGCATTCATGTCATGTAATAACACTTGTTACTCTTCTCTTATATCGAGTTACCCAAATTAGGGTTTCATGTCAACTTATAAGTATTCATTCAATCTTGTATCATGTATGGAGTCTATACTTGACTCCCTATCGTGCAAGAGGTGTACACTACACCCCCATATCGTTCAATAAGGTTTACAAACCTATTCATATCATTTTAGTGAAATAGGTGCATCATCATATCGGGTTAGAGGTGCTTGCTTATATGCATGCACCCGATATCACTTTTATAAGGTGATACCATTGTCTTCAAGCTCTAGACCTTTTTTCTAACTGATATAATTCATGGCAACAGGTCTAAGAAACTAATTGAACTCATAATTTCATCAAATATTTCAGGAAATTTCGTAATTAAAAGTATTTCACTAATTATAGCAATTTAGGTGAAGAATAATAACATGGTTGAGTTCAAGTTATATAACCCGCCTTAAGAACCACTTCAAAGCTTCAAGCTCCAAAGCTCCATGTTCCTAAGGTTGAATATGACTTTATAAAAGATCCAAGTCTCGTTCACAACTCCTTCATATACAAGGAATCACCATGGATAAGCAATTGGTGAAGAAGAATAGAAAGGTAGATCATAACCCTAATTCCATGCTTCAATTCAAGCTTGAAGACAACTATATCTTACCTTAGGGTTAAGTTTTGAGTTCCTTAGCTCTTGGCCGACACCATACCACTATTGGACGATATGAACTTCCTCCTAGCCGACACAACCTTGCTTGTGGCCGATACCCCCTCACTTGTGGCCAAAATCACTTCAATTGGTCGATATCAACTTGTTAAGGACAATATCAACATGGTATGGCTGATACACTTTCTATGGAAGATACCCAAGGCCTATGAATGATACCCTTGTGCCCTTGAACTATATGCCAACCCTCTTGCACGATATGGCACTCACTTGCACGATATGGCACTCAACTCTTCACCCTATTGGTTGATATCACCTTATATGGCCAATTTCACCTACTTGGCCGATATGCTTTTTCTATGGGAAATATCCAAGGGCCTATGCACGATACCCTTGCTTTCCTGCACGATACAAGAGCCCCATGCACGATACCACAAGGTAGGAGGGTGGTAAGGGTCGAAATTTTTCACTTAAGGGTGAAACTAGGGGTATATATACTTGCTGACCATGAAGAAAGGCAAAAATGAGGTGTCAACATTTTGAGCTAGTAGGTGCCACGTGTCATGCATGGGTGACACATGTACATGCATGCATAAACATTTATATTGTCTTTTAAAATGGTTGAGGATCATCTTGAGATGCAAATTCGTCCATTACTTATCCATTTGGATAAGTCATCTAGGTTTAATCACTATTTTATGTCAAGCCGATACACTTTTTCTAAGGAAACTTGTTGGCCGTCATACCTCACCTCCTTGAGAAGATTTGCACGATATGGACATTGCCATGAGTTCACAAAACGATATGGAACACCTCCATGGGCTCCATGGCCGATAGGCACTCATATATAAGCTTTTCAACTTGATACAACTCAAGTTAAGCTTCCAAATTCAACCCTTTTTCTTGGTCATTTCATCACCAAGATTACCATCATTCATAATGGAATCAATCATGGTGTATAATTAATCATATCTCCTCTAAATGATACATATAGGAAATAGGAACACTCTAGAGGTGGTAATTTGCATATCAACCCCACATTTTGGGTAAATTACAATTTGTACCAAAATTGGTGCACAAGGTACCAGCATTGTTCGAACAAGTTCAAACTTGGAATTTAGGCTTTCCACAAGTCACCACCTTGCATCATTCTCTCAATAATTATGCTACAACACATGAGGCATGTTCAACATCTGACATTTTGGATTATAGCCCCTCAATTTGGGTAAATTGCACTTTGGTCCAAAACAAAGGAAGATTGCTCAAACAACATTCAATCGGGACCAAACTTGAAACATAAGTGTGTCACATGATAACAAAGCACCTTAGAGGATTATATTAAAGTTCTAATCAATTTTATTAGCCAAAACAAATAGGGTTACCTCATAACCCAGGTCAGGGTCGTTACAGTTTATGTAGTTCAATGCGAGAAAACAAAGGGTTTGAAAAAGAAGAAAAAAAAAATTAAGGGTGATCTTTGTATTATGTTAAATCCTCAATTTATGCCCTAATCTCATGATTAATGGTAATTGTGAGATCGGGGTGTAACATTCTAGCTCCAAGATGATTGCTTCATGTAACATCCCTAACCTGGGTTATACTTTAACCCTAGGTGTTTTGATTAAGAAAGGTGATTAAATGCGTAATCCTATCTTGTGAAAAGTAATTAGGCCTCAAGAGGAACCTATGTTGCAATTCTAGTCCTTTTTTAACATTGTTGAAAATATTGTTTTGTTGTTTTGGACTAAAGTGCAAATTACCCAAGTTGAGGGGTTTAAGTGCAAATTATGCATTATAATATGTTCCTCATGTATTGAATCATCATGAGAGTGAATATGATGCAGAGGTATGGCTTATGGAAGCCTGAGTACCAAGAAAGAGTTGATAAAGCAATGTTTGTGCATTAAAACCCTATTTTGGTGCAATGTGCAATTTACCCAAAACCTAGGATTCAATATGCAAATTACCACTTCAATAAGATCCCTAATGTTTCTTGACATCATTTAGAGCAAAGAAAATGAGGAGGGATCCTCATTTGAATTAAGTTGGAGGAGAGAGAATCTTGATATTAAAATAATCAATATTTAAGCCTAATTGGAACCCTAATTCAATTTAATGCAAAAATAAATAAAATAATTGAAGGGTCCTTCAACCAAAATTAATTTGGTTGGATTCAGATGTGTGTGGACGAGATTAATCATTGCAAAGGCACGAGCATATGCTAAGGAGGTGAAATTCCACTCACCATTATTATAAGAAAAAGAAAACCCACTCACATATGGATATTAGTATAATAAAATCTAAGGTGCTTAATTTGATTTTCTTTAAATTGAAGATAATTGAGAGGAATAAGAGGCAATTGGGATAGCCTCGTATCCAAGGAATCAAAGGGGGGAGATGCGGCACCAATTTTGGAATTAAATGCATTTTAATAATGCATTTTCTCTCTCATGGAATTTCTTATAAAAAGTCTCTTTCCTAGCCCAAACAAAGGCTTTTTCGGCCCTTTCTTCTTCCCTTGCTTTGTATGAGATCAAGGGAGCATAGGCGCATCAGGAGAACGAGCTCCAACCTTTTGGTAAGTTCTTGACCTTGGTTCATCACGATTCCATGGTGGAAATTGAAAATAAATTATGGATTTCTTCTTAATCTGATCTCCTCTTCAACCCTAGCCAACTTTTTTCATCCAAAAGCTTGAGGACGAGCCTAGGGGGAGTTTCAAAAGCTTCATCCACCATTTTTGGCATGATATTGGAGCTTTGGAGCTCATTTGGAGGTGGGTTTTATAACTTGAACCCTTGATTTTATTATTGCAATCAATTCCTTATCAATTGGTGATCAATTCTCCATTTCCGAAATTAAGTTTGGTTGATTGATGCAATTTCCATGGAAATCACAGAAGGTTTCGTGGGTTTAGAGATTGATGATGATGACATCATCATAACCAAGCACCTCACCAAATATCAAAGCCAAACGGTTTCAATTAGTTGCTCATGCGGTTTCACCAAAACCGTTTGAGAGCAAACGGTTTGAAACCGTTTGGGGGCAAACGGTTTCAAAACCGTTTGAGATGGTTGAACAAGGGTTGAAAGTTTGATATTCCTGTTCATAATAATGTTGGTTGATAACCGTTCAAATTTTATGGATTAACTCCAAAGGAATCGTGAGTTGAAGGCTAATCAATTAGGGAAACCTAATTGGATTAAGTGCTGATTTTTAATCTGATTAACTTGACCTTTTTGGGAAAACGGTTTCAAAACCATTTGAGATGGTTGACCAAGGGTTGACCATTTGAGATTACTGATACTAATTATGTTGGTTAATGAATCACCAAATTTGAGGGATTAATTCCCAAGGAATCATGAGTTGAAGGCTAATCAATTAGGCAAACCCTAATTGAAATTAGTGCTGAAATTCCAATGAGTTAATTTGAGATTTTGGGTTGATTAGCCAAAACGGTTTCAAAACCGTTTGGGGATCACCCAAACGGTTTCAAAACCGTTTGGTGGTCACCCAAGACCGTTTGGAGGTCTAGGGTTGACTATGGTTTAGTGTTTGAAGATCCAAAGATGGGGTATGAACCCTAATCGGTTAAATGCTGATTTTGCAGTTGATTGAGATGATGTTTTGGGTTGATTAGCCCAAACGGTTTCAAAACCGTTTGGGGATTACCCAAACGGTTTCAAGACCGTTTGGGGATCACCCAAGACCTTTTGGAGGTCTGGGGTTAAGTATAGTTGATCAATTGAAGTTCCAAAGGTACCAAATCATATTGCAATTAAGTGCTGATTTTTTGATCAACTCGATAGACCAAACCTTGATGAAATTTCACTAGAATCCAAAGGTTGGTTGAGCCAAAAAGTTTCCAAACCGTTTGGAGCTCACCCAAACGGTTTCAAAACCGTTTTATGGTCACCCAAGACCGTCTGGAGGTCTAGGGTTGAGTATGGTTAGGTGTTTGAAGGTCTAAAGGTACCAAGTTGATTTGCAATCAAATGCTGATTTGGTGATCAATCCAATGATCCAAACTTTAATTGTTTGACTTGGATTATGATGTTGACATGGGCAAACGGTCTCAAGACCGTTTGGAGGTCATCCAAACGACCTCAAGACCGTTTGGGTTCAGGTCATACCCAATTTGGATGATGGTTTAATTGTTTCAAAGTAACTAGTCTTACATTGATTAGTATTGAAGGAACATCGATTCCAAACCCTAATTCAATTGAATCAAATCCTAATTGATGACCAATTGAGGGTTAATTGAGGGTCAAATCAGTTGAAGGTTGACCTATTTAACTCAATTGAAGTATGAGTATAGGTCCAATTGATGATAGGTTCCATGAATTCAATGATTGAAGGAATCAACATTGAAAACTGTAATTCAATTGGATACCTTAGGTAATGGAGGTCCAATGTGATTGAATTTTTGGGAATTAAGATGATGAATGTTATATTGATCCAATAATTATTAGTAATGATAATCCATGAAGGTACAATGGTTGAAACCCTAATAGTACCTAAGTGCTTAAGTGTCAATTAAAGGATGAATCCCTAATTGCTTATAGGACCAATGACTTGATACACTATGTTAACCATAGTTGTATGTACTTGATTGAAGGGTTGATGAAACCTAATCAAATTGAGAGAATGATGAAAAGGAATTCATACATGAGTATTGATCATGTGATGGATAGGGTATGATCCTTAATAAAGGGGTCATGAAACCCTAATCAAGAAGGTTGTTGAGCCCTAACCTAAATTTAGAGCAATATCAGATGTAACCCAAACCCAGGGTAATGTCGTGACTCTAAACCAAGATAATAAAATGTGAATCCCTAATTGAGGTTGATTCAATGTGAACCCTAAATGAGGTTGACTCCATGTGAATCCCTAATTAAGGTTGATTCCATGAGAAACCCTAATATTGGGTAATGGGACATGAGAAACCCCAAAGTGATGTGAATAGTAAGCCCTAACCCTATTAAGGGAATAGTGGTGTTACTATTATATTACAAGAGATAAAATGATTAAATGTTTCCTAGTGATAGGTGACAAGATGTTGAATGGCCCTGTGAGCCATATGATTAGATGTTGCCTAATGAGAGGTGACAAGATGCTTTATGGGCTTTATGAGCCATGAGAATAATTGTAGTATAGTAAGAGGCACAAAGATGAATAATGATGGGTCGAAGGAAATTTATATTCCATGATCCATGTAATCAGGATTGATTAAAGTCCAATGCCTGGCTGTGTAATCAGGTTTGGAGAAATCCAATACCTGGCAGAGGTGTAATGCCTGTAATCAGGGTTGGTTAAAGTCCAATGTCTGGCGGTGTAATCAGGTTTGGAAGAGTGCAATACCTGGCAGAGGCTCAATGCATGTAATAATAACACAGGATTGGCTAACTCCCAATACCTGTAATGCACAGGATTGACATAGATCAATACCTGGAATAATAACACAGGATTTGCTAACTCCCAATACCTAGAATGCACAGGATTGACATAGATCAATACCTGGAATAATAACACAGGATTGGCTAACTCCCAATACCTGGAATGCACAGGATTGACATAGATCAATACCTGGAATAATAACACAGGATTGGCTAACTCCCAATACCTGGAATGCACAGGATTGACATAGATCAATACCTGGAATAATAACACAGGATTGGCTAACTCCCAATACCTAGAATGCACAGGATTGACATAGATCAATACTTGGAATAATAACGCAGGATTGGCTAACTCCCAATACCTGGAATGCACAGGATTGACATAGATCAATACCTGGAATAATAACACAGGATTGGCTAACTCCCAATACCTGGAATAATAACACAGGATTGGCTAACTCCCAATACCTGGAATGCACAGGATTGACATAGATCAACACCTAGAATAATAACACAGGATCGGCTAACTCCCAATACCTGGAATGCACATGATTGACATAGATTAATACCTGGAATAATAACACAGGATTGGCTAACTCCCAATACCTGGAATGCATAGGATTGACATAGATCAATACCTAGAATAATAACACAGGATTGGCTAACTCCCAATACCTGGAATGTACAGGATTGACATAGATCAATACCTGGAATAATAACACAGGATTGGCTAACTCCCAATATCTGGAATGCACAGGATTGACATAGATCAATACATGGAATAATAACACAGGATTGGCTAACTCCCAATACCTAGAATGCACGGGATTGACATAGATCAATACCTGGAATAATAACACAGGATTGGCTAACTCCCAATACCTGGAATGCACGGGATTGACATAGATCAATACCTGGAATAATAACATAGGATTGGCTAACTCCTAATACCAGCTAGAATGCACAGGATTGACATAGATCAATACCTGGAATAATAACACAGGATTGGCTAACTCCCAATACTTGGAATGCACATGATTGACATAGATCAATACCTGGAATAATAACACAGGATTGGCTAACTCCCAATACCTGGAATGCATAGGATTGACATAGATCAATACCTGGAATAGTTGCACAGGATTGACATAGATCAATACCTGGAATAGTTGCACAGGAATGACATAGATCAATACCTGGAATAATTGCACAGGATTGACATAGATCAATACTTGGAATTGTTGCACAAGATTGACATAGATCAATACATGGAATGGATACACAGGAATAATATAAATCTAATTCTTGTACTAGTTGCACAGGATTGGTGTAATCTGATGCCTGGAATACTTATATAGGATTGGTATAGACCAATGCCTGGATAAGACATGATAATGTACACTCTCATGTCCATTATAACCAAAATCTATTTAGCAGATTGGCTAAGGCCAAAAAGTTGAAACAAGAATGTCTCATGGGTGACATATCAAGATAATGAGTGTCGCAAGAGAAGTTTGATATGATGGTATAATATGGAGGATAAATGATATACATGTTCTTCCTATTCCTTATTAAGAGAATGCTTTAAACTGCTTATCATCTTCCCAGTTTTATATCCTTAACTGCAATAATAATGTTTTGGCAGAAAGTTATATCTCTTGCTGGGGCAATTTACAATTGTCTCACCCCTGTGGGATCCAACATTTTTAGGTGGACGTGGACAAAGAGGCAGATACTCTTTTGCAGGAAAAAGGAAAGCAACATCTTGGACAGCAGTGAGATCTCAGATGGAGGCACTGACTGTCAAGTCATATAGATAGTAGTCCTATGTGTCGTCTTTGTACTCTCAGGTCCTCGGGATTTATAGATAGTGCTTTTATCATCGACTTGAGATTTTGGCTTGATGCCTCGAGGTTTTATGTTGTCTGTACATAATGTTGATAGGATAGCTGATGTTGTAATTCCTCGAGAAGAGATGGAACAAGTTATGTACTTTTGAACCAGGATGTAATTGTTATACTATGGTTCTTGTTATAAGAGTTTCCTATGATTGGGTCTCTTTGCAAAAAGTTTTAATTTTTAGTGATTTTCAGTAATCTGTTGCAAATGATACGCTTCTGCATTGGTTAATCTTGTGTTTTGTAAGTTCGATGCCACACTTCAATCCATAGATTGACCTTTGTAGCTTACAGACTTTATTTCCATCCTTTGAATTGATGAAACCCTCAGGTTGTGTCATACATGTATCCTCAATAAGATTCCCATTAACGAATACTATTTTAACATCCATCTACCAAATCTCAAAGTCATGATAAGTTGTAATAGCAATCATGATCCTGATGGACTTAACCATGGCCATTGGAGAAAAGGTTTCATCATAGTCAATACTTTGAACTTGTCTGAAACCCTTTGCAACCAATCTGCCTTTATAGTTTTGTACTTTACCATCCATGTATGGATTCTTCTTGAAGACCCACTTGCACCCTATGGGTTGTACCCCTTTAGGTGGTTCCACCAAGGTCCATACATTGTTGGCATACATGGATTCCATCTTAGATCGCATGGCCTCAGGCCATTTCTCAAACTTTGATCCATCAACATCTTCTAGATAGGTTGTTGGCTCATCATCTATGACCAACTCACCACCTTCATGATTCACAAGATATCCAAATATCTCAGGTTCAAGGTGTGTCCTATTAGATCTATGAGGTTCATGTGTTACTTGAGGAATTTGAGATTCCACAACATTTGTGATTCTATTTGTTCCTTTTGTACATCTATCAGTTCAATGTTCTCTTTTTGGTCTCAAACCTCTTTGAGTTCTACTTTCCTCCCACTGATTCCTTTGGCAATAAATTGCTTTTCAAGGAATGCAGTCTCTCTGGAAACAAACACTTTGTTGTCAGTTGGGTTATACAAGTAGTATCCCTTGGTTTCTTTGGGATATCCAACAAAGTAACATTTATCATATCTAGGGCCAAGCTTTTTAGGAAACATTTTCTTGACATAAGCTTCACACCCCCAGATCCTCATAGAAGACATTTTAGGATGCTTCCCAGTCCATATCTCATATGGTGTCTTTTGAACTGATTTTGACAGTACTCAGTTAAGTGTAAATGTGACAGTCTCAAGAGCATACCCCCATAAGGAAGTTGGAAGAATAGCAAAACTTATCATAAATCGCACCATATCTAGTAATGTGTGATTCTTTCTTTCTGATACACCATTATGTTGTGGTGTTCCAGGTGGAATCCATTGTAATATAATACCACGGGCTCACAGAAGGTCCTCAAACTATTGGTTCAAGTATTCTCCACCTCGATCAGAATGAAGCACCTTAATACTTTTACCAATTTGGTTATGTACTTCATTCATGAACGCTTTGAACTTTTTAAGAGCTTCTTACTTATGTTTCATCAGGTAAACATAGACAACCTACTAAAATCATCAGTAAAGGTAATGAAGTATTGATACCGACCTCTAGCAGTTGTTCTAAAAGGGCCACACACATTAATAAGTATGAGTCCTAATAGATCACTAGCCCTCTCACTATTTCTAGTGAAGGGAGTCTTGGTCATCCTGCCCAACAAACAAGATTCACATGTCTTTACTTATTCAAAATCAAAAGAGTCCCGATAACTATCTTTATGGAGTTTGGATATACGTTTCTCATTTATGTGCCATAGACGACAATGGCAAAGGTATGTTTGGTTTGAGTCATTGAGTTTTTGCCTTTTGGCATTTACATTATATATTCTTGTCTCTAGATCTTTCAAGTATACATCATAAGACATTGGGTCACTGCCATAAAAAATCCCATCTTTACTAATAGAACATCTTCCATTCTTTATCAGAAATTCAAATTCATTCTTATCCAAATAAGATATAGACATTATGTTCCTATTAATGGTAGGTACGTAATAGAAGTTCTATAACTCTATCACAAGCCCACTAAGAAGAGATAACTCATATGTTCCAACTGTGCTGGATGCAACTCTTGCATCATTTGCAACTCATAGTTCTACCTCACCTTTCTCTAAAGGTCTACTTCTTTTTAGATCCTTCACATTTGAGCAAATGTGTGAGCCACATCCGATAGTGAGTACCCATGGTGAGGAAGTAGTAAAGTTAACCTCAATAACATATATACCAAAAGTAGAGATGTCAATCCCTTGCTTCATCTTCCTACGTTCGCTTATCCTTCTCCTTATTTTGAATGGAGATGACTTGGATTTTAGCTTAGCTACAGAACGCCTCTTGGCTTTGCCTTTGTCCTTGGACTCAACTTTGATGATCATCATCACAGATTTTCCCATCTTCATGTGTTCTTTGACACTTATCAAGATGTTAAGAAATGTTGATAGTGTTCTATCTATGTTACTCAAGTTATAACACTCGATAAACTGGCTATATGATTTAGGCAACGATTGCAAAATTATATTTGTTGCCAACTCTTGACCTAAAGGAAATCCCAGTCTTTCATGATGCTTCATAAGCCCAATCATATTGAGCACATGAGGTTCTACTATATCTCCCTCTGTCACTTTGCACTCAAATAGTGCCTTAGAGACATTATACCTTTCATGCTTATCATGTTGGTTATGCAACTCATAGTTCATACAGCCCAGCATAAGGTTCTTGATGTTCACAACATAATTGGCATGCTTCAAAGAGGCATCCATGTCAATCTTAGGCAAATATGGAGTGGATATAGGCACTGGTGTTTCAATAACATGCAGAACACTTCTCAAGGACTTGAACCATTTATGGAAATAAATCTCATTTACTTCATCTAGTTGTGTTGATTGAGTGTTTTTCATTTGATTCTGTAAGAGAAAATTTGCAATCGTCAAAACCATTTTTTATTTGATTTGACTTGAAAAGTCGATATTAATTAGGTATTTAATTAACTATCTCTCCCCACTAATCTGTTCAAATTGATAGCCCTTACTACCAATTTGGAAGATTACAGCGTACAATCTTCTAGTGGGCCAAGATCCATATTTCATCAAGTCATGACTCAGCTTTGGTTGATCACCCACAACTTGATTATTTAGGTAGGCTAAACTTTCCAATTGCATATGTATGCAACTCTTGGATAGATGATATATGCAACTCTTTTCTATAATCATCTTTATGCCTCTGGTGCCTAGTCTCACCAAGTTATCACCAGTTAAGTCTGACCCAAAAACCAACACGATAGGATATATATGTACCCTGCTTTGCTAGATCTACATACCTACCATCACACTTCCATGAGATATACGATACACCATGATTTTGCATAAACTATGCTTGGCCAATAAATCTTCCATGTGTGCTTTTTATGGAAGGCATCTCAAACTTAATATTATATTAAGGGATTTTGTATAATACATATACATTAACCAACCACCACATATATAGTATGTGTCATATACATGTTATAACCCACAATAAAAACATGTAATAAACAAAAAGCAATGGTTATGGACATTCTAATGTAATTTCTTGGAGCCACAAGGAATTACCACAGCCTAGGGTCTACATCACATGCAGAAACATATTGTTGAGGAAGACATGTGTTTGCCAATCTGGGTCGACCAGTTCAACCCTTAAATAGGTCGCCTCGCCTCCTAGCCAGTTGGTTGGTCTTCACACTGGTCATCTGGTTATTGTCTCCACCATCATTGGGTTCTCTAATCAATCAGTCGAGTCCTCCAGTCGATTAGGTCGACTCATCCTCCTCGGTCCTTCTCAGTCCTCCAGCATTTCGGCTCACCTCTAAGATGGTCGTCTGGTCTAGTGTGGAGTGTCTTCTTCTTTTTCATAATAAAAAGTTAAACTATCCTACTATGACATCATTATAGAGAAACCTCAAGTCACATTTGAGGAGAGAAAAGTTAGAAGAGAATAATACTTTTACATTGGGAAAATAAGAGAGAGGCTCAGTTCGCATACCGAGATATCAAACACACAATCACCATGCCCAAATTAGGGGGTATTGGCCATAACCGCACTGCACATCCACCATCAAAACTCATTTTTAGGATGACACATGTAATTTGCATATATATATATATATATATATATATATATATATATATATATATATATATATATATATATATATATATATATATATATATATATATATATATATATATATATATATAGAGAGAGAGAGAGAGAGAGAGAGAAAGAGAGAGAGAGAGAGAGAGTCGGGCTAGAATATACTCGAGTATATTTGGAGCATAATACACTCAAGTAGTTTTTCATGATGTAATATTTTTTTCAAAAATCTAATCTGTTGATCTTCTTAAACATCTTGTGAATACCTCATATACAAAATTTGAGTACATTTGTACATTTATAGGTCATGTTATAAAGACCGCAAAAAGTATGCATTTCAAATTAGTTTCGGGCATCGATTTTGTTGTCCTTGATTGAGTGACTTACACTCATCCAAATGGGCACAAACTTTGTATGTAGCCTAGTTATAGTATGACAGTGAAGATCAATGGTTTAAATTTTGCAAAAAATAGTCTTTATATGCAAACACACTTGAGTGTATTCATGTGATTTGTACACTCGAGTGTATTCTAGCCTCTCTCTCTCTCTCTCTCTCTCTCTCTCTCTCTCTCTCTCTCTCTCTCTATATATATATATATATATATATATATATATATATATATATATATATATATATATATATATGTATATATATATATATATATATATATATATATTTATATTTATATTTATATATTTATATATACATACATACATATACATATATATACATATACATATATATGTATATATATATGTATGTATATATATATATATATATGTATACATATATATACTGAGTTAGGCTAGCATACACGAGTGTATTCTGCCCAGAATACAATCAACTTTTAAGTCGTTGGATTTTTTATTTGATCTGATCTGTCAAAAGCACTATTATCGCTCGTTACTTCCATAAACCAGATGTTTACGGCCCTCCACCCGTGACCCTCCTTTCTTGATCTCTCTCTTGGTCGCTCTCTCCCCCTTCTCTCCCCTCTCTCTCTCTCAGCGGCAATAGAGCAATGGAGCAATGTCGACGGTGCAATGTCTTGTGAATTTGAGTAAGCAGCATCGACACCAATTTCTGTTGGATCAACTCAGCCACACCCTCCAGTGATCTCCCTCCAGTAGCCATGTGCAGCGGCCCGTGTGCAACACTGGCATTCTAGGGAACACCACCAGAAATCACCGGTGCTCAGGCGGCAACCACTCCAAGGGAAATCCACTACCGCTCAGGCGGCAACTACTCCAAGGGAAGACCACTGGCGCTCCCCTCCCTCATTCCCTATATTTCTCTCTTGTTGGTGACCCAACGACCGCTCTCACATCAGTGACCAGGACAGCCGGCTACGTAATTTGTGTGTTGGATCTTGAGAGGCCAAGTTGTTATGTTGCCACCATCCATAGTAAGCAGTTTACGCCTCCCTATAATAATTTGGCAGTTCGTAATAAGCAGTGTCACTCACAGTTGGATAGGATAACCATGCTTTTTTCTTCATCTTACTAGGTATCCATATAGTTTTCCCTAAATATGTGTATTTTTTCCTATATTGGTATAATTTTATACATATATCTGAACTAAGTATGAATATACTTTTCCCTGATGTTATTCTTTTCTTGTTTAAGATATGGAAGGTTATATTCCAGTTTTTTCTGATATGGAAGGCAGTAGCACAGCAGAACTACCCATACATGGTTAGTACTTATTTTCTATTATCATTGTGGTCTCATTTGTTCACTAAACAATTTATCACCTTATTGTTTCACGATCTATAAATATAGGATTGATTATTTTCTTTATATTTAGATATGGATTTTTGTTATGATGTGGACGGCATGGTAGGAATTGATTGGCTAGGTTATGACCAAGTCATGGATGAAAATGAAAACCTAGCGGAAGAAAATGATATCGGTATAGAGGATGAAAGGGTTGAAGTACAATCTGAACTAGAACCTTCCATAGGTCTGCAATTTGATAGTCTTGATAAAGATGAGGAGTTTTCTAAAATAAATATGCATATTGTATCAGATTCAGCATAAGAAAGGGAAATCACTATGTCTCAGCTAAAACTAAAAAAAAATCACAAGCATGGTCTTCATGTGCTCTAAGGAAGGGATTCATAAACCTAACATGAAGGAAGATAGTGCTCATAAGGGCACCCCACAAAAAGATATCATTTCAAATAGAACATGATGCAAAGCTCAAATGCGAGTCAATCTAGAAGAGGACACAAAGTGGGTAGTTGCAAGTTTTGAGAAAGAGCACAACCATGATCTTACCAATGGTCCATCTAAAAAGAGGTTTCACCGATCACACCATCGCATGTCTTTTGTGGTTCATGATTTAATTAATGCAATGCATGATCAAAATATTTTTGTTGCACAAATAATGTCCCTTATTGCTATCCAACAAGGAGGAATCTACAATGTCACATTCACAAGAAAAGGTTTAAGAAACACATTTGTTTCTATATGGAGTAGGTACATAGGTGTTAATGTGGCATCCACACTAGAGCATTTCAACAAGTTGCAAGCAATAAATCTTGCATTCTTCTACTCTGTGCTATTTGATGATGAGGGTTGTGCACGCAATATCTTCTGGGTAGATGCAAGATCAAGAATGTCATATCAAACATTTGGAGATGTGATTACATTTGATACAACTTACATGATTAATAGATACAATATGTCATTTGCACCTTTTATTGGGGTGAATCATCACAAGCAATCTACTTTGTTTGTTTGTGCTTAATTATGATATGAGAGTGATGACTCCTTTGTTTGGGTTTTTTGAATATTTCTGGAAGCTATGTATGAAAAGCACCCGAAGGAAATCTTAACTGATCAAGATCCTACAATGAAGAAGGTAATTCATATTGTATTTCCTAATGCAGTACATTGTTGTTGTCAATAGAACATAATGAGAAAAGCACATGGACATCTTGACGTGATATATGGTATTGTTGTCATGTTCTATGAAGAGTTCCAATATTGCATCAATCACCCCATCACTATTCTTGAGTTTGAAGAAAGATGGAAGAAGATGCTAACATCATACAATTTTGGTGACAACTCACATCTAAACTTATTGTAGAATATCAGAGAGTAATGGATACCTATATACTTTAGAGACACATTTTTTGCCAACATGTCTACAACACAACAGAGTGAGAGCATGAATGCAATATTCAAAGATCATGTAAACAATCATTTTCCCTTGTTTAAATTTTTCCAAGCATTTGAGAAGGTGGTTGAGAACCGTTATGACAAAGAGGATGACGAAGACTATAGAACTAAGGATGGACAACCAACATTATGGTCTTATGCTCCCATTGAGAAACATGCAAGGGATATCTACACAAGATCGGTTTTTTAAGTTTTCAAAGAGGAAATGAAGTTGACCTCATGCTATGATATAGAGGAGGTTCATAAACATTCTATATATAAAATTTCACATGTTGGTGGTAAGTCACTTGCATTTATATCAAAAAAATAGCTACCAAGTACATGTCAATCTAAATAATGAAGAATTCTTTTGTGAATGCAAGCTATTTCAGTTTTTTGGAACCTTGTGTAGTCATATACTAAAAGTGATGCTTTATCTTAAAGTTTGTAAGATACCACCTCTATATGTGATGACAGATGGACTAGAGAAGCAAAAACTACAAGTGCAAATCATTTTATTGAAGAGAATCTGATGGATGTTAATGGTAGTACCCCTTTGGGTAGGTATAACTCACTTTGTAGATCGACAATGAAATTAGTTGGCCTTGCTTCCAAACACAAGGAAACTTATCTTAATTTGCAAGAGTAATTTGAGAAAACTTATGAAGACATGATGTTGTTGCAAAAGAGTATGGAAATGGGTTCATGTGAAGAAGGCATCCCATCATCCCAAACTCATATTCCAACACAAGTTAGTTAGTGTGTGCTCCGAAATCAAGAAGTGGAAGTTGACTTGGCCCCTTGAGATCCACCACCATCACATTGTAAAGGAAATAGGAAATCACAAAGGTTTAAGACACAAGAAGAGTTAAAAGCAAAAAGACAACAGACATGTACTACATTTAACGAAAAAGGACACAATATTCGTACATGAAAATATGACGTATGTTGGTTTAGTTGATCTTAATTTCAATACATTTATGTGAACTTTGATGATGTTGTTGAAAAATAATGCTCATGATCTTACATTACAGGTTGTCAAAGACACATCTACTACTCATGATATGGACCAAATTGATGAGACTGACGAAGAATAATGGCAATGTGGCTTGACTTGAATGTGGATGATAGATTGCAGTGGATTTTGAGTGTTGAATGTAATTGGGATCAGATTTATGTTGAACCTATATTTTATGTATCAATTTGTGTTGAGCCTATCTTTTATGTACTCATTTATGTTGAACCTATCTTTTATGTACCTGGTGCATTTCTGCCAATGGTGTTACACACTACTCAATTGAAATTTGAATAGATGCAACCCCACGGACAGACACACATGGTGGATTCACTTTCGATAATTATAAAACCTACTTAACATATACTCACACTAAAACAACTACACCTGCAAGAGAATGGGGTCGTGTCGTAGTATAGGTAAGCGGCAAGTATAGAGCCAATCCACAGGGAGAAGAGGGGGCACTAGATCTAGGTTTAGTTTTGCTAGGTTCCTACTGTGGAGACTAGGGTTAAGGGTTTGAAAGTTGTTTTGATTGTTAAACTATTATGAACAAACAAGCAATTAAAGGCAAGGATGAAATCTAGTTAATTCTAGGCTAGAGTAAGGCTAAACAAGTAAGAGAGGATTAAGCTAGGTATGAAAAGGGTAAATTACACTAAGGAAAGTAAGAGAGAAGTAAAAGAGCAATTAAAGAGCTAAACTAACATGAACAAGGCAAGAACAAAGCAAGAAGCTAACTAAGCAAGGAAAGAGCTAACTAAGCTAAGCAAGAACAAAACTAGGGTTTTAAGCAATAAAGAGAGGTATGGGTTGTTTAGGGGTATGAACTTATCACTTAAGTTGGGGGTGACATATGAACATTATGATTCCATTTAGATTATCCAAACCAAACAACAAGTTAGAGTCTAATGAATTAACCTAAGCTACTAACTAGCCATGGATATGCTACGTTGTGTATAGGGGAACTAGTCCCTAACACCCCCTACTACCCTTGGTGAAGACTCCTCCTTCTCCACCTCCTAGCAGTTGTAGCTCGAGCTCCCTCCTCCAAGGTAGGTGAATGGCATGGATGTATGGTGGAAATGGAAGGAAAGTAGGGTTTTGATGGTGGAAATGGTGAAATGGAGGTGGAATGAGGTGGGAATGGGTGGAGGATGAAATGGGGAGGCTAGAGTGGCTATAGGGTAGCTAACCTAGTGTTGTGGCCGCCGCCCATGTATATACAGGTGGTGGTGGAAGTACTAGGGTAAGTAGGGGTATTATGGGGAAATTAGTGTAAAAATAGTTAGGTTTTAGGTGGAAGAACGGTCGTGTTGGGCAGCACATGCATGGTGGGTGGAGGTGAGAACGGTTGTGGTGGAGGAGAACGGTCGTTCTAATGAAGTGTGAAATCACAGGTTGGATGGGGTGAAGTGAAGGCTGGGCAGCACAGCTGTGGTGGGGGCTAGATAGAACAGTCGTGCTGGGCAGCATGACCATGGTGGTGGAGTTGCGAGGAGGTCGTTCCCCAGAGCACACCCATTCTATTCTTCAGCTAGCACGGTCGTGCTAGGTAGCACATCCATTTTGGGGGCTTCATGGCACGGTCGTTCTGTGTAGAACGGTCGTGGTGGCTGAGTTGTTGAAACTTCAAGATTTGGCAATTCAACCTGTAACTTTGTGCAATTACCAGCACGGTCGTTCCTTGGCACCACGGCCTTGCTAGGGTTTTTAAGGGCTAAAATAACTTCAAACTTCATTATCAAAGGACTTCTTTGCTTGATGTCAAATCTTAGCCATTGGGGTAGGTTGAGGGAGCTCTTGGGGCCTTCTTTGGACCCCTCCATGAGTGGAGGAACCCTAGGACTCCTTCCTTCTCTCTCGTCCATCCAAAGTATGGTCCAAGTACCTAAAAATAATTCAAAGAATGTCCATAAGTGCATTTGACAGTAAAACACATATTGGGGAAATTAACTTGCAATCTAACTTGTTTAGATGTGATAAAAGTACAAAAAGGCACAAGATGGAGCCCTAAAATAGGGTTACATCACCACCCCAAACTTAATACATACTTGTCCTCAAGTATGCTCCAACTCAATCTCTCTTTTCAGGTTCCTTTCAACAAAAAAGAATGACAAATGCATAGCAACAGAAAATTATTAAGTACATGGTCTTGGGAGTGATTAAGTGCATGTGCTTCACCTCTCTCCTCTCCTCTTTCGCAAACCAGTCATGAACTGAGCACTGAGAATACAAACTTTGAATATAAAGCATAGAAACACAAGTTGTCCATATGTCCTTCATGTTATTCCGGGTAAACCATTTCATGTTGGTGTTAATCAAAGATGACTAGGAGTATTGTTTTGCTTTCATGCATTCACTCTTATGCCTTAAACCACACTAAATGGCCCACTTAGTTGTAGAAAAGGGTAAAGTGAACTAGATTTCATGCTCCCTAGCTCAATGGGTATGAAAAAGGAAGAAAGGATTGTGGTAAGATTTTGGTGTGCTTTTACACACTCATCTTTTTGTTATTTGAATGCTCTTAAATAGGAGCATCCTTTTATTTAATTTTTGCTATTTTTTCTTTTCATTTTCTTTGCCCTTGGTGTAGATAGGGTGTATGGTGGATAGAGTGAAATGGGGAGGTTGAGATGTGGCCACCCCAAACTTTTGGGGGTGGCCACGGCTGCTATGTGCACTTTGGCATCTTTTCATGAGGAGGAGAGGTATGAAGGTGGTGAAAGAATAGTCGGATCAAAGAGGGGTCATTAGTGTAGTTTCCAACATAAGATTTCCTACATGAAATCTAATCTAACACTTCACCAAATAATATCACACCACATGATACAACAACATGACATTCACATTTCTACCAAGTGATTCCATAGGCTTTAAGTGCTTGTAGCTTACTCAATTCATGATTCAACCAAAACATTCACAAACTTAAGAGAGGAGGTGCACATTTAAAAAGTCTACAAACAAGACCATATAGCAATAAGATCTAAGAAAGCAGCATGCATTTGTCAAAGGATTAAAACATTTCATTTCAAACTGTGGAGATTAAGTCAAAACATGCTTTTTGGGCAAGAACATTCAAGTTTGGGCAAAAATTGGCCAAAATGGTGCCGATTTGCATTAAATCACATCTAGACCTACTTTAGGGAAATTTAAAACATAAAGAAGCAAATCCTAGTTAAAATGCACAAGAAATTACCAAAAACTACATGAGAAGCAATGCATGATATGGTATAGCAAAAAGAGAAAAAAATTTGAAAAATTACAAGAAAATGCATGAAATTCAACTACATGTATGCATGAATGCAAGAAAAAGATAATCTACACTAGATGGATAAAAAAATGATCAGGTGGAATAGGAAAATGTCAAACTAAGTTGAGACTGAGGGCTTACCGCCCTACCACGCAAAACTTTTGAACCATGATGTCCTCAGCATGAAACTAAAGCTTAGGGATGATAGGGTAGAAGTCATGGCTCTGGTGGTGTGGGGTCCTGCAGTGGGAAAGACTGTGGAGGTGGTTGTTGGTAGTAATGGCGCCAGTAGTCTGCCTGTGGAGGTGGGTATGCCTGCTGGTAACCAGAAATTGATCCCCAGAAATCCTCCCCCCATTGGGGGTTCCTCTGTGTTTGCGCATGTTGGTAGTGGTACATGTGGTTGACTTGATGATGCATCTGCTTCTGATCCAACCACATGTCATGTTGCATCTTATGAATTTCCTCCAACTATGCATGAATAGCTGACATGTCATATGCATTTGTCAGAGGCGGATGCGCATCAAAATCCTCCACTCTCAGTCTAGTGCGGCGTGGCTTCTCAAGTGAACGATGTTGCTCTAGCACATTTGTCTCTCCCTCTTCTTCAGATAAGGCTACACTTGGTTCTCTGAACTCCTCTCTAGGGTTCGCTTCCTCATAGTTTGATAACAATTTTAAAAAGTCATCTGAAGGCCCCACATCCCTGAGAAGGACGTCGGTGTGGTATGGGAGTTCCAGTTTGACACCAAGATACCTGGGGTTCAGAACATAGAAAATTTTGTTATCTTTGAGGGATATCATTTGGGACCTAGCAAGATAGTTTAGATCCACATATTTGGTTCCATCCACCTTGCTAAGACCCTCTAGAGTGCATCCCAATACCCTTGCCAAAGTGGTGACAATCCCTCCCATGATGAATGGATTTTTACTCTTGGATGGGATTGTCTTCAAGTGATCAATCACCATGGCACCTATGTTCACAAATTCCTTACTTACAATTGTGGCCATAACAAATAAGTCTTTCTGAGAACTACATCCTTGATTATCATAGCGGCCGAACAAGGTGTTTTCTAAGACCTTCTACAAGTATCTCATGAAAGGGTTGTGGATCTTGCTCATTTTGGATTTCCCTACAACAAAGGTAGATTGGCATGTGATTGTCTTCCACATCCTGGAGTAATCTACTTTACTGCTCTTGTTAAATCTTCCCTCGTCGAAGTTATTTTCCATTTCTGAATTGGGGGCAAAGATTGCATTGATCTGAGAGGCTTTAAGAACATGTGTTGAGCAGTTCAACTTGAACCTAATAGCATCCTCTCCTTGATATTGTACCTTCTCTAAAGTTGTGAAGAACTCATGAGTAATCTCCAAATATGTTTCTTCAGCCTCAGTTAAAATTGTGTACAGTCCATAGCATCGTACATGACTCTCAAACATGAAGTTGACCCCTAGGGGTTGCATTGTAGGCATATATGCATATCTGGTGGGAATCACCCTCCTTGTCATGCATTCGGGGTGGAGAAGTTTCATTGCTGCCTTTCTTGCTATTCCCCTGCCATATGTGGTTCCTTCTGGTTACTTTCCCACCCATGTCAATATGTCCTCCTCTAGCCTTGACACGATGTCCACCGGTTCATCCTCCAACTCCTCGCTCTTGGTGTCTTCTACCTCTTCTTCTTCATAGGTGTGTGACCCCGAAATTGTGTCCAAGTTCAAGGGCACTCTCTCCTGGCTTCCACTAGGTTGGGTCGATGATGTGGAATGCCTCGCTGGAGCTGGTCATGGTGGCAAGTGTGAGGAAGATGCTTCATTAGAATTCTTGGTCTTCCTCTCACAACTCGGTGCATTTACTTCAATTGAATCTACAATGTTCTCCAAATATTCTTCTTCCTCCTCCTTCTCTTCCCCGAGGTTGTTGTAGTTTGGATCCGAGGTGTGCTCACTAGAGAAAGAGTGGAGTGAGGAGGCGCTCATCGACGTCGATCGTCCAAAGGAGTGTGAAATGGAGTTGGACGGTGAGGTGGCGTTGTCAAACTACTATGAATTGGGCACTCATTTGTATCACATTTTTCTATTGGTGAGGATGTTTGTAGTCTTCTCTACTCCCCTCTTGATGGCCTTTCCCATTCTCTTCATTATTGCAAGGTTCTTTGGTGGAAAACTGAGCTAGAACTGGAAAAACGTAGCTCCGGGTTGTAGGGGCGGAATCTGCTCAGAGGTGGAGAAATCAGTGGTGATGGACGGTGGAAATCGAATCTAGAGGTTAGGGAAAGTGATTGGGGACTAAGGGAAACTCGAATCCTAAGTTTGGGAGCAAGGGGAGGCGATTTGGGGATGGTGGGAGCTTGCCCTAGCCGCCTGGAGTCGCGGAACGGTCGTTCTCGGTTAGAAAAATGAAATTGGGGTCGTGTTGGGTCGGGTTGAATCAGGCCACTTAAGTGACTTTTCTGGGCCAGCACGGTCATGTTGGCGGTGAGCTGGCACGACCGTTCTGGTCAGCACGGTCGTGCTTCCAGTGGCCAAAACTTGAAAAACCCTATTGTTTTTAACTTAACCAGCACGGCCGTTCTGGTTGGATGCCAGTACGGTCATTCTAGTCAACACGGCCGTGTTTCCAGTGACCAAAAACATCATCTTCCCTGTTGATTTTAACTTAGCCAGCATGGCCGTTCTGTCCTCTGTCAGTTCAAGTTCTCTACATTTCATCAAATCTTTTAGAAACTCATCATCTAATCCATTTGAACGATCTTCCTTGGTGTTATATCCACCACTTTTATTGAACGTGCCTCATTTCTCAACTTGATCTTGTTTCACCTGTCATTTTATCAAAACTAAAGACAAAAACTATCAAGCACAAGTGTGCATGTGTGTGTGTGTTTGTGTAAAATAAAACAAAAGTATCCAAAAGTAAGGTTCGAGAATCTCAAACCACGTGGGTTTCCTCCCACTATCGCTAAATTTTACGCCTTCAGCCAAGCTTATTGATTCTGGATTTCTTTCACTTCTTTGGAATTCTTAAGGCATCCTTGTAGTATATTTCTTTCTCATCTGCTTCCAAGCACATTTCTTCATCGGATTGTTGTTCTTCTAAAAGCATAATAATATCAAAACTTTGGTTGGCCTTGTTCAGGCCTACTTTAACAACTGGTTTCAATCTTTGTCCATTGACAGAAAACTCTTTTGATCCTTCTTTCTCACATTTCACAACAGCCCCAGATGGGTACACTTTCTTGATAACATAAGGTCCTTCCCATCTAGACCGGAGTTTTCTAGGAAAGAACTTCATTCTTGAATTATACAGCCATACTCACTTGCCATGCTCAAATTCCTTCTTTCTAATCATATTACCATGAAGGAATTTAGTTCTCTCCTTATATCTCTTGGACAAGTTATACGCCCCATGGTACATTTCCTCCAGCTCATTTAGTTGAAACTTCCTCTTCATTTCAGCATTTTCTCCATCAAGATCCATAGTCTTCAAAGCCCATAATGTCTTATGTTGCATTTCAACCGCTAAGTGGAAACTTTTCTCATAGATGAGCTTGAATGGTGTAGTGCAAATTGGGGCTTTGAATGCAGTCTGGTATGCCCATAAAAGGTTCATTGAGACGGAGTGACCAATCCTTATGGTCTGGTCTCACCATTTTCTCTAAAATGAGCTCTATCTCCCAATTGGTCAACTCAACTTGGCTACTAGTTTGAGGATGGTAAGGAGTGGCTACTCAATGGTTTACTCCATGCTTCTTAAGCAACCCTTCAAAAGTGTGGTGAATGAAGTGACTTCCCCCGTCACTTATCATGGCTCTTGGAATGCCAAAATGGCTAAAAATGTTCAATTTCACGAAGTCACATACTACTTTGTGATCATTAATCCGGGTTGCAACAGCCTCAATCCACTTTGACACATAGTCCACGGCAACCAAAATGTAGACATACCCAAAGGAAGGAGGGAAAGGACCCATGAAGTCAATTCCCCATACATCAAACACCTCTACCACAAGAATGGGTGATAGAGGCATCATGTCCCTTTTGGAGATAGTGCCCACTTTTTGGCACTTCAAGCAGCTTTTGCAAAATTCATGGCAATCTTTAAACAAGGATGGCCAATAAAACCCACATTGGAGAATCTTTGCAGACGTGGTTTTTCCTCCAAAATGACCTCCACATATTCTGGAATGGCACATGGATAGGATTTCTTATTGTTCTATTTCCGGAACACATCTCCTTATGAGCTGATCGGGGCAATATTTGAAGAGGTGAGGGTCATCCCAAGCATAATTCTTGACCATGGCAAACAACCTTTTGCTTTCTTCCCTTGTCCATGTGCTTGGTATCCTCCCACTAGCCAAGAAATTGGCTATGTGTTGATATTATGGCCTTTGAGTGGATGAAAGAAGGAAGAGTTGTTTATGTGGCATTGTTTCCTTGATTTGACTTGTATCATCAAAGGGCTCGTTGATTCGGGAGAGATGGTCGACAGCACCATTTTCTACTCCCTTCTTGTCTACAATCTCCACATCAAACTCTTGAAGAAATAGGATCCATCTGATCAGCCTTGGCTTTGAATCTTTCTTTGACATGAGGTACTTTAGTGCAGCGTGGTCTGTGTATATCACTACTTTGTTTTGCGAGAGATGTGATTGGAATTTGTCGAGAGCGAAGATGACTGCAAGCAACTCTTTCTTAGTCGTTGTGTAATTTCTTTAGGCTTCGTCTAAAGTCTTGCTCGCGTATTAGATAGCATGTAGAATCCAGTCAACTCTTTGGCCCAGCACAGCCCCCACTGCCATGTCAGATGCATCGGTCATAATCTCAAATGGAAAAGAGAAATCTGGGGGCTACATGATAGGATCATAAACTAGTCTTTTCTTCAAGTGGTTGAAAGCTTCAACACACTTGTCATCAAAATGTATTCAACATCCTTCTCAAGAAAGTGACATAGAGGTCTTGATATTTTACTGAAATCCTTGATGAAGCGGTGATTGAAACCTGCATGTCCCAAGAAAGACTGAACATGTCTTACGTTGGAAGGAATGGTGAGAGTAGAAATGAAGCCCACCTTGGCCTTGTCAACTTCAATTCTGTCCTTCAAAACTCGGTGACCCAAAACTATGCCTTCGGGTACCATGAAGTGACTCTTTTCCAAAGATATCACTAGGTGAACCTTCACGCATCTCTCAAGAACAGTAGCCAAATGTAGCAAGTATTCATCAAATGTCTTACCGAAAACTGAGAAATCATCCATGAACACTTCCAAATATGAATCAAGCATATCTACAAAAATTGAGGTCACACATATCTGAAATGTAGAAGGGGAATTACACAACCCAAATGGCATTCTCTGGTACGAAAAAGTACCACTCAGGCATGTGAATGTTGTCTTCTCTTGATCTGCAGTATGCATGGCAATTTGCAAGTATCCAGATACCCATCAAGGAAACAATAGAAGCTTTGCCCCACTAGCCACTCTAGAATCTAGTCAAGGAATGGGAGAGGGTAGTGGTCCTTTTTGTTCTTTTCATTTAGCTTTCGATAGTCAACACACATTCTCCATTTTGATTGTTCTCTAACTGACATAAGTTCACCATCCGCATTTTCTACTACAATGATCTTGCCTTTATTAGGCACAACCTGGATGGGGCTCACCCATGTACTATCAAAAATGGCATAGATTATCCCTACATCAAGCAATTTCACAACCTCTTGGGTCACAACTTCTTTCAGCTTTGGATTCAACCACCTTTGCATTTGGTGGGTCAGCCTTGCATAATCTTCTAGATAGATCATGTGTACACAGATCGAGGGATCAATACCCCTCAAGTCATTTATTGACCATCCAATGGCTTGGATGTTCTTCTTTAAGACTTTCATCAATGCTTCCTCTTGTTCTGGTGAGAGAATGGAGGAAATGATCACCGGGAGGGTGTCATTTGCCCCTAGAAAAGCATACTTCAATCCTTTTAGAAGTGACTTCAACTCAAGAGTGGGAGGTTCTTCAAGGGAGTTCTTTAATGGTTCAGAAATAGAAGGGAGGTCTTCACTTGCAGCCACAAAGGCTAGCTCATTCTCTTCATCATCTTCATCATCATCATCGGGGAACTCAACTATTGGCTCTAGACCTCTACCTTGAGTGGCAGTTTGAATCCACATAGGTAGGCATTCCTCCTCAATTTCATCTAGACACTCAATGAGATAGAAATCTTCTTCAGTGGCCCCTATTACTTCGGCTGTGGCTGAAGATTTAAAGATGTTCAACCGGATCTTCATGTGCATGAATGTCACATACATTGTACCGGTCCTCACATGAATTACCACATTCGTTGTGGCTAGGAAAGGCCTCCCCAAGATGATAGGAACCATCCTTGTATCTTTTTCCATGTCTAGGACAGTGAAATCGGCAGGGAAGAAAGTGGACGTCTCTTCATCAAGCCTCACAAGCACGTCATCCACACGCCCTATAGGCGTATTTACCGATCTATCATCCAACTATAAAGTACAATGAGACAGACTCAACTACCCCATGTGTAGCTCAGAAAACATGTCATACGGTATTAGGTTGATGCTAGAACCCAACTCTAAGAGAGCTTGGTCTATGCGATGTGTCCCAATGTAGCATGAGATGATAGGAGCACCGGGATCTTTTCTTTTCCTTAGCATGGTGTGCTACAAAATCGAGCTCACTTGCTCGATGAGCTTGACTTTCTTTGGGGTCCTCCCTGTGGTCTTTCTCTTGAAGGTGTGTAGATCTTTCAAGAACTTAGCATAAGAAGGGATTTGTTTGACTGCATCAAGCAAAGGAATGTTGATTTTCACCTGTTTGAAAGTCTCAAGGATGTCTTCAGTATGCTTCTTGTTTCTCCTCTCAGTAGAAGGTTCCTTAAGAGCCTTAGGAAATGGGGTGAGTTGGGACCCCATATGGTTCAGATCAATAGTATTGTCAATAGGTATCACAAGAATCACAGTACCATCACCCGGTATCACAGTATCAACTCTGGCTCTCATCACAGTATCCTCAGATTGTATCACAATATCAACTCGTGCAGTCTCAATATCACCTCTGTCAATAACAATAGTAGCATGGGGGTTCTCCAATGTCTGACCACTCCTCAAAATAGTCACTACCTTCACATGCTCATGGGTAGTGGAAGAAGAGGCTTGTGGAGGTGGTTGTGGCTGTTGGGGTGGTGGTGGCCTTTGGTGAGGTGAATTTGGGTTTTGGAGGATGAAATGTGGTTGTGGTTGTTGTAGTGGTTGTTGTTGTTGTGGATGTGAGTGGTATTGTGGGGGTGGATGCTAGAATGGAGGAGGTGGAGGTGGAGCATATTGATAGTTAAGAGGTGCCTGAGTAGGTGGTGGAGCATAGGGGTTCGGCGGGGCTTGGTATGACGGCGGAGCATATGAACTTGGAGTGTTCCCTAGGAAAGTACCATCGTTATTTGGGTTGGGTAGTGGTTGATATGGAAGTCTTCCTTCTTCCCTCCTAGTAAGAGAGAGAGAGATCTGATCTAGTCTTTGCTCAAGGCAGTTGATGGACTGCCCATGTGAGGTTACATCCTTCTTCCCATCATCCAAACTTCTTAACCTTCCAAGCACCTTCTCTTCAAACTTTGAAAGATAGTGTGGCTTTGGCTGCCCTTGTCCTGGCCCATCCTCATTTTTTTGCTTCTAAGAGAAATTTGGATGGTTCCTCCACTCGAAAGTACAGGTGTTGGATATGGGGCCTTGATTGTTTTAGCCACCAAAGGAGTGCAAGGCATTCACTTCCTCATCAACAGAATCAACTACCATGGTGGGTTGGCTAGGAGAGCCACCAGCTTGGTTCTTCATCATCTTCATCATATCTACCATCATTTTCATCATATCAGGGTCGGCAACATTGTGGGTTGGAGCCACATAGGAAGTTGGAGGGATGTAGCTTCAGCCGCAATGCTCCCCTTTTATAGAAGTGTGATGGTGTGAGTTTTCATCAAGATGCTCAAACAAAGGCCACAATTCCTTGGGTGGCTTTTCCATGAAAGTACCTCCGCATGAGGAGTCGACGTTGTTTTAGCTTTGTTCTTCAAGCCCCGTGTAGAAAGCTTGAACTAGTTGCCATAATGGCACTTCATGGTGAGGGCAGTCGCGAAGAAGTTTTTTAACCTCTCCCATGCCTCGTAGAAGGGTTCATTCTCCTTCTGTGCAAAGGAAGTGATGTATCTTCTCATATATGATATCTTAGCAATCAGGAAGAACTTCTTGAGGAATTCATTCTTGACTTCATTCCATGTTACCAGTTCTGGCTTTGACACATACCACTCTTTAGCTTTTTCATTTAGGGAGAACGAAAAGAGGGTTCTCCGGATGGAGTCGTCAGTGGTGGCAGGAGTACGGAAAGTGGAGCACGTCTTAAGGAATGCATTGATGTGATGGTAGGGATTCTCATTCTCCATCTCATAGAAAGTGGGGAGGATTCCAAGGAGTGTGAGTGGAATGGAGAACTGTTGACCTGGCATTTGGTCAACTAGGGTGGCGATGGGTGAATTGTAGTTCTCCGGGGTGAAATACTCATGGAGTTGGCGGTGCTACGGTGGAGGTGGTTGAGCATCCGCATGAGGGTGGTTTTCTGCCATATCGGCTTCTCGGTGTTGGTTGCGGTGACTTTAGCGTCTCCTTCTACCTATCTCGGGGTTGTGCAACACCAAGTCGGTACAAGTGGAAACTGTGTGGTGCATGCATTGTTGTCACCTGCACAATACACAAACTAGCAATAAGAAACCAAGTTAGAATGGCAATATGCAAAAGTGAACAAAGAATAAAGAATAGCAATGATGAGGGCAAAAGAAAAGACTAATCTACACTAACTAGCTAGGACGAGCACCTCGATCCCCGGCAACGGCACCAGAAAGCTTGGTGTGTTTCTACCAATGGTGTTACACACTACTCAATTGAAGTTTGAATAGATGCAACCCCGCGGACAGAATCACACAGTGGATTCACTTTTGATATTTATAAAACCTAACTTAACACCTACTCATACTAAAACAATTACATCTGCAAGCGCACAGGGTCATGTCGTAGTATAGGTAAGTGGCAAGTATAGGTTCGATCCACAGGGAGAAGATGGGGCACTAGAGCTAGGTTTAGTTTCGCTAGGTTCCTACTGCAGAGACTAGAGTTAAGGGTTTGAAGTTTGTTTTGATTGTTAAACTATTATGAACAAACAAGCAATTAAAGGCAAGGATGAAATCTAAGTTAACCCTAGGCTAGAGTAACGCTAAATAGGCAAGAGAGGATTAAGCTAGGTATGAAAAGGGAAAATTACACTAAGGCGAGCAAGAGAGAAGCAAAAGAGCAATTAAAGAGCTAAACTATCATGAACAAGGCAAGAACAAAGCAAGAAGCTAACTAAGCAAGGAAAGAGCTAAATAAGCTAAGCAAGAACAAAACTAGGGTTTTAAGCAATAAAGAGAGGTATGGGTTGTTTAGGGGTATGAACTTATCACTTAAGTTGGGGGTGACATATGAACATTATGATTCCATTTAGATTATCCAAACCAAACAACAAATTAGAGTCTAATGAATTAACCTAAGCTACTAACTGGCCAGGGATATGCTAGGTTGTATATAGGGGAACTAGTCCCTAACACCCCCTACTACCCTTACGAGGCTCAATTGGGTTAGGGATCAGGTTCAATTCAATTAGAGTCTAATCAAGTCTAGCCTTATAGATTATGCATTCCTAGGGCAATTAGGGGTCGAGGGTAGTAATGCGGAGGTGAAATTAGGGCTTTGAACCCCAATTCCCCCACATTCTAGCCTAGAGAAGGCTCCATGCTAATTGCACCAGAATTATCTAATCTAGCTACTTAGATCTCTCACTTAGGTTTAGGGAGATTGATTAGGATGTAGGAAAATGGGAGGCAACCTAGGGATTCAAGAATTGGACCTCGGGGCAAATCCCAAAATTCACACATATAAGCAATTTGCCTAAATTCCTAGGTGATTTCACACACAAACCAACAAGCAATTCATAGAGAATGAGATAGAAATAGAATATAATCATTAACAAATGGAATCACAACATTTACATGTCATTTTCCCCCAACACGGTATCAAACTAACATAATTTCCCCCAAACAGCCCACCAAGAGGGGCCTAGCTACTCATAACAAAGCAAAATACAAAGAGGAAGGAGATAGAATGAGTAGAGGAGTGAAAAGCCATGATGAGCTCAGTGAAGACTCCTCCATCTTCACCTCCTAGTAGCTGTAGCTCGAGCTCCCTCCTCTAAGGTAGGTGAATGGCATGGATGTATGGTGGAAATGGAAGGAAAGTAGGGTTTTGATGGTGGAAATGGTGAAATTGAGGTGGAATGAGGTGGGAATGGGTGGAGGAAGAAATGGGGAGGCTAGAGTGGTTGTAGGGTAGCTAACCTAGTGTTGTGGCCGCCACCCATGTATATATAGGTGGTGGTGGAAGCACTAGGGTAAGTAGGGATATTTTGGGGAAATCAGTGTAAAAATAGTTAGGTTTTAGGTGGCAGAACGGTCGGGTTGGGCAGCATGACTATAGTGGGTGGAGGTGAGAATGGTCGTGGTGGAGGAGAACGGCCGTTCTGGTGAAGTGTGAAATCACAGGTTGGATGGGGTGAAGTGAAGGCTGGTAGCACAACCGTGCTGGGCAGCACAGTCGTAGTGGGGGCTAGATAGAACGGTCGTGCTGGGCAGCACGGTCGTGGTGGTGGAGTTGCGAGGAGGTCATTCCCCAGAGAACACCTATTCTATTCTTCAGCTGCATGGCTATTTTAGGGGCTTCATGGCACGGTCGTTCTGGGTAGAACGGTTGTGGTGGCTGAGTTACTAAAACATCAAGATTTGGGGATTCAGCCTGTAACTTTGTGCAATTACCAGCACGGTCGTTCCTTGGCACCATGGCCGTGTTGGGGTCTTTGAGGGCTAAAATAGCTTCAAACTTCATTATCAAAGGACTTCTTTTCTTTATGATGAATCTTGGCCATTGGGGTAGGTTGAGGAAGATCTTGGGGCCTTCTTCGGACCCCTCCATGAGTGGAGGAACCCTAGGACTCCTTTTTTCTCTCTCGTCTAACCAAAGTATGGTCCAAGTACCTAAAAATAATGCAAAGAACATCCATAAGTGCATTTTACAGTAAAACACATATTGGGGAAATTAATTTGCAATCTAACTTGTTTAGATGTGATAAAAGTACAAAAATGCACAAGATGGAGCCTTAAAATAGGGCTACATCACCAATTTTTGTGGAACCTCTATCTTTTGTGTACTTGAGAAGAATGTTTAATGATGAATGACCAAGTCTCTTTCTGGCCGTTAGTGGTTCACTTATTCTCAATGTTGCATGCTAATATGATTGTGTATTCTATATGGCATTATGTGCAATTTTTGTTGCAATAGTAGTGGCATGATCATTTGCATTATCTGTGAATTTTGTTGCAGGAGTATGTTGCATTATGTGTGAATCACTGCATAGTAACGGTTCAGAAGTATGTTGCATTATGTGGGAATCAGTGGCATAGTAACGGCTGGACTGGGTTAATTGGCTAGTGTTCTAGCAATGTTTGTTAAACGGATTGTTGAAATTGGTCTTTAGTGTTTATGAAGCAGACTGTTGAAATTGGTCTTAGTAGTTAATTGGATTGGTGGTTGTTTGTTAAGTGGACTGGTCAGTTAGACTGTAGTCCTCGCTGTACTTGAGAAAAAAATTTTGTCCTAAATATAAGACTAGTATGATACAATATGTTATCTCTACTAAGCATAAGGTCAGTTCCATTCATTCTCATATTGTGAAAAATTTGGATAGAGTCTATCTACCATGTAAGCTCATGCAGTACCATTTCACGGCAGATACTATATTAATAAAGCTCATCTGCCAAGAACCTTTGATCTGATTTTATAAGGAATGAGCATTGCTCTTGTTGGCAGTTAGTGGTTCACTTAAATGTGGGATGACCATATGGATTGTGTATTTCATATATGATTTTGTGTGAAATTGGTTTAACTACAGTGGCGGCCATGTCAATTGGCCTTATTAAATATGTGGTTTAACTTTTTATCTTATTAAATATGTGGTTTGGCAATATGGATTATGATACAATTCGTTGGGTATCTACTACAGCAATTTGTTATATTAAACACATGGTTTAACTTTTACCTTATTAAATATATGGTTTGGCGACCTTATTAAAACTCATTTCCTTTGTATAATGTGCTCATCATCACTACATTCCAACACAGCGGCCATGCCAATTCATTATTTGAATGTCAACTGCACATTCCAACAGTGACCATGCCAATTGTGTATTTAAATGTCAACTATATGGCATTGATTATTTAACCGATTGTGTGTAATCTACTTGTCATCTGTATGGCATTGATCATTTAATTCTCATGTAACATAACCATAGACACAAACAATTTCCAAACCATTCCAGAAAGCTAGATCTAACTTGTGTTCATCCACGTTCAGTCATTGATCTGAAATACCCATGTCAACCAAGTCATTTCAAATACCCAACAAGATGTAAAGACACACAATGATAGCAAGCCATATATTTCTCATCATTCATTCAATCATTGATCGGAAAAGAGATTACAATCCATCAAGTTCAGTCATTGTTGCCACTAATCAACCACATTGCATTTACAATTACAATTTGATATGGAAATCACAAGTAAAAGTAGTATCCAGGAAGCCACTAATACAACCATAGAATATCTATATTTTGTAGTTTCTCTTTGTTCCTTGATCCTTTCCATATTTACTTCTCCCTCATATTGTAAATTCTTGGACTCTTCATTACTTGTTGAACTTGAGTCGTCCCATTAAAAAAAATACAATATGAAGGTCTCTGTAAACAATAAGAAACTTATTACATTCAATGTGTTCCACAGAACTCCCTGTAAGAAATAAAAAAAGAATCACCTCTTTGTTGTAATTGGGACATCCAAAGAATTCTCGACCATAGTTCTTCTACGTCTAGCTATTTTATCCTCAACTAATTCGCCACATTTGCAATACTTGGCCCTTCTTCTCATCATATATCTTTGACTAAAATTATTTGAACATGTTGAAATTGTGCAACTGTTTTCATTTTTAGCCATACCTTGGGATGACTAAACAGACACACAAAAGAGCAAAAATTATACACAATCAGTAAACATACATGAAGCATAAGAATTATAGATAAATCGGTAACTATAAATTGTGTTGGGAGGATCCGTGTAGACACCTAAAGGCCCCATAAATTGTGTCGGGAGAATCGCAAGATGTCTTAGAAGATCACTCACACTGTAGTTCTCTTCATTTAATAGAATACAAAACCAGAAATGAAGGGATAAGAGAACCTGAAGTAAGGGAAGCAGTAATTACGAAATCAAGGGGAAAATGAGAACCTCAATCAAGGGAATCATTGCCTCCCCCAACCTATGATCTGATAACTTGAGATGCAGTCATTGGGAAAAGTGCCTCATCGCTAATGAGAGAGAAATAGGAAGGAAGTGAGAGAGATCGTCAGAGGCGTGTTCCCCTAGAGCAGATGCGGCTGCGTTTTCCTCCTCCGACTAGCCAGTTGTCAGCTGGGTTTTCCTCCTCTGGAAAGGTTTTCCTCCGCGATGATTAAAGAAAAAGAACAAAAGAGCGCTGGAGATTAGCCACTGAAGAGGGAAATCGTCAGTGAGGTTGGCGGTGCTCAGGGACAGTAGCTGCTGAAATGGGTGCATGTGAACCATGCTTGCCCTCTAAAATAGTCTCCTCTGTGTAAGAGAGAGAAGAGAAGAGGACTGAGATTGCGGGGGAGAGAGGAGAGCATGGGACTAAGAGATACCGAGAGAGAGAGAGAGAAAGGGGGTCATGGGTGGAGGGATGTTAATGGTTGGTTTATAGAAGTAACTAGCGACAGTAGTGCTTTTGGAAGACATGATCAGATCAGAAATCCAACAGCTTAAAAGTTGATTGTATTCTAGGCAGAATACACTCGAGTGTATTTTAACCTAACTATATATATATATATATTCATTTGGGTTCTTATGTGGTGATTATTTGTACGTGCACATCAACTAGTTTAAATATTCACATCGTATGCAATAAATAAATATGATAATATTAAAACTCGATCATATCGATTATCCCAAAGTATAATTAATTGACGTGGCTCTGATACCACTATAAGGAAATATGACATCAGATAGGTAGAGGAAATAAAAAAAATTACTGACATATTTCTCATTAACCAACGGATCGTGTCAATAACTATGTAAGGGGAAGGATGGTTTAATGAAGATATATCTGGTCCTAGAGTAAGTCCAGTGATAGTCCTCATTGATCTATATGTGCACTCTTAGACTATAACAACCTCACTTTCTATGTCCCCCAATTAAGGAAAGATCTTTAAGTTGAGAGTCATTACCTCTATTCCCAAGGATCCAGATTAGTCAAATAACAAATAATAGAAAACAATTTCAAATATTATTTACAATTGTAAAATGGTATACCTCATGGAACTAATACCTATGGAGAATAAGTATCGTCTATCTAGTCCTCCTTGGTATAGCTTTAATACCCTTGATATCTTTTATCTTATTCTTCTTGTCTTTTATCATGTGAAACATATACCTAAAATGCCAACAAACAAAATGCGATCAGCATATTACTATATTGTGTATGTGGGGTGCAACTACAATGTGTGCAACTAACATGATCACATCATAAGCATCAAATATTGCAAATAAGAACTGGAATATTCTTTACATATCCTAACCCTTTCTAGATATATTATCTTGGGTGTGATCGATGTCCCATCCATGGCTCATGTCCATCACCCCTTAATATGTGTCAGCATGTAATACTCATATTGACATTATAGTTGAACATGAATTAAATAAACAACCAATGGCTATTTATCAAATCAATCCTCAGAAATCATTTAGAAAACATCGGCAAACTATATTTCAGATAGCCATAATTGTAACCACGTACCTTGATGGTGAGCCATGTAGATTATCGTATAACTACACTTCATGTATATTGTCCAAGCAAACAAATCAAGCATTCAAATCTGCAAGTATGTAAATCCTAACTTGTCACCGTCACTTTGATTAGATAAAACCCTACTCAGCCCTAATCTAGGGTTTAGGTTTCTGTAGTATCGAGTTACCATTAGGCTTATGTCTCGAAACCCTAATTCCCATGATTCTCAGGTTAACAACTTAAGAACCTTAATCCATACTAGGTGCTTCCATGACTATCAAATCTATTTCATCCTTGCATTATGAGTACTTAGATTCAACTAAGTTCATTAAAAACCCAGCAAGATATGATCTTTAACCCTAATTATTCCCATGCATGATTATTAGTCACATTAGAAACCCTAACTACTCATCATCTTGATTTCTCATATTGTTCATCAATAACAAATAATAACATAAAAGAAAGGCTTTTTAATGTTTTAAACATGTTAATACCTAAATCTAGGGTTTTAATGTACTAATCACTTCCTGAACATGTATTCATGGAAATTTTTGTAATAGGAAGTATATTTGGGTCTCAAACATATTTTATTTGAAACTTTGTTTCTCTGATCCATTTTCATATATAGCTTATTTTCATCCGAGTTACCAATCATTTCCTATGATTATTTCAAGATTAATCTTGTTTAGACCAATGGTAGAGTGATATGCCAGCCACAAACCCCCTATTAGTTATATCTGACTCAATTAATAAAAGGAAAGAAGTTACCCTCACACCCTTATGTTCTAGACAGGTGACCCGGGACAATTAAGTCAGT
This sequence comes from Alisma plantago-aquatica, assembly GCA_963693085.1. NCBI lineage: Eukaryota > Viridiplantae > Streptophyta > Magnoliopsida > Alismatales > Alismataceae > Alisma > Alisma plantago-aquatica. Next base: position 584,587,491 of record OY856411.1, read on the forward strand.
TGCCCCCAGATGTTTCCCTTACCTCGTGAACACATGTGTGCGGGTTCTGCCTTGGCACAGTCAGACGCTACCTCCGACATCCATCGTATGTGCAACTCTGGCACCTCCTCCAGTGCATCCAATGGCGCTGGTCTCTAGGCCTCTTGTCTCTATCGTGGATCTTCCCTCTCACATCTTCTACTAGCTGCCACCCTGCCTTGCACTGATGGTGTAACGTCTATCTTGAGAAAACAAGATTAACTAATGCGGAAGCGTTCACTAAGCAGCAGATTACCAAAAATCACTAAAAATTAAAACTTTTTGTGAAGAGATATTTAAATGGTAAACCTTTTTCATAAAGCAACATGATAAGTTATTTACAAACTGATCCATCAGTACATCTCTGTAAGGTTGTATCTCGAGATTACAATCATCAACTACCATGTTAACTATATAAGGCAAGATACAAAAATCTCGAGGTACTGGACCAAAAACTCGATAAGCACTAACTATTACTCCGAGGACCTGAGAGTACAGAGATGACACATAGGACTCTAACTACATCTATACGTGGCATAACATCCAGTGTCTCCACCTGAAACTTTACTGCTGTCCCTGGTACTGTTGATGCTGCCCTTCAACTATTGAAGGATTTCTGCCTCCTCGCCCACGTCCACCTAAAAATATGTTTCCCACGGGGTGAGACAATTATAAAATTGTCCCAGCAAGAGTTATAACTCTTCACCAGAAACATAACTATTGCAGCTTAAGAGAATAAATGTACACAAAGAAGTTATATTTGTCTAGGAGTAGTTAAAACAATGTTTAACAGATTAAACCATTCTTCCTATTAAAGCAGTACAGCTATAATTTGATCAACCCATATGTCATTTATCTTTTAAGAAATAGAAGAACATGTATGGCATTTATTTACTTATAAAACCATCATTACAACACTAACTCTCTTCAGACTTAGATCATATATATAATGTCTGACATTATTATTGGGGAGTCATGGCCTGTAGCCATACTTTTTCTCACAAATTGTTAGGATCTCAATTCCTCAATTTATCAAATACCTTTCTAAATTTATCATCATGATTATAGAATCTAGGTACTTGAACTCATAATTTACCATTCACTAGGTATCATAGCATATCATTACACTTGAAGCATGTAAATTAATTTCAATACATAAGATATCATAATCCTTAACTGGATATGATCACCTCTTTATGAAAACCTGCATGATCAATATTTACTAATAACATGCATATTGTATCATAACAACACCATATAGGTTCTTCTCAAATTATATATGTGATACCACGGTCGTGCTACCTTGCACGGTCGTGCAACAAAGGACTCACCATGACTGTGTCATAATACCACGGCTGGTTTCTAGGGTTAGGATTCTCATTTAATCCAAATAGAGTTATTCAACCTCTTAACTAGATTAGGAATAGTGATTCCTATCTCATTTCTCAATCATGGAGTTTCATGCTTAAAAGCATAACTCAGAATTAGGGTTACTTGTTCATAACATCACATCTCCCTAGATTAGGGTTTACTATTCACATAGCATCACATTACCCTAGATTAGGGTTTACTATTCACATAGCATCACATTACCCTAGATTTGGTTTACATAGCATCATTATGTATGAAGATTACTTCCATTCATGTCTTCACTTAGGTTAAGATTCATTGATCATCATAATTAGGGTTTCCATGATCTCACTATGAAGGATCATACCCTAATTAGGTGTATTCCTACATATTGGAAGTATATTACTTGATTCTCAACCATATAGGGAGTCTTCTCTCTCCTCTTAGTAATAGATGATATTTACATCACTCTTGATTATACTAAATCAAAACATCTTTGATAACATAAGTCATGTTATCACCATTATGGTCATTAGGGTTTACTTGATCAAGGGGTGTTGACTACTTAAACCCATCAAGGGTACTTTGGTAATCTTCACCATTGACCCTAAAATACATTAGTTCACTAATTACTTAATCCCTTAATGACTTTAGGTATCTATAGGGTTTATGTTAAACAACTACTAAACCATCTTAACCTTCAAACCATCAAACGTTCTTAACATAATTGAACCCCAAACGGTCTTGTACTTCAACCTCCAAACGGTTTGAAACCGCATGACCACCAAATGGTCTTGAGACCGTTTGGTCTCAAATGTTCTTGAGACCGTTTGGACTCAAACGGTCTTGAGACCGTTTGGACTCAAACGGTCTTGAGACCATTTGGTCCAAACACCCTCAAAACCGCATGGACCAAAAAGTGTATCAACACTTCCAATTGAGTTAGGTTTTCAATGTTGAACCCCTCAATCGTTCATACCATGGTTAACCACTTATCAATTTAGTCAATTAAGTTAACACTCAACTGATGTGATCCTCAATTGATCCTCAATTGATCACCAATTAGGGTTTGGATTGATTGGATTAGGGTTGGAAATCGATCATCCTTCAACATGCATCAATATGAGCTTAATTGATGTTGACCCTATTGAACCATCACCCAATTGGGTCATGACCTGACCCCAAACGGTCTTGGTATCATTTGGATGAGATCCAAACGGTCTTGAGACCATTTGGCTCATCCAACCCTTGGATTCTAGTGAAAATCTATCAAGGATTGGTCTATCGAGTTGATCAACAAATCAGCACTTAATTGTAATATGATTTGGTACCTTTGGACCTTCAATTGGTCAACTATACTTAACCCAAGACCTCCAAACGGTCTTGGGTGGTCCCCAAACGGTCTTGAGACCGTTTGGGTGATCCCCAAAACGGTTTTGAAACCGTTTGGGCCAAGCAACCCAAAACATCATCTCATTCATTTGCAAAATCAGCATTTAGTTGATTAGGGTTCATACCACATATTTGGATATTCAAACACATATCCATACTTCTCCCTAGACCTCCAAACGGTCTTGGGTGACCCCCAAACGGTCTTGAGACCGTTTGGGTGATCCCCAAATGGTTTTGAAACCGTTTGGGCTAATCAACCCAAAATCTCAAATTAACTCATTGGAATTTCAACACTAATTTTGATTAGGGTTTTCCCAATTGATTAGCCTTCAACTCATGATTCCTTGATAATTAACCCCTCAAATTTGTTGAGTTATTAACCAACATAATTAGGAACAATAATCTCAAATGTTCAACGCACTCAAACGGTTTTGAAACCGTTTGCCCAAAAAGGTCAAGTTACTCAGGTTGAAAATCAGCACTTAATCCAATTAGGTTTATCTAATTTGATTAGCCTTCAACTCTTGATTCCTTGGGAGTTAACCCATAAAATTTGGTGAGTCCTTAACCAACATCATTAGGAACAATAATCCCAAACGGTCAACCCTTGGTCAACGCACTCAAATGGTTTTGAAACCGTTTGCTCAAAAAGGTCAAGTTAATCAGGTTGAAAATCAGCACTTAATTCAATTAGATTTACCTAATTGATTTGCCTTCAACTCACGATTCCTTTGGAGTTAATCCCTCAAATTTGTAGGGTTATCAACCAACATAATTATGAACAGTAATCCCAAACGTTCAACCCTTGTTCAACTCAACCAAATGGTCTTGGAGACCATTTTCTCCAACCGACTTTGTGAAACTGTTTGCCCCTCAAACGGTTTTGCAAACCCCCAAACGGTTTTGCAAAACCGTTTGGCCAAGGGTGCAAGACCGTTTGCTAAAGTAACATTGGTATTCACGCCCCCTTCTTCTACCTCCAGATCCAGGTCTGTTCTTCATGGTTTTAGTTGCAAGAAAGCAAGGAAGGATGGGGGAAAGAAGAACAAACTACTTTTGCAAGAAAGAAAGATGCATAACAAAGTTTAAGGGTTTAGAGTTATAAAACCCGCCTTAGAACCAGATCTAGAGCTCCAAGCTTCGAAGATTTAATGGTGTCTTGAGCTTCACAGGTCGTCCAAGGTTTCTTCTTCAAGAATTGGTTGGAAAGGATGGCTAGAAAGAAGAACTTAGTAAGAAAAACTAGCAAACCAACCTTGTATCATGATTTCCTCCATGAATCTGAGCTAGAAGATAACCAAAGCTTACCCAAACCTACTTGGACATTCTCCCCTGATCCTGAGCTCCTTCATTAGTCGGCCACAGCAAGAGATAAGTGAAGAGAGAAAGGGAAACGATCCCTTGGTTGTAAAAGAAAGGTGTATATATACTTTGGGCATGTTTTCAAGATAAGGACAATCTTTTCTTCTATTTCTCATATGGGTCCTTCTCCACTTCCTTGCCACGTTTATCCCTTTCTTATCACATGCAAAGCTCTCCCTTATCCACGTTTTAGAGGAAATTAAGCCAAACATCTTACTAAGTTGCACACCTAAAAGGGTCATTTTGCTTACAACTTAGTTATTTAATTACAAGGGTTTTCCTTCTTATTTGATTATTCATTTGAAGTGCCCTCTTCATCATTCTTACTCTAGATGATGCCAAGAGTCATAAAAGATATTCTAGAGGGTATATTTTACATGTTGCACCCTATGTTTTGGGTAAATTGCACTTTACACCAAAACTAGAGTTTAAAGCACAAGGATTGCTCTACAAGTTGTATCTTGGTGCCCAAACTTGGAGAATCCATATCACTATATCATATTCATTCTTATGGTGTCTAAACACCAAAAGAACATCTTAACATGTGCAATTTGCAAGTTAACCCCTTTTAATTGGGTAATTTTCACATAGGTCCTTGTATTACAAAACAATATTACAGCATTGTTCAAAAAGTGCAGAAATGAAAATATAGATTCTTCTAAAGCTTTAATGACATATCAAGGGTTAACCACAAGCCTCTAATCATAATTTTAAGCAAAACACCTAGGGTTAGTTCATAACCCAGGTCGGGGGTGTTACAAATTATAAACCCCTAACAAGGATTTCGTCCCCGAAATCCCAGGAAAAGGAGGGACAGATTATTCATTAGTAAGGCCCTCAAGTTCCCCATATTATCTCAAAATTATGATGATATTATGGATTTTTAATTCACACAATGTCCCTTTCATTAATTACTTATTATCACTGTTTATGTTTGGGCAAAGCATAAACCCCTAACATAAGGTGTCCATACTTTTGAAAGGAAGAAGCATAAAAGAACATTCTTCTTGTATCACCCAAGAATGTTTACCAAAAGAGAAACATACATACCTTAGCACAGATAATTCACTCAGCAATCCTTTATTTATTTGAAACAGTTCACTAAGAAAGTTTGTTAATCAATTAATTTGGAAATATTCATTGAGAAGATTCACTAAGCAATTTGTCTTGGAAGATTTCACTAAGTAAATTTACTGAGGAAATTCACTGAGTATGTTCACTAAGTATGCTCACTAAGTATGTTCACTCAGTATTCACTGAGGAAATTCACTGAGTATGTTCACTAAGTATGCTCACTAAGTATGTTCACTAAGTATTCACTGAGGAAATTTACTGAGTATATTCACTAAGTATGCTCGCTAAGTATTCACAGAGGAAATTCACTGAGTATGTTCACTAAGTATGTTCACTAAGTATTCACTGAGTATATTCACTAAATATTCTCACTAAGTATGTTCACTAAGTATGTTCACTAAGTATTCACTGAGGAAATTCACTGAGTATGTTCACTATGTATGTTCACTAAGTATTCACTGAGGAAATTCACTGAGTATATTCACGAAGTATGCTCACTAAGTATTCACTGAGGAAATTCACTGAGTATGTTCACTAAGTATGTTCACTAAGTATTCACTGAGGCAATTCACTGAGTATGTTCACAAAGTATGTTCACTAAGTGTGTTCACTAAGTATTCACTGAGGAAATTCACTGAGTATATTCACTAAGTATTCACTGAGGAAGTTCACTGAGTATATTCACTAAGTATTCACTAAGGAAATTCACTAAGTATATTCACGAAGTATATTCACTGAGGAAGTTAACTAAGTATTCACTAAGAAAGTTCACTAAGTGTTCACTGAGGAAATTCACTGAGTGTGTTCACTAAGTATATTCACTAAGTATTTACTAAGAAGATTCACTGAGTATGTTTATTTAGAAGTTTCACTGAGCTTTTCTCATTAATTTCCTTATACTCTCTAGATTGTTACAGAATAATTACCTGATCAGAGTAATCAAAAAGATAACAATCTAAGAGTTTCATACTTGCCTTATCTACAATAACCATATACTTGGCCAGGGTATATAAGTATTGAGATTAGGTAGTATGTATTTTACTTATCATCATATTCCTCACTTTTCATATCATTATACACACAGGATTTACCATACTAGATTATTCTTCAGGTATCACATCTATATCTCATCTTTTAATACATAATTAAGGGAGATTATAAATTGTAATAAAGAATACTGAGTAAGATATAAGTTCTTATCTCCCTTGTGTCCTTCTAGGACTTAGTCAAAGGAATTCAAAAATAGCTAATTTCCCTATCTTTAACACATAGAATCCTAATATGAGATATCAAAACAAAACTTATTTCATCTAACCTGTCTGGGACGTCTGTCCACGTCCTCTATTATTATATTGCCTCCCTTGTGAGCCTTGCAGACTCTGTCCTTGAGGTTGAGTCATTATTGTATTCCTGTCTGGACAATCCTTTGCCAGATGTCCCGGTTGTATACATTGGTAACAGATCATGGGTGCAAAGTGTCTATACGATCCAGTTACCGATGTTGATGCTATGTTGGAGGGTATTCTTGGTGTACTACTATGATCCCTACTTCCACTTGACATCCATTGTGTTTGGGTAGGAAATCCTGATATTGTTGTCGGTATAGAAAATCTTGGCTTCTTAAAACTTTCAGGCCTTTGATCTTGAGGCTGGGTGTACATCTTCTTACTACTTCTCTGTCGTTTCTCGATTTCTGACCTCTCTATCCTTCTTACTGACTCCACAAAGGTGGCAAACCTTTCTCTATTCTCTAAGGCAGACACAAGAGTGGCTAGTTCAGCGTTCAATCCCTTTTCAAAACACTGAATTCTTTCTTCATCACTAACTGCCATCTGCGGACAAAACCGCAGCAACTCCATGAACTTAGCTTCATATTCGCTAACGTTCATCTGTCCTTGTGTGATCTTCTCAAATTGAGAGATCTTCTCATCTAGATACGTCTTAGGGAAGTATCTATTGACGAATTCTCATCGGAATACCTCCCATCCTATTTCTTCGCCTGGTCTCTTATCTTCCTCTATCATCCACCAATTACCAGCACTCCCTTTTAGGAGGTATACCGCATGTTTTACCTTTTCAGCTTCAGGAATATCAAGGATCCTAAAAGCCTTTTCCATCTCTGTCAACCATATATCAGCATCTATTGGGTCAGATGTACCAGCATAGTCTATGGCTCCCACCCGGCGAAGTCTCTCAAAAGTCTTGCCGACTCCATAACCTTCCTGATGGGCTGGTGCCCTAGGTGCATATGGTGGCACCCTATCTGCTATGTGTGTTATGGCTGTCAGGAATTTATCAAATAAAGCATGGAGAGCTAGGTTTTCTATCTCAGATGGGTCAATCTGGGGTTGTTCAGGTACAGGCCCCTCCCTATTCTGGTCTCCTGCACCTCCTCCTAGTGTAGTAGTATTGCCCTCAACAGCATGCTCTTCATGTGATCCAGACATCTTCAAGTTCTTCTTCTCCTATGAGAGAAGAAGTTACTATCAGATAATCTGGAAAACACTTAGAACAGACTCAACAACCTTAGTCCTATGTCTCTGTAGACTCAGCGAACCTAGAGCTCGGATACCACTAAATGTAACGTTTATCTTGAGAAAACAAGATTAACTAATGCGGAAGCGTTCACTAAGCAGCGGATTACCAAAAATCACTAAAATTTAAAACTTTTTGTGAAGAGATCTTTAAATGGTAAAGCTTTTTCATAAAGCAACATGATAAGTTATTTACAAACTGATCCATCAGTACATTTCTGTAAGGTCGTATCTCGAGATTACAATCATCAACTACCATGTTAACTATATAAGGCAAGATACAGAAATCTCGAGGTACTGGACCAAAAACTCGAAAGCACTAACTATTACTCCGAGGACCTGAGAGTACAGAGACGACACATAGGACTCTAAATACATCTATATGTGGCATAACATCTAGTGTCTCCACCTAAAACTTTACTATTGTCCCTGGTACTGTTGATGATGCCCTTCAACTATTGAAGGATTTCTGCCTCCTCGCCCACGTCCACCTAAAAATATGTTTCCCACGGGGTGAGACAATTATAAAATTGTCCCAGCGAGAGTTATAACTCTTCTCTAGAAACATAATTATTGCAGCTTAAGAGAATAAATGTACACAAAGAAGTTATATTTGTTTAGGAGTAGTTAAAACAACGTTTAACAGATTAAACCATTCTTCCTATTAAAGCAGTACAACTATAATTTGATCAACCCATATGTCATTTATCTTTTAAGAAATAGAAGAACATGTATGGCATTTATTTACTTATAAAACCATCATTACAACACTAACTCTCTTCAGACTTAGATCATATATCTAATGTCTGACATTATTATTGGGGAGTCATGGCATGTAGCCATACTTTTTCTCACAAATTGTTAGGATCTCAATTCCTCAATTTATCAAATACCTTTCTAAATTTATCATCATGATTATAGAATCTAGGTACTTGAACTCATAATTTACCATTCACTAGGTATCATAGCATATCATTATACTTGAAGCATGTAAAGTAATTTCAATACATAAGATATCATAATCCTTGCTTGGATATGATCACCTCTTTATGAAAACTTGCATGATCAATATTTACTAATAACATGCATATTGTATCATAACAACACCATATAGGTTCTTCTCAAATTATATATGTGATACCACGGCCATGCTACCTTGCACGGTCGTGCAACAAAGGACTCACCATGACCGTGTCATAATACCACGGCTGGTTTCTAGGGTTAGGATTCTCATTTAATCCAAATAGAGTTATTCAACCTCTTAACTAGATTAGGAATAGTGATTCCTATCTCATTTCTCAATCATGGAGTTTCATGCTTAAAAGCATAACTCAAAATTAGGGTTACTTTTTCATAACATCACATCTCCCTAGATTAGGGTTTACTATTCACATAGCATCACATTACCCTAGATTAGGGTTTACTATGCACATAGCATCACATTACCCTATATTAGGTTTACATAGCATCATTATGTATGAAGATTACTTCCATTCATGTCTTCACTTAGGTTAAGATTCATTGATCATCATAATTACGGTTTCCATGATCTCACTATGAAGGATCATACCCTAATTAGGTGTATTCCTACATATTGGAAGTATATTACTTGATTCTCAACCATATAGGGAGTCTTCTCTCTCCTCTTAGTAATAGATGATATTTACATCACTCTTGATTAGACTAAATCAAAACATCTTTGATAACATAAGTCATGTTATCACCATTATGGTCATTAGGGTTTACTTGATCAAGGGGTGTTGACTACTTAAACCCATCAAGGGTACTTTGGTAATCTTCACCATTGACCCTAAAATACATTAGTTCACTAATTACTTAATCCCTTAATGACTTTAGGTATCTATAGGGTTTAGGTTAAACAACTACTAAACCATCTTAACCTTCAAACCATCAAACGTTCTTAACATAATTGAACCCCAAACGGTCTTGTACTTCAACCTCCAAACGGTTTGAAACTGTATGACCACCAAACGGTCTTGAGACCGTTTGGTCCAAACACCCTCAAAACCGCATGGACCAAAAAGTGTATCAACACTTCCAATTGAGTTAGGGTTTTCAATGTTGAACCCCTCAATCGTTCATACCATGGTTAACCACTTATCAATTGAGCCAATTAAGTTAACACTCAACTAATGTGACCCTCAATTGATCCTCAATTGATCACCAATTAGGGTTTGGATTGATTGGATTAGGGTTGGAAATTGATCATCCTTCAACATGCATCAATATGAGCTTAATTGATGTTGACCCTATTGAACCATCACCCAATTGGGTCATGACCTGACCCCAAACGGTCTTGGGATCATTTGGATGAGCTCCAAACGGTCTTGAGACCGTTTGGCTCATCCAACCCTTGGATTCTAGTGAAAATCTATCAAGGACTGGTCTATCGAGTTGATCAACAAATCAGCACTTAATTGTAATATGATTTGGTACCTTTGGACCTTCAATTGGTGAACTATACTTAACCCCAGACCTCCAAACGGTCTTGGGTGATCCCCAAACATTCTTGAGACCGTTTGGGTGATCCCCAAAACGGTTTTGAAACCATTTGGGCCAATCAACCCAAAACATCCTCTCATTCATTTGCAAAATCAGCATTTAGTTGATTAGGGTTCATACCACATATTTGGATCTTCAAACACATATCCATACTTCATCCTAGACCTCCAAACGGTCTTGGGTGACCCCCAAACGGTCTTGAGACCGTTTTGGTGATCCCCAAACGGTTTTGAAACCGTTTGGGCTAATCAACCCAAAATCTCAAATTAACTCATTGGAATTTCAACACTAATTTCAATTAGGGTTTGCCCAATTGATTAGCCTTCAACTCATGATTCCTTGAGAAATAACCCCTCAAATTTGGTGATTTATTAACCATAATAATTAGGAACAATAATCTCAAACGTAAATGCTTGTTCAAGGCACTCAAACGGTTTTGAAACCGTTTTCCCAAAAAGGTCAAGTTACTCAGGTTGAAAATCAGCACTTAATCCAATTAGGTTTATCTAATTTGATTAGCCTTCAACTCTTTATTGTTTGGGAGTTAACCCATAAAATTTGGTGAGTCATTAACCAACATCATTAGGAACAATAATCCCAAACGGTCAACCCTTGGTCAACGCACTCAAACGGTTTTGAAACCATTTTCTCAAAAAGGTCAAGTTTATCAGGTTGAAAATCAGCACTTAATTCAATTAGATTTACCTAATTGATTTGCCTTCAACTCACGATTCCTTTGGAGTTAATCCCTCAAATTTGGAGGGTTATCAACCAACATAATTATGAACAGGAATCCCAAACGGTCAACCCTTGGTCAACTCAACCAAATGGTCTTGGAGACCGTTTGCTCCAACCGACTTTGTGAAACCGTTTGCCCCTCAAACGGTTTCGCAAACCCCCAAACGGTTTTGCAAAACCGTTTGGCCAAGGGTGCAAGACCGTTTGCTAAAGTAACATTGGTATTCACGCCCCCCTTCTTCTACCTCCATATCCAGGTCTGTTCTTCATGGTTTTAGTTGCAAGAAAGCAAGGAAGGATGGGGGAAAGAAGAACAAACTACTTTTGCAAGACAGAAAGATGCATAACAAAGTTAAGGGTTTAGAGTTATAAAACCTGCCTTAGAACCAGCTCTAGAGCTCCAAGCTTCGAAGCTTTAATGGTGTCTTGAGCTCCACAGGTCTTCCAAGGTTTCTTCTTCAAGAATTGGTTGGAAAGGATGGCTAGAAAGAAGAACTTAGTAAGAAAAACTAGCAAACCAACCTTGTATCATGATTTCCTCCATGAATCTGAACTAGAAGATAAACAAAGCTTACCCAAACCTATTTGGCCATTCTCCCCTGCTCCTGAGCTCCTTCCTTAGTCGGCCACAATATAAGTGAAGAGAGAAATGGAAACGATCCCTTGGTTGTCAAAGAAAGGTGTATATATACTTTGGGCATGTTTTCAAGATAAGGACAATCTTTTCTTCTATTTCTCATATGGGTCCTTCTCCACTTCCTTGCCACGTTTCTCCCTTTCTTATCACATGCAAAGCTCTCCCTTATCCACGTTTTAGAGGAAATTAAGCCAAACATCTTACTAAGTTGCACACCTAAAAGGGTCATTTTGCTTACAACTTAGTTATTTAATTACAAGGGTTTTCCTTCTTATTTGATTATTCATTTGAAGAGCCCTCTTCATCATTCTTACTCTAAATTATGCCAAGAGTCATAAAAGATATTCTAGAGGGTATATTTTACATGTTGCACCCTATGTTTTGGGTAAATTGCACTTTACACCAAAACTAGAGTTTAAAGCACAAGGATTGCTCTACAAGCTGTATCTTGGTGCCCAAACTTGGAGAATCCATATCACTATATCATATTTATTCTTATGGTGTCTCAACACCAAAGGAACATCTTAACATGTGCAATTTGTAAGTTAACCCCTTTTAATTGGGTAATTTGCACATAGGTCCTTGTATTACAAAACAATATTACAGCATTGTTCAAAAAGGGCATAAATGAAAATATAGATTCTTCTAAAGCTTTAATGACATATCAAGGGTTAACCACAAGCCTCTAATCATAATTTTAAGCAAAACACCTAGGATTAGTTCATAACCCAGGTCGGGGGTGTTACAGATGGCCTCCGCTGGCTTGGTTGTTAGGCACCGCAGCCCTAGCACGACCTCATTAGCAAGCCGCACGACCCTAGGGTGATGGTTGCAGGAGTCTTTCCCCTCTGCAGAGATGAGGTGGTGTAGAGGAGTGGGGGAAGGAAGCACCACAGCAAGGACTTTCAGGGTTCTGTTGTACGGGCGGTGAAGGAGAATAGGTCATTTGTGTTTGTCCTACGTCAAGCGGCAAAGAACCATCATCAAGGCAAGGTGCATCTTCCCATGTTGCCTTGACAGGGTGCCAGTAGAGCAGGTCCTTGACCCTGATCGAGAGACTTCTATTTCCCTTCCCTTCATCTCATCATCAATAAGGGTCTTGTTAGAACCTGTTACACTAAACGAGATTACTCAAAACATAAAACACAATCAATCACTAATTAATCACATACCCAAAAATATGGGTAAATTATAACTTATTTCAGCATCAGCACCCACTCATAAACATTTGCATAAGATCCCAAAATCTTTCTTATATCCATACTATGCCAAGAATTTGATACAAATTGATCTATGGCCTTAGCCACAACATATATACATAGGAGAACAATATTCGTATATGTCACACAAATAAGCATTAACATGCTAACAAAATCCTGATTCATTTGAAACACCATATACAAAGTTTTCCTGCCCGGACCTGAGAGTATAGGGACGACTCTAGGACACACTCGACGTCTAATCAACTTTCTCAAAGATTCATTACTATAGCTCCTCTTTGCTACCACATGTTTGTTTTTGTCACTTCCGATCACCTAAAAAAATGTGGCAAACCATAAGGGTGAGACCCAGTCCCAGTAAGAGATATAACCTCCAACAACATTTATTGATTACAACATTTTTAAGTAATTAAACACTTAAGCAAATTAATCAAATATAACAAATAAGCTCAGCAGCACTGATGATTATCAAAATACACAAGGGAGCAGATAATAACTATCATTATTATCCAGACTATCATCCTTTATCTTGCTGATAACATAAGCAATTCAATAGCATATGCATATCTAGCATCATGAGAAAGTCTAGTAACATAGCATCTCTATCATTATGAATAAGTCTAGCCACATGAGCATAGATAACAACATTAGCATGCCTAATAGGCTGAACATATCAACATCATAAAAAGAGCTAACACCATAAGCACGACTATCTGGATAAGCATGATCAGCAGTATATGCATCTCTAGTTACAAGGGCATGGCTAGCATGCTAAACATAACTAACAATATGAGATAGCTAGTATCATGATTATAATCAGCAGTAGCAGTATAGTTATCAATATAATCATGGCTACTGTATGTACGCATCTACAATCTTAAGCATATCCACAACATAAGTATATCTACTATCTCTTAATTGCACTAAGCATCATCTTTATGTAAAGAGAACAAACAAGGGTTATCATCCAATGTGAAGTGTCATGTATAACCCTAAATAGATATGATATATGGATGTATTATATCTTTTATTATGCCCTGACAAATTTGAGGATACCACTCAAAATCCAACTGACCACTGCTAAGTCAAAATTAGTGCCATACAAGATATAGGAAGATTCGAACTCCTAAGGTCTTCTCTGCCCCCGGCCAGTACGCGTCCGCCACATCAACACATAAGGTCAAGCTGCTAACAGCCTAGTCCATCCTTAGTATAGGTCACGGCACTATTGAAAGGAGGTGGGTACGCATACCCTACCATCTGAGGTACAACTGCAGTTGTCCTCCAATCTTGTCACATATATAATCACTGAGACACGACCACAGCCATTCTCAATCACATCAGATGTATGAGGCATGACCATAGACAACCTCCACAATCTACATTATGGATGACAAGCCTCAACTTGCCACCCCCACATACTTAACAGTATGCGCTCCGAGTTTCCCTTAGGAATACGCGTTTCACCATCTGGAAAATTCTGACACTCAGATGGATCTATGGCATAGGGCGCTACATGATTAGAGTTTCACTTGATTAGTTATGCCAATTGGGTGAATTAAGGCTGCATCAAAAAAGTGGACATACAAACCCTAATTCACTTCTAGCAAGCATATAAATATCACAACTTTGAAAAGATATAAAATGTGTGAAACATAATTTCTCATATCATCATCACATGGTACTATTCACTTTCCATTTATGAGACCACACTAGTCATCATACTATCACAAGATAATAATCTTTTTCACAATATCACGGGGTATCAACCCTGATCAACATAAGAGGATTACACCTCATTCAAGGCTCAACTATGCCCAAAGGTCATTAAGACCATCATACTATCACAGGATATAAATCCTTTTCACAATATCACAGGGTATTAACCCTTATCAACACAAGAGGATTACACTTCATTCAGGGCTCAACCATGCCTAAAGGTCATTAAGATCATCATTTTATTCCATGCAAGATCATCATTATCTTTGCATGCCTTATAACAAGGCTCAATAACATCACTTATATATAATACACCAGATCAGCACAATATTGCATTAATGAACTAAGTTATATTCATAAACAATCATAGTAGGGTTATATTAACATTAAGAACATTCCTTTATTACATCAACATGCAATGAATCTAGATATGATTAACTCTTATCATATTCATAATGCACATGTTTAGCATAAGAAAGTATCAACCATGTGGCTATGATAACCACCAATTAACATACCAAGGTTATGATCATGTTAAGGAGGTTATTCCACCATCATTCCATCGTATAAGAATGTTAAACATGAATACTCATCTTTATCTATTTGCATTAGAGTTAGGTTCAACATGATAAATTATATCAATGTTACTAAATAGCACTCATACCCAAACCCTAACTCACAGCATCCCCATTGGATCATGGATGCATAAGGTGAAGCATCACCATCACATTCCATACCATTCTCAAGTATGAACCCACACATAAATCAAGGTATAACAATTGGGTTATATCATACTAGGGTTTCAACAATAGTAACAGAGTACTTCATGATTGCATTAGTCATTCAAGGACTATTCATACCCAATTACCATCATTTAGTTATATTAAAGTTAGGTATAACAAGTTATACCTCATTAGGATTACATATCAACACAATATGGTTATCATCCCTTCTATTCATATGAGTTAATAGGTAAGACTACCTTATTAAGAGTAACCCTCCATTTGTTCCATCATCATTCAACCCGTATCACCATACCACAAATCACCCAGAACCATTGGATGTTTAAAAGGTAAGACATTTGGTTGTTTACATAAGTAAACACATTAGATAAATCACCTATGAAGTCCTTGATTTGTTCTCTAGAAAGAGTCACCATCTAACCCTAGACATCTTTTGATTAACAACACAAAAAGTTCCACTGAGAGTAGGGTAAAACCCACAATCGACTGTTCAGTTAAAACAAGCCATCCATTGTCAACAAGTAAGCTCCTTAAGTTGATCATATAAAGGAAACCATATAAATCCCATTATTAGGAACAACATATTACATTATCCATAATTCCACTTTATTGTAGTAATAAACATTAGATCTTGACCATTGGGTCAAGTTCATATATTAAAACCATCAATTACAGTATAGGTTCGACCATTGCATCAAATGACTCAAGAAACCATTGGTCTAAGGCTTAATTGATGCTAAAACTATATGATTAACTCACCATAGATTTTAGAGACCTTATCTACCATCATTAGTGATCATTAAATCACTATAGGTTGTTAGATCAACACTATATTCATTAATCAGCATCAAATATTAAGTTGATGTCATCATTGATTGATAACATCAGTAGGGTACTTAATGGTTGATCATTATACTTCTAATTGATCCAAAACCTGACCTAATGGGGTGACCATAGGTTTCACCATCATTTGACACCCTTGATCAAGACCATGAGTTGTTATGAATACAACACCATAGGGTTGTTGCAATGGTACCATCATCGAGCCATGGGTTATAGAAGAAATCAGCTTTAAACCCTAAAATTGACCATTGTTTGATAGGTGCTTAGCACCATAGGTTGTCAAAACAAACTGATCCAAGTCATATAATACCTTATTAATAATGTAAACATGATCACAGGTTCATATATAACTGAAATCAGAATAGGAAATATTATAAAAATCGAAATCCTAATCAAGCATAGCTTTTTAGTGCATGGATCATCATTTTCAAACAAGAACATGATCAAAAAAGCTTATGGTAAGCAATAAACGTGGAGCAAGTTATAAAACTTACCTCTAATGATAAGATAAAACTCCACACAGAAGAAATCTCGAGTAGGTAGGGTAGAAAATCCAAGAGTAAGCTATGAATTCGTCCATCTAGCACCTTTCTTCATCAAATGAGCAAACCCTAAGCATAAGGAGCAAGAAAGGTAGGTTTTTAGAGCTTTAGAGCAATTTCTACCATGGAACAACAAGGTTCCGACCTGGAAAAATCTAGGAGTAAGGATAAAAAATAAATAGACGGAGAAAATAAGGAAATTCTTACACTTTTAAGTCAAGATCACTGGAAGGAAGCTTTTTCAACCCTAAAATGAAGTCAATTTCAACCTTAGAGCCTTTCTCCAAGAAGATCCCCACTTTCTTCTTCCTTGGGCAGAAAAATTCGTAACTGAATAGAGATAGAACGAGGTTGGGAGAAGGAGGGAGGTGTTGGAGAGAAAATGGCTCGTTTTGGTGCTTGGAGATAAGTATATGACACTTTAAGATAAAGAAAAGGAAAAGGTTGAAGTTCTAGTATCTATCCAAGTGTCCATGGTCTTAATTTATTAAGAATATACAAACACACACACAAGAAGATCCCCCACCATGTTCATAGACCTGCTTATATTTCCTTTATCAAATTTCCTAGCAAATCAAATATTTAATTAGTTGATAGCTACTAAAGGTAGCTCATCCGTGAAGGGGAAAACCCTAAATTACCCTTGGAGAAAACACCTTCAAACCAAGGTTTAAATAGGCACCCCATGGATCAAAAAGCTCAAGAATGATGATATAATATCCAAGGAACATAATACAAGTGATAAATTGCAAATAAAACCTCTCAATTGGGTAAATTATAGAAAAGTCCAAAATGTGCATAAAATTGCATAACTTGCTCAAACAGTGTCCAAATTAGACCAAATTTGAATCTTAAGCTTGTCTTATGATTTCAAAGCATATAACAAGGTTATATTAGGTTTATAATAATTCAAATATGATAATTAAGCTCATTCAACTCATTAAGTAAGTTTAGGGTCCTTACAACTATAAACCCCTAATAGGGATTTCGCCCCCGAAATCCAAGGTAAACAAAGATGGGTACTACCTCTGCACCTCATCCTATTACCTTCACATGGTTACTTGCATATCATGGTGATGTCACATCATTCATACATATCTCATCTTGGGTCAACACAAAAAACCCCACATAAGAAGACATTTGCAAATATGGAACATAGAAACTTATTGTGCCACCTGTACAAATCTAATAGTAACTTTCAACTTTGGGACTCGATTGTCATCTTGAACTATTCTATATGTTGTATCACACATCACTCAGAGGCCACACTCACTGGGTCTTACCAAACATAAAACATCGGGTATCTATTATCATATGAAACTTTACAAGGTTTCATCTCTATGCTCCTTTAATGGTTGTTGTAATCAACAACTCAATCAACCATGTAGGCACCCCCTAGTTTTCAAGAAATTGTGAGGAATATGTTTTTATAGGATTCTTCAATCATATCAATGGTGGACTGACCATCTATTTGGTTGAAGAATCATACACTTGTATATAACTGTTAACAAACATAACTTCCTGATTGATCTTGTTAGGGGTGGAGCAACGACATTGTCTTCATCTTATCAAGACTCACATAACATACTTAATAGAGGTATCATAACTCTTAGAGGATACCCTAGTCAACCCCCAACTCACTCTTGTTTGACTTGTCTCATAACTATTGCTACTTCAGCAACCCTAAGGTTTTTGAAGAAATATTGATCATATTTTTTACCATATTTGAAATAGTTTGACATGTCATCATTCAAAGCTTGATATAACTTGTATGACATGTCAGGAACACTCTATTCCTCATATTCATAAATTATATTTGTACATTGGTTATTCTATAGGATATAACTCTAAACTCATCATGATCATGTGAATTATGTCATCCAATCTAAATCTTATGCATTGATATTTGATCATAGGTTTATCTTAAAGGAACATGGTATCGCATATTTATTGATCAATAAACCATCTATCCTTGATAGTGGTCTTGTCCAGGAATCACTAAACCATACACAACATTATAGAATCACTTTTATTTTTCCTTCCTAACAACATTTAAATGGTCATCATCAACTCTCTCTCTCTCTAAGGGAGAGGAATACTTGTGTTCATTTAATAAACATCTCCAACCTTCACATACTTCCCATACTATTGACACATCTTGGATACTAGGATTCATTACCTTGGTATCCACCTCATGTGATATAAGGAACTCACATCCTTATCTCATCTACTTTTACCAACATAATAAATTTCAAAACATATAAGAGGAGTCTCCCAAATTATTGGAAGGCTCAAAAGCAAACTCATCACAAACTTTATGATCTTGGAACCATAGTCCAAGAAACCTTATGCTATAATAAGTGATCCACCTTCATGTTTGCAGTGAATCCACGTGTACCAAGTGGCAATGATCCACTTGAAAGTTGTGCCCTAGAAAGGAAAGACACAAAGGGAAACACACTTCCCATACCATAGTAGTATTTTTCAAGGGTCACTAGCAAAAAGGTAACCAGTTCTATTTTCATTATGCAGGTTACAACTTCTTATGTATTATTTTACCTTTTTCATTTTGGGTTCCTTACCATTAGCATAGGAATCATCATGATTAACATATCTCATTACTCCTTCCTTGACAACTATTTATCACACTTGGGTATGTTCTCTTATTTTATTATATTTTTCAACCACTTATCAACAAGTAAATCATTATATTCTTCATTTTATTCATTAAATAGGGATCATCTCTTAATTTCTTTCACATGCCATTCTGATTTTTCATTAACACTTTCTTACACACATAGGTTGATCTAAGATTAATTCAGGTTCCACCTTATTTCTTTGTAATTGTTCTCATTTATCTTCTTATTTTATACTTATCATTGGAGTTATCTCCATCTTATGTGGATTTCATACCTTGAATCACTTTATAAGCATAGACTAATTTATCTTTTACTTTAATATCTTCATGAATCACATCTTCAAGAACTCCTCTTTTTCTTATTTGTATTCAGATTTAGATACCATGGTGTTGTATCTTTCTCTTATAGTTACCAAACATTCAAGTTTTGATAGATAATGATGCAATTCTCATCTTCTTTAAGGTAGGATTGAGATATTCACACCATGATTTCTTATTCATTATGCTCTTTAGATTGTCTCAAAATGACTACTTGATCAGAGTAATCAGAAAGATAATAATCTAAGAGTTCCATACTTACCTTTTTCAATAATTGAATACCTGGCCAGGGCACCCAAATACTGAGATTAGGCAGTATGCACCATATTTTTGTGTCATGTTCTTAACTTAGACATGATCCTAGTCTTAAGTCCTAGTGTCCCTGTAGATTCAGTGAACCTAAAGCTCTGATATCAACATATGTGTATAAGAAAGTGTTAATGAAAAATCAGCATGGCATGTGAAAGAAATTAAGAGATGATCCATGTTTAATGAAGAAAATGAAGAATATGATGATTTATATTCTTGAAAATGATGATCCATGCACTAAAAATCTATGCTTGACTAGGATTTTAATTTTTATAATGTTTTCTATTCTGATTCCAGTTATATATGAATCTGTGATTATATTTACATTATTCCTAAGGTATTATATGACTTGGATCAGATTGTTTTGACAACTTATGGTGCTAAGCACCTATCAAATGATGGGGACAACCTATGGTCACCCCCTTAGGTTAGGTTTTGGATCAATTAAAAGTATAATGATCAACCATTAAGTATGCTACTGATGTTATCAATCAATGATGACATCCACTTAATATTTGATTGGATGGGAATTTTGACAAAGGAAAGCTAAGCAGGTCTATACACATGGTGGGGGAGCTGCTTGTGTGTTTGCTTGTATATTCTTAATAAATTAAGGTCATGGACACTTGGATAGATACTAGAACTTCAACTTTTTTCTTTTCTTTATCTTAAAGTATCATATACCTATCCCCAAGTACCAAAATGAGCCATTTTCTCTCCACCACCTCCCTCCTTCTCTCAACCTCATTCTCCCTCTATTCAGCTACGAATTTTGCTACCCAAGGAAGAAGAAAGTGGGGATCTTCTTGGAGAAAGGCTCTAAGGTTGAAATTGACTTCATTTTAGGGTTGAAAAAGCTTCCTTCTAGTGATCTTGACCTAAAAGTGTAAGAATTTCCTTATTTCCTCCGTATATTTCTTTTTTATCCATTCTCCTAGCTTTCTCCAGGTAGAAACCTTGTTGTTCCATGGTAAAAATTGCTCTAAAGCTCTAAAAACTTACCTTTCTTGCTCCTTAGGCTTAGGGTTTGCTCATTTGATCTAGAAAGCTTATGGTAAGCAATAAACATGGAGCAAGTTATAAAACATGCCTCTAATGAGAAGATAAAACCCCACACAGAAGAAATCTCAAGTAGGTAGGGTAGAAAATCCAAGAGTAATCTATGAATTCATCCATCTAGCACATTTCTTCATCAAATGAGCAAACCCTAAGCATAAGGAGCAAGAAAGGTAGGTTTTTAGAGCTTTAGAGCAATTTCTACCATGGAACAGTAAGGTTCCGACCTGGAGAAAGCTAGGAGGAAGGATAAAAAAGAAATAGATGGATTAAATATGGAAATTCTTATACTTTTAGGTCAAGATCACTAGAAGGAAGCTTTTTCAACCCTAAAATGAAGTCAATTTCAACCTTAGAGCCTTTCTCCAAGAAGATCCCCACTTTCTTCTTCCTTGGGTAGAAAAATTGACAACTGAATGGAGGGAGAACGAGTTTGGGAGAAGGAGGGATGTGGTGGAGAGAAAATGGCTCTTTTTGGTGCTTGGGGATAAGTATATGACACTTTAAGATAAAGAAAAGGAAAAAGTTGAAGTTCTAGTATCTATCCAAGTGTCAATGGCCTTAATTTATTAAGAATATATAAGCACACACACAAGCAGCTCCCCCACCATGTGTATAGACCTACTTAGCTTTCCTTTGTCGAATTTCCTAGCCAATCAAAATATTCATTAGTTGATAGCTACTAAAGGTAGCTCATCCGTGAAGGGAAAAATCCTAAATTACCCTTAGAGAAAACACCTTCAAACCAAGGTTTAAATAGGCACCCCATGGCTCCAAAAGCTCAAGAATTATGATATAATATCCAAGGAACATAATGCAAGTGATAAATTGCAAAGAAAACCTCTCAATTGGATAAATTGCAGAAAAGTCCAAAATATACATAAAATTGCATAACTTGCTCAAACAATGTCCAAATTGGACCAAATTTGGAAATTGAGCTTGTATTATGATTTCAAAGCATATAACAAGGTTATATTAGTGTTATAAGAATTTAATTATGATAATTAAGCTCATATAACTCATTAAATAAGTTTAGGGGCCTTACAAGTCTCGTGTCCCCTTCCATGTTGTAGGGGTCCCTCTTTATATACACCTTTCTAGCAGGGATTCTAGGGTTACGATGAAGAGATTAGAAGAGGAAGAGTGGACCCTAGAGAGAGATCCAAGTCAACTTTCCTTTTCAATGTACTCATGGGTGTGTATTGCCATCCCCTAAACATTAATCACATTAAGAATGGGCACCATCTTTTTATTTTAATCTCCCCTTCTTGCTTTTTTATCTCTTCTTCTTTGATGTACAAGGAACATGTAATAAGGAAACACATTTATGACATATATAAACGTCCATTATCACCTTTATATAGTTATTAAAATTCTCAATGACTTAATTTCCAACTAATAGGACAGGCATGGTCCTAGGAAGGAATGTATTCCTCCTATATTTCTTTATATAAATATCTCACAAGTTATTTATTGCATAAATCCCAATGTAGTGAGAAGGAAATCTCTATATCCCCCATAAAACATGGGTTTGGCAACATGTAAAGCAAAAGGAAACACAAGTCATATTTTCCACTATATATATATATATATATATATATGGTATTTTAAATTTATTGGAAACCTCACATATACACCTCTTTCTCTTTTAAGCATTCTGTTAATCACCATTATTCCATGGTATGACTTTTTTCTCACAATTTCTTGATTCATGTTCTTCTCATTAATATTTTTGAGTATACCAAAGATCAGGCCAAAATAGAACTATTTGTTTCCTCAAATATTGTGTTGTCATTAATAGTTAAGCAATTATTCTTTTAATTGTCCAAAACACCATATATCTTATTTTCCTTTGGAAACTTGTACATTATCTTAATTTAGTTATCTAATATTTAAAAAACTCATCGTTCTTTATTTATGTACAAAAACGTCACTTTTTAGAGAATTTCACATAATTCCTCATTTATTTACCAATAGTCCATTATTTTAGGTAATTCCTTTATCATTAACTTTTCCATTCTTCCTTTAGTCAACACCCCATAATAGATTATTAGGAAGAGTAAAACACACATAAAATTCCTTTTATTTCTTTAACTTGTGCCACATGGACTATTTGCAAAGCAAAGTCTCTTGGGCCTTTATATGGGTCATGTGTTGCACCCATGCCATGAACATGACAACATTATTATTTCATCAGACAATATCATTAGGTAAAAACCTATATTGATCATGCCTTATATTTAATAAATTCAATTTCTCAAAATTGAGGATATTACATTCGCCCCTCCTTAAAAGAATTTGGTCCACAAAGTTTAAACTTGTAAGTTTAGGTGAATGGTGACTCAACTTAGTTTCAAACCTTAGGGTTAGCAACCTACTTAGCATATATTATTGATATGCAAATTTCTCACATTATTACTACAATTGGCACCTAAATTCAATTCAGGGAGTATTTCACATGACATCATCTTTTGGTGATTACGTTTTCACTTGTGATTTCATTTTACTTAGTGACCATCGTTTTGCCTAGGTTTTCTCAACCTATTATTCATTTATTCCCACATAAGGGTGAGGTAACACCTCCAACCCTACCATGTCATTAAAACTTAACTTAAGTTATTCATACTTACATGTCATATTTAAGCATAACATGTGTCTACCTGATCTCCCTCCCTCATAATGAGATGAAATAAGTATTTGGTTGCAGCCCAAAAACAAAGCTCATCCCATTCCGAGAGTAGAGATGGTATTCCCATACTTTATCTTAAAATTTCACACTTTAGGTTGAATCATTCTCAACATGACTCTAGACCACACATATTTTTTATTCCCCAATATTCTTAGATTTCATGAAATCAAATATTCTTTTCACTCTTGAATTTGTACACAACTCCTCTTAAGATTCCATTATGACTTATTTGTATCTTTTACATCTTACACCTAGAGCCTTAGCCACTTCCTTGAGGTCTTTAGGGATATAGGTACTTTTTAGAGTGATCTCATCCTTATGCATCTAGGGAGTGCCCCTCACATTTACTCATTGGCCACATGAACACCATGAAGGTAGCTAATCTCCTGACATGTGGGCCTTAGGCAAACGTAGTTGTTACCTCCCAACCAAATGGTCTTGTGCATTCAAGGAACAATCAACTCCTAATCTCATCGGTCCATATACCTTTAATATGCCCTACTTGACCTTAGGACTAACTTCGGGATCTATCCTTCCTAAGGGTTCATCATTAGTACATTATTTTCATATGCAATTGTTTAAACCAGATTCCTCCTTCTCTTAAAATGCTCATTATTCGCTTTATGTCCACTCATTGGACTCATGGTAACATTTGAAGGCAACATTTCTTTTCCGAACTTGATCTCATATGGTCAGCCACTTCCATAATGACTTTTCCTCATGTCCCTCAAAGATGGCATACTTGAATTCAAAGAATCATACTCAATATGTATGCTTTCAATTTTTTACATGGTTACCTCAATCGTTTAATTGATTTAGTCAACTTACGGATACGTTGACAACACGAAATAGCAGGGTCTTCAATGATGAAAAGCCTTCACCAAGACCGTTGATCACAATGGCAAGGGCGCTGATACAAGATCACAGAACAGCTACAGAGCTGGGAGGCAATGAAGGTAGAAAATAGACAACCCGGCAAAGTGGAAGGTCGAATCCGCCTGAGGAAGGTTACATTTGCATCAGTACAGACGTTGTAGTTGAATTTGGGATACGCACTAGTTTCGGGGCGGCATTCCGTGATCATGGTGGACGAGTACTGGCTACCTCCCAGTACTGTGCATATCTCACTTGGTTGACTGATATAGCAGAACGTGCAGCAGCCAGGTTGGCAATAATAGAAGCAAGAAGTAAAAAGTTACAACACGTTGAACTAGAAACAGACTCCACGACCCTCATCAGTGCTCTGACGGCACGGAAAGGGAGACATATTAACCAGCACAAGAAATTATTATGTAGCTTCTCATTTCCTTTCTTTTAAATTCCATCATGTAAAAAGAGATAACATTGTTGTTGCCCACCATCTAACAAGAAAGGCATTGTCAATGCCGAGAAAGATAATGATTAGGGAGCGCTTCACACTCTACGGTTCTACCCTGGTCCCTGTCAACTGCATCCAGCTTCGTCATGGTTACATTCGACCATGTAATGAATTGTCTAGTTCTAATAACCTGAGTCCTAACCGAATTGGACCGTGGTGACCATTACTGTATGAGTTTCTTATTGCAGGGGCAATTCATGCCAATTTCCAAACGAGAATAGCCACGTCACTGACGTGATCTCTTGATGTAAGTCATCCTGTTTGGGAGCAGTCAACTCAACGCCAATTCTGGAAAGTAGCTAGGAAGTTATTGCGGTCTCTTCAAACATGTGAACGACAAAATTAGATTTCTTAATGCATCGCACAATGGTAATTAGATTACTTGATGAATGATCGTGTACCCGTAAACGGCGTCGGTTCTGATTTTTTATTACATTGCTCAATTGATTGCCTATGAACAACACGCCCTTTGTATTTTCATTGCATCCCAACAAAAGTCAATCGTTCTCGTTTGATTCCTATACATAATATATTTAAGTAAATGTTGGTTAGTTTGGTTGATATAAAATTCCATAATTTTTTCATACTAAAGATTTCATTACTACATTTCATATGAAGTTGTTTTTTTCAATTTGTAAAAATGTGTTGAATTGAGCAATTCACGTATAGTTACATATTTTTATTTTTGTTTGACTTATGACAAACCAATCGCGTGGAAGTTGTTTTCTAGAAAAAGTTAAAAATTAAACCAATCACCATGACTCATTTTCCCTGAGCTGAATTGAAGTTCTTGGAAAATAAGTTTCCTGGGAATTTTAGTTACAACGATACTACATGGATTTTTAAAATGACACAATAAACTCATCACTAATCTTTTACTTTGTTTGTCTTATATGTTTGGCAGTGTGGTTTACTCAAGATGTCTCTGAAAAAATATCTATCTGGAAGTGAGAAAAGAAGAAAGAAGAAGGAAGATGAGCAATTTCTAGCTACTCAGAAAGGTGTGCTTGATAAATTTATTTCCATTATCCCACGAACTTTTGAAGATGTTGATAATACTGATCAATCTAGTGAAAAAGTGAATGATGATGATCATGTTACTATAGAATTCAAAAATGTAATTGGGAATGAAAATGTTGATGAGGTTGAGGATGATACTGACGTCGCTGATTTGAATGTTGGCAACTTAGACGATGTTGAACAAGTTCTCCCTCCTTTTGATATTTATGATCCCTTAAATTGGGATAATATTGACAACAAAGTTAGGGATATTTTAGTTGAAAAAGGCCCTAAAAGAGAACTGAATATTGTGTTTCCTTTAGATGACAATAAGAGACACTTCTCATATGCTTATTATTCTCGAAAATTGAGCAATGGTGAGACTCATGATAGGAAGTGGCTAGTTTACTCAAAACATGTTGATAAAATTTATTGTTTTTGTTGTAAGTTGTTCAAGTCTGAGAACAATAAAAGTACACTAGCTCATAATGGGTTCAAAGACTGGAAACATGTTAGTGAGAGACTCAAAGAGCATGAGAATAACATCGAGCATCTCACTAATATGAGCACTTGGCATGAATTAAAAGCAAGATTTAGCAATGAGCAAACTATTGATAAAGAATTGCAGAAAGAAATTTCAAAGGATAAAGAGCGTTGGAGACAAGTTTTATTAAGAATAGTGTCTGTCGTTAAGTGTCTTGCTAAATGTAATTTGTCTTTTCGAGGATCAAATGATAAACTTTTCCAAGATAGCAATGGAAACTTTTTGGGTATAATTAAAATGCTTACAGAATTTGATTTGGTAATGCAAGATCATGTTCGACGCATTCAGAATCATGAGATTCACCATCATTATCTTGGCCATTCAATTCAAAATGAGTTGATATCTCTTTTAGCCAGCAATATTAAGAGTTCTATATTGAAAATCATTAGAGGGGCTAAATATTTCTCCATAATTCTTGATTGTACTCCCGATTTGAGCCACCAAGAACAAATGACTCTTATTGTATGATGCGTGAACATGTCTGGTCAGAAAATAAAAATAGAGGAGTTCTTTTTCGAGTTTCTAAAAGTTGATGATACGACTGGATTGGGGATTTTTAATGAACTTGTAAATGCTCTTGAGTCTCTTGATCTTAATGTGGAGGACGTGAGAGGTCAAGGTTATGACAACGGTTCTAATATGAAGGGAAAACACCAAGGTGTGCAAAAGAGGTTACTCGAGGTAAATCCCAGAGCGTTATATATGCCTTGTGCTTGTCATAGTCTTAATCTCACTATTAGTGATATGGCTCATTCTTGTGTTCCAGCTGTTTCTTTTTTTGGAATTATACAACGCATATATATATATATATATATTATTTGCAAGTTCTCCGAAAAGGTGGAAGTGTTTGCTTGACAATGTCTCATGTTTGACTATTAAATCACTGTCCAATACTCGTTGGGAGAGTCGTATTAAAAGTGTCAAAGCTATTAGATTTCAAGCTCCTCAAATCAGGTTGGCTCTATTGGAATTATCTAAGTCTCGTGATGATGCTAAGACAAAAAGTGAAGCAAACAGTCTAGTTTACTCGATCGAGAGTTTTGAGTTTCTATTGGGTATTGTTATTTGGTATGATATTTTATATATTGTTAATACAGTAAGTAAGAAGTTGCAATCCAAATCTGTTTGCATTGATGCTATTGTAAAGTTATTGAAAGATATGGCGTCTTTTCTTGAGAAATACAGAGATGAAGGATTTGCTTCTAGTATCGTTGTTGCTACTGAGATTGCCTCTGAGATGAATGTTGAGCCAACTTTTCAAGTTAAGCGTCGCATTGTTAGGAAAAGAAAATTTGATAAAAATGATGACGATGATGATATTATTCAATCAGAGAAAGAGTCTTTTCGAGTGAATTACTTTCTAGTGGTTGTGGATATGTCTATCTCTTCTTTGAAGGAGAGATTTGAGCAAGTGAAGATATTTGAAGATACTTTTGGATTCCTATATAACTCGGAGATTTTAAAATCATTGGATGAAGCTACCCTAAAGGCATGTTGCACTAAGTTTCATGCTACTTTTTGTCATGAAAGTTCATCAGACATAAACTTGGATGACTTTTTCTCTGAGTTGAAAGTATTGCAGGTGAGTTTGCCAGAAGAGCAAAAGTCATCTATTGAAGTTCTTGAATTTGTAAAAGATGCAGATTATTTCCCTCATATTTCAATTGCTTATCGTATTCTGTTGACAATGCCAGTGACAGTAGCGTCTGCAGAAAGAAGTTTTTCCAAGCTCAAGTTGTTGAAAAACTACCTTAGATCATCATGTCTCAAGAAAGATTGAACGATTTGGCAATATTATGCATTGAGAAGGATATGTTGGGAAATATTGATGTTGACACTGTTATTCAAGATTTTGCATCTAGAAAGGCTCGAAGAAGTCGTTTTATATGATGAGTAAAGCTTCATAAGGAAATATATATATTTAATTTATACATTCTTTTTAGTTTGATTTGTAAGAACATGTTCTATTTGTTTATATGACAGTTTTGACAATTATGACCAAACTTGTATTTACTTAAATTTGTTAAATAAGAGTATACAGAGGCCCATTTTTTATGTTCGCCCCGGGGCCTCTAAATTGTTTGCAACGGCCCTGCTTCACAGGTAACATCTGTGTACTAGCTCAAAGAGATTTAGGGCTAATTTGGTATGATATAGTCTGGGGTAGTTTAAGGAGTTAAAAAACGTGTTAAATGTAATCATATCTTTCATACTGCTCAAACTATACTTGGTAGGATGCAGTATAGATTCAACGGTTTTGTTTGATCTATTTGGTGAGTTAGAAAAAAGTCAAAATAAAACGGTGACTTGTCTTCCGTCTTCACCGGGTATCAACTCCGTACTAACGTTATTTTCCTCCTGGTACCGACTGCTGCCTGTTCGCACACGAGCATCCCGTTATCATAGTCGTAAATAGCCGAGATATGAGACAACCACACCCGACTCCTCTGAATTACAGCGCAGTACCAACGCCGTGATTTTAGGGCCAAAGATGGAATCGGATGCAGAACAAATTCAATCAACTGCAGCCGACCACACCCAACTAAATAAAATTTAGATCTGAAAAGTTTGTAATGAAGTGCAGCTACTTCCTATCAAACAGGGCCTTAGGGCAGGTCTGGTACGGTGTAAACCAAGAGTAATGAATATAAAAGTCAGGAGTTAACTGTGCATTTTTGTTTGCTTGGCCTGAGTGAAAATAAACTCACATGTTTTGAACCCCCCAATTGGCTCCAGTTTTGCCAAAACACGGAGAGTTTGTAAACTGGGCGGTACGGGTACTAAAATCGTTTTCCAGCCGGGTCATGCTTTTGACAAAAAATTAATGGAAAACCAGCAGCAACCAAACGAAATCATACAAAAACAGCATGTTCTGTCTGCACCCAACCAAATGCATCGCTTTATAAAAAAAAACCATACCTTTTGAACTTTATCTTATTAGATTCACATAACTACATCTAATTACATTCTACCAAACAGAGCCTTTGTAGAATAGAACTGTGAGGTAGAGTTTTTAAAAAATATATACACAATAAAAATGATAACGGCCTCCGATCAACAGAGTAAACACCAAATAAATAACCAACGAACACCACAATTTCTATTAAGGGCTTGTTAGGTAGGGTGTATTTGAAGTTCATTGCTTTTAAATGATTACTTTTTTGCTTTGCATTTTATTTGGTTGGGTGTAATGGGTTGTTGATCGTTGATTTTACACTGCATCTAACTTCACAGTTTGAGTCAAATTCCTTGAATTGGTACCAGGCCGGAAAAGCGGGCGGTCGACTGTAGTTCCGTGCATGCGCGCTGCTGACAGTAGTGAGTTGGGCTTTATTTTCTATTCTCACGGTGGTCACCGGGTAAAAGATGCCTAGGCAGTTAGCTTTTTGTAACAGCCATATATAGTGGGTTATCTGCTGGTTCTTCCCTCCCGAGCAGTAAGGCCGCTCCGGTCGCCGTCCGGCATGCCTCACGCTCCTTTTTCCTGTACCAAACAATTACAAACAAAAGCACTGAATACCTTTTCGTCATACCAAACCGATCAACACGCGTTGCAAAACAATGGTTTTCGTTGGTTCTTTTTACAAAACATCAACTATTGCTTAACTACATCGTACCAAACAGGGTCTAAGCAAATTCCGAAAAATTACAAAAATTGTTGATACTTTACAATTGATTATCCACAATAGAATTCATCAATCCACTCTAATTCTCTCTTTGTAGCTATCTTTTCTACTTCTCCTTTTTTACTCATAATGTTGAGGAACGTTGCACACCCAATGTTATCACACTTTTATACAATGTTACGGATGTTAACACACTCAAAGATATTAGGGATGGCAATGGGTCAATTTTTACTGAAATCGACCCAAACTCGAACCAGACCTGAAAATCCGAACAAGAACCCGAACCAAATCAAAGTTCAAAATGAAAATCGTACTAATCCAAACCTAGAAACTGAACAAAAATCAAACTGCCCGAATACTATTAAAATCATTTATATCAATCAATCACAGCAAGCTACTGATCAGAATTAAGGCCCTGTTTAGTAGGGTGTTGCTTGAAAAAAATGAGTTTGAATGTGATGTTTTCGTTATTTAATTTTATTTGGTAGGGTGTAATAGGATGCGGTTTGCGGAATTGTAATTGCATCTGACTACTCGATCTGTCGTGAATTCCCGGAAAATGTACCGCGCCCAGATCGGACGCGGTCAGGTGTAGTTAGGTTGTCTGTGATGTAGCTGTAACAACAACTGACCCCCGGTGCGGTCTCTCTCTCTCCCCCCCCCCCCCCCCTCTCTCTGTGCGGAGGTGTACCTGACCACGAAACGAACAGATAAATACCATAGCTGCCATTGTGTTTTACTGGACCTGCTTTGCCAACCAAATATACGAAAATAAAAGATAAAAGATCCAGTTACACCTAACCAAATAAATTATTAACAGTTCCAACTCTATGTTTTTAATCATCATTCATTATAAAACACACTTTGTACTCTAATTACACCCTACCAAACAGGGCCTAAATACAATACCCGCAGGAATGCTTCTTCGTCAAGTCTCGCCACACCTTCCGCTTTCAGCCCCAACCTCTCACACCTTCTCCTTAATAGCGTGTTCTGGAAGTTCTTCCTCTCGCAACCTTCGGTGAACCAGGACCTCTCATACTTTATCCATAGCCTCCTTGTACTCTTCCTCCTCGTACATCCGCATCCCACACGACTTCAACCACTCCTTCCTTACATGCTGCAGCGTCAGTATGCACG
This sequence comes from Alisma plantago-aquatica, assembly GCA_963693085.1. Lineage (NCBI taxonomy): Eukaryota > Viridiplantae > Streptophyta > Magnoliopsida > Alismatales > Alismataceae > Alisma > Alisma plantago-aquatica. The sequence goes on from OY856411.1 coordinate 584,618,883, forward strand.
CCGGCCAGTTAACCGTCGATCCGCCGCCGACCGTTGACCCTGCCAAAAGCACCATCTTGCCGTCAGCGGAACCCATCAGCCCCTCGTACATCTCATCCAAGAACGGCGCTTTGAGTAGTCGCTTGCAGCAAAGTGGTTGCCTTTTTCTAAGACTAGTACGTTGTGGCTGGCCATGGATAGGACCGCAGCCGTCATGCAACCGGTGAATCGCGAGTCAACGATTAATGCATCACAGTCCACTGTGATCACCGTGCGGCCGACTTGTGGAGGATAAGATTGGGACGCTAACAAGCCTTTTTATTTGAGGGGAGATACGATAGTGGAATCCGGGCTTACGGGTTTCAACGCTCGGTTTACAAACTATGAACCGAATTCAAAATGATCGTGTTTGGATTTCATCCAATCAGAACCAAAAACCGAACAATAATATAAAACTCCAATTTTTTGGTAGATCAGTTTGGATCGGTCCAAGTTTTTGGTTCAGATCAGTTTGGATCGGTCAGATTTCAGTTTAAGTGGTTCTTTTTCCATACCTAATTAGCACACAATGGAAAGGATATAGAGAGGCAATGTCAAACTAAACAGACAAGAGGAAAAGATAACTCTAATCAATATCTTAGACTCCAAGTATATCCCCAATTTAGACTTTCTCACAATTGTTAGATAATATTTGATATCCTAAAATTAAGCTAAGACATATTATCCCAACATATGACGATGTAGCCTTTCGCTTGGAAATTCCATGATTTTCTTCATAGTTGGAAAATATTATCAGGTTTGTTATCACACTGCAGGTTTGAATTACACTCTACCAAGCGTCTAAAATTGAAAATCCAGCAAAATTGTGACTGCTTGATTTTGGTTCTGGCGCAACAAAATCATTCCCTGTGTGAAAATGGAAGTACTAGCACCGTACATAACAATGAAAATAAGCCAAAATACAATGTGCCCTAACAAGAGGGTGTTTTAACCATTTATGGCCAAAAGGTTGTGGTTGGGGAGAATATGACCATGAAAACAAGTTATGATCAGTTCTGTGGCTAATCCAGTTTTCTAGAGTTTGAGATCCATCGTTTGTATTAGTTTTTTCTTTAGCCTAATGGAGAATGGGAGGAAATAGAATTCCCCAGCGTCTATAGGGGAAAAGATTGATTAGTGCGGTAGAAGAGAGATGATAAGAGTCCCTCAAAAGGTCAACAAGCACGGCAACATCTAATCAATCACTCCACTACAAGAATATGTCAAGTAGCATATACATCTGTCTACAAATAATTTTACAACAGAAATTGTCGTGGCAACATAAGAGGAACTATTCCACGGCTCCAGAACTCAAAACTTTTGCTTTAAAACAGCATACATAAATGAATCCTACACTTCTCGCTGTCTTGCCACACAAAACCTTCCTATGTATCGGTGGAGTTGGCTCTTCAAGATCGGTGTCAGGCAGCAACTTTGTTACGTCTGTGATTCTTGATTAGTTACAGACACATTAGCCGTAGGGGCCATTTCGGAAGCGGCAGCTCTTGGTTCAGTGGCTGTAGTAGAGGCATTTGACTCCGGTGTTGCAGGAGTTGAATACACATCCGGAGTGGCATTTTCTATGGCAACCTTGTCAGAAGCAGCAGCTTCGGATTCACTTTCAGGTGAGGTAGTTGAATCTGTCGATGCATCTTGGTAAGCTACTGCACCTGAAAAGTAGAGAGTTGCAAGGATTAAACACTGGTCTTCTGTGCAACTACTCTCTTCAGCTAATTATTGGACCTATCACATTAACTGTCTGTTTCTTAGTAAACACATCCTGCTATATTTGTGGTAAAACCAACCTGGTTTGAGGTTACAATAGATTTCATGAACTTCACGCCTTAAATTTTTAATTAAATTGATTTATGGGTTTTTGGCATGTTACAAAATATCCCTCACGGGGTCTATAGTTACAGTCCCACTCACAAGTGGGGTTTATATAACGGGCACAAATAAATAAGAAAAACTACATTTAGTCTCACTCTAGTTTCAAACAAATTTAAGTATTGAGTTCCAAATGTTTGTAGTGGTAAGAAAACCTTTTGGGAGCTCTTCAGAATCGGTAGAAGCCAGCTGCTGTTGTGTTACATTTAGAAGCTCTTCACTGGAATACGGTGTGTTGTTGGCCTGAAAGCCATCTGCTAAAGAAAAGCAATCAACAATCACCTCAAGGGCACACTGAAATTACAATATGAGCAGGAGAATATGAAGAGAACTTGGATGTTACTATTCTAGGTTCTGTTACTTCAGAAAGAGGCATGCAATGTGCCTCTGGGCATTTTTGGATGCTGATCTATGTCATAATAACAAATTCAGGATTTGGAAAAAATTCAGCTGGTCAGAAAAAATTCAGAATCGGATCAAATCGAAGAAGAAAAAACGTGAAAAAAATGGATAAATTTTTGTCAAAGTTTGGTCAACTATTCGAAAATAATCGAGAGAGACCGTGAAAAATCGGGAAAAGAATTGAGGTCACAAGACATACAATCTTATTGAGTGGTGAAGTAGGAAAAGAATTGAAGAACAGTTGAGCAATAACAATGAACAGTCGGGAGAGTTGTGTGTTGGAGATTTAGTGTATATCTGGATTTTTGTTTACATGGTTTGGAAAAAAAAAAGTGCATGCGAGTTAATAGAGAGACCGTGAAAAATCGTGTAAACTCACGAAGAATTGCGAAAAAGTAGGAAAAATTGTAACCGACGTATTAATCGTGTTGAACATTCAGGAGCCTATACAATTGCGAAAGATCAGCGATTTTTTGTAAAATTCGGAGACTTTTGTTACTATGATCTGTGCAAATTTGGTACCATGCCAAAAGCCTAAAAAACTAAAGAACAGCTTTTCTACAAAGAAAATTAAGGACAAATTTTAAAACAATCCAGCTAATTCAAATTCAAAGAGAATGAAATTCAACTAGAAAGATGTATCTTAAATAGCTACAAAAGAAAGATGATGCAAATCTGCTAAAAGTATCCAAGAATTCTATGTCAATGAAGAATATACGCTCTTGCTAGCAAATGAAAACCAATGAGAATCATACTCCAATTCCTGAGGATTATTAAGATTATAACTAGCTTACTATTCTAGCATACAAGAGATGTTAGTGGTGGGGAACCAATTGCGAGCACAAATACCCCAAGGCTGGTATTTATGGCAAATGACTGAAACTCGAAATGTAGTGATAGCAGCTAATACCTAACACACAGCCAGATTAGATAATAACACTCAATTAAATAAATAAAACTCGGAATTTATGAATAAGTCCCAAAATAACTACGAGTCTCTTTGCTGAGTTACACCCAAAACCTCATCGGAAGTATAATTATCCCCAGCCATGCTCTTGTTGGAGCTTCAGTCCCACATCAACCCCCCCCCCCCCGCGTGTTTGATTGCCCATTTAGGGCTCAAATCCTTGTCGTTGTAGTGGATTATGGACATTTTACACAGAGTTAGGAGCTAGAATGACCGGTGGATGAGTCGTTGATGAATGCATATTCATCTAATTTCAGTCGCATTATCAGTTCAATTTTGCACTTAGATCCCTCAATCTATCTTCCGTTTTGCTTGTATGTAATTCTCCTTAGTACTATGTAAATGCATGGGATTTTGATCAAATTCATTGATTTTCACTGCAGGTTCGGACTTCAATATATGCACCCAAGCTTACCCCACCGTGGTCCCGCTACCAACTAGCGGGCCCAAGAAACTTTTGATAGTTTGGACTTGATTTTCATCAACTAGTCTCTTCATCGACCGAGGCTTCCATCGATCCAGCCCCCATTGGCGTTGACCCCCGATGGCACACCAACACCCCCCGGGTGGGTTTGCTCCGAAGTAGAATTACCAATCGACTAGTACACAAGCTCCAACGACCGAGCCCGACGCTCCCTCCAACTCCTCATAGATCGATAGAACTTCAATGCTCCATTGATCGACGCAAATGTTCCGACGGTGAGACAGGCCCGACCCCCGACGGCCAAGCCCAACGGGATCTCTTCTGCATCCTTCGAGCGATGACCGCGTCCGATGGGAATTCTGCCCGACGAGCGGGCAAATCCACATCCAACGGCACTCTTGTAACCATCAACCGACAATTTCTCTGTGCTCCGCGGGCCAATGGAATCCCATCTCACACATCTGACGCCCGGGCAGATTTCGATGCACGACGGCTTCTTCTGCACCCAAGTATCGACCTACGTCCCGACAAGACGTCAAACGACGAGCGAACTGCTCCACAGGTCGATGGAAATGACATAGCAATCTATATATAGTCGACCCTTGCCTCCATTGAAGGCATATCTTCTCATGCACGACGCCACAAGGCCGCCACACTCCGACCAGCCTGAGAAGACGGTCGCCATCGACCGTCCTCCATCAGACACCGATGTGGTGCCTTTGTTGCGCCTCCATTCCACCTCCACTCCGTGAAGGCTCGTCCCCTTGTCAGAAAAGTGGTTGGATCTATGATGCCACCGCCATCCTTCCATATGTTGCTTCTTCTCCGAAGAATCAGAGTCTAAGGAGAGAAGGATCAAGGAAGGAGTACGTCTGACACGTGTCCTCAGTGTTCTCCCCTTCCCTCCATTAGAAATAGCCATTTCATCAAGTTCAACAGTTGCTGCTGCTCACATTGATCTGCCATGAAAAGCTAGTCCCTTTCGCTGGGGTGTGGGGATTAACCTTGTTACCCATACTTACATGTGCATTTTTGATGTTCCATGGCTTGCATATAACTCTTTCAATTCAACGAGAATCGTTTGATTGCATGTTGGCTCGTTTCCTGCTTTGAATGATCTATTACAATCATGGGTTGCAAGAACTTCTATGCTTAGGTTTTAAATATCGATTAACTTAGTTGACGCTCGAACGAGAACTTCAGAAGGGATGTCTTTAGAGAAATAGATACATAACCAATGAGTAATGTGACATCGTACTCAAGATATCTAGCTGATTTTCCTGCACCTAACAGACAGAAACTTGCTTTTGCTCCAAATGAATGGTTTTATCAAGTCTGTATATTTTATGGATGTGTTTGTGAGCATAGTGATGGTGAAACTCGATTTGACCTCAGTGACTTCCATCACTAATCTAGAGTCTAGACCCAACTTTAATTCCGCACTTATACTTTCCTTTGCAATTATATTCACCCAATCCAATCAGCTCTTGGTTTTAAATAGTTTTAGTTCAACTGGATACAAGCTAACAAGATTCTTTAAAAGGTTGTCCCTTAGGATTAGATCCTTAACTATATTGTGATAAGACCCATTCGTGTGTGGCTGGTATTATTGCACATTGTTTTGGTAAAAACTAGTGAATTGTTTCTCTGGTGTATTTTTTTAGTGCGATAATTGCTACGTCATTCGTCAAAATTACGACCTCAGACTGTAGGGTCGATGTAATTTTCATGTCTGGGCTCACTAACTAGGAAAAAAGCCACAGAATCTGCATCGAGATTTGCATCGGCAACAATGAATGACACCTGATTGGGGATTAGAACGACTATCTGGAGCATAAACGCAATTATAGAAGAGGCATACGGTGTCACAGATATAGAGTTTTGGATGTGGTAATTGCACTCTAAAAATGTGCTCAGTCGGAGTATCATGAAGTGTCATAGGTGTAGAGATGTATGCTTATTGTAAGTGCTGCCACATGTTTCCTTTATCAAGAGGTTGTGAAGTTGGCCACCTATCTCTAGCATTATATACCCAAATAGGGTTGTCAATGGGTAAGGGTATACCCAATTACCCTTTACCCATACCATGTAGGGGAAGGGTAAGAGTAAAGGATTTTCTTACCTTTTACCTGCCTACCCACTATCCTCTAACCCGCTACCTTAGTGGGTATGGTAAGGCTAAGCCATTACCCATACTCTCTAACCCGCTACCCGCCAATATTTATGTATAATATATTATATATTAAGTATATAGTCATTCTGTTGTTCAACTAAATGGATTATTCAATATTGTGTGGTCATCATTTAACATAATATATAATATTCTTATCTACTTCTTATGTAGCTAATTTGGTCATGTATACAACACCATTTTGGAGGTGTAAGACACATGTATCAAATAATTAGAATTTTTTTAGTTTATCCGCCATTTTGGACTTTTTGTGTGGTGTTTTTTTACTTCCATGGGACTTATTTGATCGAGTATGCTAAATAAGTTGCAAGAGACATGTATATCATACAAGATCTATACCGTAATATAACATGTTGATATACATATTTGTTGTGGTGTTATCTACTTCATATTTGCTTAAGTTTCTTATATAACAACATTCTTGAAGGTATAAATTATAGATGTTTGCAAAAATAGCTTTTTGTGGTGTATTGTCATTTAGTATCATTTTCGTGTGGCACTCTTTTTCTTTTGGGGGACAATTAGTTTTTTCATATACCAACATGAGAAGTACTACTATTTGCATATGTAACAACCATTTCCCATAATATATATTTTTATATACAACATAAATCATGTGTATAATATTGTAGCAGATTATTTATAATCATTTTGAATAGTTCATAGCCATTTTGGAGAATTTTCATATTTCACTTAAATATGAACTGTATTAGGCACTCCATTATTGTTCTTATTAGCACAAAGTTTTGAAAGACAAATAAATTCCCCGCTTCACCCTTACCATCCCCGTTTACCCTGTGGGTAAGAGGGTAAGGGTAAAGGGAGGGTAAGGATATTGGTCAAGTGGGGAATTACCCATGCCCTTGCCTGCAACACTTGGTGGGAGAGGGTAAGGGTAAGCCCTTACCCTCCCCATTGACAGCCTTGTACCCAAAACTTGATGTCATCCTCATGTAAAATCATGGTATGGTGGTCAATGTCAATGATGATAGTGGTGTAAGCTCTATTATGCACCAGGATGCATGTGTAAGTGTGTAGCATGTGGCAATGTTGGATACAGTCATGTAAGCAAAAACTGTGTAATTTTGGTCTACAAGCGTTACGAGACCCACATGAACAATGTGCTTGGTTCAAAATTGCCAAAGGATGTTACATGCATACTAGTTATGTACAATGAGAGAATATTAAGGGGTTGTAGTACTTGAACTAGGGATGAAATCCCCAGTTGCAATAGTGCAACTTCAAGGACTTGGGACTATAGAGCTTTTGCTCTGTCTTCGGGCCAGGGATGGTCGTCCTGCTCAAAGGATAGGTGAAGGGGACATCGGTGCCCCTACATAGTCAATCTTGTGGTGTCAAACCCCAACTGGATATGCAATGGCGGTTGTGGTGGCTAGTAGTCGTTGTCAATCAATTCACGCCTTTTAGGCACAACTTGGGGGACGTCAGGCCCTGGTCTCTGCATCAGCAAACCTCTAGGGGGTAAATGGTGGGGAAGAGGGCCAATGATCTATGTCGAAGCGGCTCCTGGTCTTGACAGGTCAGTCAGACAATGCTACAGTCCCACACAGTGTTCAGAAAATCGGCCGAATAATCGGTTTTGGGGGTCTACCGCTCCGAATATGAATAATCGGCCTATAATCGGTCCAGGACCAATTAATCGGCCGTTCGGGGGAATAATCGGCCGATTAATCGGCGATTTTCAAAATCAAATGCTAGTAATAATTTTTTTTTACATTAATTTTTTTAATACTAGTATTGGTCATTATAATTACATTCTCTTCTTCCACTTTACATATTTGATTTTCTCCTCATATTTTCTCAATAAGTTTATAGTTAATGTTTATTGAACTGATCCTTATCGTTGATGTTTTCTTCTCTAATTTCATCAATGTTTCTAATTACTTCTTAATGCAATATTAGTCTATGGACTTATCAATGTTTTTAATTACTTATCAATGTTTCTTCTCTAATTTCATCAATGTTTCAAGTTACTTATTAATGCAATATTAGTCTATTACTTATCAATGTTTCTAATTACTTATTAATGCAATATTAGTCTATGACTTATCAATGTTTCTAATTAATTATTAATGCAATATTAGTGTATTACTTATCAATGTTTATAATTACTTATTAATGTGATATTAGTCTATGACTTATCAATGTTTGTAATTACTTATCAATGTTTTCTTCTCTAATTTCATCAATGTTTCTAACTACTTATGAATTCAATATTAGTCTATTACTTATAAATGTTTCTAATTACTTATCATTGTCATTATTATATGGTCAATATATAATTTACATATATTTATGATTAATATTTAAAAAAAAATCAAAACTGATTAAAACCGAATATTCTCCCGCTTATACTCCCTCATACCGTATATACTCTATTCGGTACCCTCTCCGCCCGTACACCGATTACCGCTTTTCAGAACAATGGTCCCGCATTGTAGCACATTTGAGAAATCAGGGAGAGGGTAACTAAGAGAGGAGAAGGAGATAAGAGAAGAAGAAGAAGAAAGGTGCGTTACTCACATAAGGATTGTGTGGAAAAGTACATAGACGACTAATAGATGTATTGTATTAGTCTATTACAAAACCTTGTTCCTATATATAGCACAAGCGGGAAGCACACAGACATAGACTAAACCTTGATGGGCATACACACACTTGGACCCATATACAAATACACTCAATACTTAATTAACTAAATAAACTAGACTCTCTAACACTCCCCCTCAAGCTGGAGCTTCGGAGAATTTTAAGTCGGCTAGCAAACAAATATACTAAAAATTAAAGAAACAAAAATAAAGATAAGCCAAGCCCATACAAGAATAATTCTCCCCCTTAGTATTACAATAAAGCACTCAACATTCAAAATATTCCCCCTCAAATACATAATCCGAAGCAGGTATGTAGGAGCTTCTCGTGGCATTTGGAGCACTACTAAATAGCAGTAAGTATGTGTCATGGTCTTCGTCTCAGTCGCTATCATCATAGCCCAGAGAGTGTTGGAACGCAGTCCACAAAGAGTGTTGGGTCACAGAAGCAGTAGTTGGCGTGCATATAAAGCACGATAAAAGAGTCAACATGCAAATAGAGCACAAAAATATCAAAGATTGCCGGAACACAATAGTCAAACAATGTTGGAACACAACCGTCCAATGAATGTTGGATCATAGTATTCTACAAAGTAGAAGACGTAGCCAGATAGAAGATCATCAACATTCCAGTAAGTTCTATAGCAAAAATAGGCTCCAGATACCAAGCGCTTCAAGAAGCATACAGAAGCAGAATCAGCAACACATAGTTACACATATAGCATGAAAATTCATATAGATAGCAATAGAAACAAATTGTTCTTCTCTTTCTTCATCTCTTCTCGATCTCATCTCTTCCCTCTACTTATTATCCTCTATTCTTCACCTCACGCCAACCATGAAAAAAATCAAGAGAGTAGTTGAGGTGGAAAGTCAAAAATATAATGGTATAAGTAATATATATAGGCAAAAAAGTGGAGAGTAACCAATAACGTAAGTCAAAGTGCTACATGACCGACTAGACAGATCCGTGTAGAAAAACAAATGGATCTTTGTGCGACCCGAAAAAGCAAATGTGTACAACCCTTGGGACGACAAATCTAAAGGATGTGGGGGATGAAACCCCTCGTGGTATGGATTACGTCCAAAATCATATCCAATTAAGAATCTAATTAGCATCAAGCATGAAACTTCACCGCAATGAGGGTCGGGGTTGACGTTGGGGAAGGCTTGGCTTAAACCAAGGTGGCACCAATGAAAAAAGGGGGATGATTGGACCTCATGGGGCGTAATGATCAACAAGCCATCATGTGTACTAGGGCCCTCACGCACTGAACAGAGGGGGAGAGAGGTGCTCGTTGCCACAAAACAAGGGTGCAAACAACAATGAGATTAGAGTAGCGGGAGTAGAGCAAAACAGTGGCACGTAATCGGGGGAAAATGGGACAGTGGTGAGTGAGCGGCAGGTAGATGGGTGGGTTTAGTGATGACTAGGGAAAAGATGGGGTAGCGGAAGGGAGTAGAGGTAGCATGTTGTTGGTTGGATGGATGGTTGCAAATGTGGCAGGGCATATTGTTGGCGGCAAGACAGGGGTATGGGCAGTAGGTTAACAGATGTTCTTGGAGGCGACAGGAAGGTCTATAGTAGGAAGCAGGTAGCGGGACATGACAAAGGGTTTTGGATAGGGGAAGACAGGTTTACTACCATAGTGTGAAAATCCAACGGTGGGAACCGGGGCGGCAGCAGTAGGATTGACAAAAGAGTGGATGGCGGAGAAGTAGTTGGAGCATGATTACCTCACTCCCTAACGTGGAGAATATCTATGGCAGTGCCCTCCAAGGTTGCTATGATAGATGTTAGTTATATCAAGTTTGCTCCTCTTTGGGAGGTATATAGAGGAGGAACTCATGTGGGAGGAAGTCTCCTGACATGCCATGTATGCGAGCCTGCACATTGTTTATTTTTGTTGTCCTCCTTTGGAAGTGTCGTTGTACATGTATCATCTTCTGTGAATGTGGTAGTTATTGTCTAATGTGGCAAAGCTATGGTTCCCCTGATCCATGGAATGTGGATAGGGCCCTCTGAGTGCCAACTTTATCTTGTAGCTGCTCTCTTCAATAGGCATTCTCATGAGTGATTTGTCATGGTGGATTTGTGCCTTATCAGTTTGGGGTGGGTGTAAATTCTTCTTTTGTTTTAGCAAAGCCAAGTTGGCCTATAGAAGTGGAATGAGGTTGATTATTAGCACGTCCAGGAAGATGTTAGAATGTTGTATTGCTTTTTGAGAATTGGCTCCCCATCAATTAGTGTTAGAGCCCACAACCTAAAGCCTAGGCCTAGGTCTGGGACAACCCCCCCCAATCCACCCTTGATTATTCATGAACCCTAGGTTAGGAATAATCACATCCATCAACAGTCAAAAAAAAGAATTCTCCTTGTTCTTCCTCCACCAAAGACTAAAACACCCCCTATCATTTCCTCTCCTTTCTTCCTCTTCCTCTTTTTCCTTTGTCTTCCTTTTCTTCCTCTTTCTCCCCTAATCTACGGGTGCTACAAACACGTATTGTGGCCTCGTCAAGCTTATAAAGGGAATTGCTCCCTCAACCTCGACACCCATCGAGGGGTCACTCCTTCCTTATGGCTCCCTAGAGGCCTCCCTGGGTGGGATACAATTTTTGTCAACCCATTAGCCTAAGGGTGTCATTAGAGGAAGGTTTGTTGTTTGCAAAATGGAGCCATGGGGCATAAGTTAGCAATGGTGATATAAGCTCTATCTAGATACATTATCTTCTCACAAGTTGAGGGGTGTTGTAGGGAGTCCATAAAGGAGAAGTTATGAAAGAAGTCCCAGAGGATAACCCTCTATTGTGGATTGTGAATTACTGTATCACCCTCCTAGTTTCAAGAGACAAATTTTCAATAAGGGGTCCTGGAGGTAGTGTAAAACTATGGGTGGAGGTATGGACCAAGGAACGAGGTATTTAATGTTGATGCCTTTTTCACAACGTGGAAATATGTACTTACTGGTATACAGACGAAAATTTTGACATATGCAATCATGACTGTCTTGATGCCAAAATGGACGAATTAAAGCATGAAATTTCACACGTGTAATGTCTATTACATCTTAAGTGCATCATTTTATGCAAAAAAAAAAAAATCTATGTTGGATATGGTGGGTTCCATGTGGGGAGGCATGGAACTTGTCGTGTTTCCTGGAGATTTTGATGACAAAATGTAGGAATTATGTTGTAACGTATTACTAGCACAGTGCTTAGACTTTTATAAACATACATATGCATTAACGTCATATATTGAATATGCAAGAGGGTCCCTCATGTATTACTTTGAGTAAAGAGAGCTTGAAGGAAGGCAGAGTGAGGATATTACTATTATCAAATATTCAGAATCTACTAAATACAAGTAAATTATTACATCAATCAATTAGATGCTAGTTGATTTAAATGAAAGAAAAAGTCCAAATTGCATGGTGGATGTGATGGTTGACCTCCCCTTCTTGGCGGCTGTTACCCAACATGAGCTTCTTGATGTGATAAACATTTTGTTTTGAGCCCATGCAATTTCTGCAAAACTAGGGCTATGTCTCTATGCATCATATAGAAATCTGAAAGAAACTCAACAAGGGTTTCTCTTGCTCTTCTTCAAAGTCAATATGTGACCTTGGCATTGACTTCACGGGTATGAAGCACGGATACTCCAAAACAGGTGTCGTACCCGTATCCGATACGTATTGGATACCAATACTCCGTGGATACTCCTGGATACGTATCGGATACTCCTAATCCGTATTCTGTCGTATCCAGGCCGTATCCAGTCGGTTAAAACTAGAAGAAAAAAAATCTGAACATGACATTGTTTGATTAGCATTTGACATCAGCTCATGTCTCAACCCTCTTTGTTAAGTAGTAGCTTACAACAAGGCTATCATAGTTGCTTCCTTGAAGTAGTTCAAGATTAGTCACCATTCCTCTTGCTAAATGCCAATTTTCCTTCTTCTCTTTATTGTTTGTATCTCCTTTGTTTTTTGGGATTTCACTTTTTAAAGAACTTCAATATTTAATCTGGATTTTTGTTTGTTCTTTATTGCAAACCAATTCATTCACATTTACATGGTACTTCCGGATGCTTTCCCTGCTAAGGTGCAAGTTTTAAGCACATTGATGTCCTCCATATTCTATGAAAGGATTCAATTTAGTATCGTTGGGTTAACATGCCTCTTGTTTTGGTGACTAAATCCATTGTGATTTATTCTGAATTTCTATCTAGACAATATCTATTTCATCTCCTTTGAAGATAATCATTGCATCCCCATCCTTATGTCTCCCCCTATGAAGCATCGATACTCCAAATTAGGTGTCCTACCAGTACTTAATACATATTTGATGCTAATACTCCCTAGATACTCTTTAATACATAGCAAATACTTCTTAAGTCGTATTCCTTTTTTTATTAGCAGGATATGACCTCAATGCAGCCAGGATACAACCAACTCATTTAGCAGCCAAGAGAGCACCCCACTCGTGTGATCCCTCAAAATCCCAAAACCATGTGACTCCAACTCTAGACTCCCCCTATTGTATTGTGATTTGAGAATGAAATTGGTAGTCTGTTAAACTTTTAAATAAACATTAAAAAAAGGTTGTATCTATGTTGTACCCGTATCTTATATTTTTTTGAAAATTGTCATATCCCCGTACCACACCCGTACCCGTATCCATTTATGTATCTATATCCGTGCTTCATAGTAGCTAGCTATACCCTGAGAGAAGATAGTTTGGTATCACAGATGACACAACTCACTTTACAACACAACATTACATGATACATGAAATGTGAAAGGTTTAGAATATGATATTATCTATGTCTTTTTGTAACTTGTCTCACATTAATATGAATGAAAGACCCCTTTTTAAATCATTGTTTGATATTATGGTATTGGTTTCCATTTTCTTTAGAAATATTGTGATTTTTGAATGAAATTTGATTGTCTTCATCTATTTTTAAATAAATATATTGGTTATTTTTAAAAATATTAAATAAATATTAAAAAATTATCGTATCCATGACATACCCGTATCCTATATTTTCAAAAATTGTTGTATCCCCGTACTCGTACCCGTACCCGTACCCGTACCCGTATCCGATACGTATCCGTATCCGTGCTTCCTAGCTTCACGGCTATGAAGATAGTTAGACAACATTATTCTCCACCATCTTTCATTACCACATGATCTTGATATGCAGTAGTGAATTCCCCGATGACTCGTTCACAATAGTGGGATAAATATAAAACTAAAAGGCATAATTACCATGTCATACTACATTCATCTTGTGAGGATGGGATAATACAAGAACAGTAGTTACCATGTCCATGTTATGGAATATGTGTAGGAAGTGCCATATATAAATAAATATAAGATTAGAAAATTGGAAAATACTTACTTTTTCATAATAATTGTTTGTGTATGGGTTGCTAACTAGTACATTTTCTTCCTTTGTATGCTAAATAATACTAGTGAGAACATAGAATAGTGTTTAGCTTACTACTAAACAGAATTGCAGATTATACTCGTACTTAGTGGAGTATTTAGGTTACTATTACGAGTATAATTTATATTATGAGATAGTGTTTTAGATCTATGATCACATTCATCTAGGAAGATATATAAAAAGTAGTTTGGGGAATCTTTGTCAATTTAAGGCTTTTTTGGATGAATTTATATTTATTTAAGATAGACAAGGTGTAAATGAGAGAAATGGCAGAAATATAAAAGCATACCTTGTATTATGCTTATTTGATGCAATTGGTAAAATCCCCCTTGCTCCCCCCCCCCACTTCTCTCAAACAACAAAAACAGGCTCACACATGCAAAAATTAGTAGTCTTGTTGGTATATTGGTAAATTCTGTCAAAATTTGGCGGTATTTGGCAGTATATTCATCGATAACACCCTGATATTTGCCATCATATCGATACGCACACAGAAAATCGTATCTGATGGTCAAAGTCAAGAGTTTGAGCAAAATTGTGGCAATTTTGATGAAATTCCGTTCATTGGTATGGACAGTTAGGGGGGTTAGGGGGGTTGAGTTTTACAAATGACAGTTGCATGAGAAAAAACTCATTAATCCTTACCCTAGCACGGTTGCAACATTAGCCATCAACATAAGACTTTCAAAGAAACTCTCTAGCATATTCAGAAATTCTCTAAATTTTTGGACTATTCGCAAACAATTTATGATTTTTTTATGTGATGACTGCTATGTATGAATTTCATTATTGCTGATATCAAAAAAAAAAAAATCATGAATTTCATGGATTGTCCAAATTCAAAAATTAAACCTGAATTTCATCAATGATTTGTGTATGGAATAAAAACATGTTATATGATTTGATATTTGGGAATAGAGAATCAATATGCAAATCATGTGAACATATATATATATATAGTCATAGATCAATGTGTATCACTGGTATATATGTAATATGTATTTTTTTGTAAGTAAAATATACACATTGTATCATCCAAATTTTATCTATTTTTCCTAAGTATGCAAATCTTTGCTTAATTGTATTCATTTTGTACAAATTATTTGATCGAAGTTTTACCAAAACTTTGTCGAATTTTCTTCATAACTCCTGAATGTTGAAAACTTTTACCTCAGCAAATGAACCCTCGATTCCAGATTTTTCACTATGCTCTCAAGGGTCAATCATGACGGCTATGACCCAATGCCTTCTATCTATGGTGTCAGCCAAAGATAGTTCCTAGGTATTGTTGAAGTATAGGGATACTATGTTCTCCTTCGGTATTGAAGCAATGGGATGGGTCAATTTCAATGGCCTTAGTGTATTAGATGAGGGTAGAAGAAAGATGAGTCTATCCCTTTGAAATCTAATGGTTGCACTGTTCATAGAAGCAACACCTTAGTGGGGCTTCCTCAACATCACCCTCATCTTCAAAAGCTAGCTATCGTCATGCTATTAATTAACTGCTAACATCTCTGGAGTCTAGAGAGTGTTGGTTCACAAGTAGACGCAATCCAAAGATGTTGAAATAGAGGAAAGCAAGCAGTCAACATGCAAAGATATCATAGAGAAAAGTAGGTGAGTTGGACGAACCTGTATGATGCAACCTACTATCAACACGCCTTACAGAAGAAAAAATATCCTCAACTTTTTCAAAACCTCACTCCATCTCTTCTACTCAACTATTATCAACACACCTTACTTACAAAAGAAAAAATATCCTCAACTTTATTACATCCTCACTCCATCTCTTCTACTCTTCACATAATAATCCTCTGCCATATCCCCACATTACTTCAACTATAAAATGACATCAACAGTAGTCGGGGTGGATAGCCATTTGAAAGTACTAAGTGAAAACACAGAAATATGGATAAATAGGGAGAGGGAGAAGAATTAGACATACAGTAATATAGTGGATAATAAGGAATATGTAGCATGAAATGTTTTTGAAGAGCAACATATCAAACTATTGCAAACATAGATGTCGTAGTAAAATAAAGAGTGATCCGCACATTCAGATAGGCTGAGAGAAGAAAGGAGGCAAAGAGGATATATAGCATTAGACGAAAATAAACAAAAAATGTATCGGAGAGCCAACAGCAGAAGCAACACAGCAAAGAGCAGATAGGGGATAAACTCCCATCTTCCTTCAACTTTTCGTGTCCAACAGAACCTGCAAGGTCTTCCACAGATGGTAAATACAAAAGCAGTAATGAGACTTTGTAGTGCCTCACATTCACACAACGGAAGAGGTGAACAGTGGCAATGCAGGGCTCGTTGGATATCCGTCTAGACACAGGTAGCAATGGGGAAAGTAGGAGAGAACGGCAACATTGTTGGCTTGGAGATTTGCAGAAGGGTCAGTAGACAATGACACTTTGAGGTATTTCCATCGTTGACTAGAAGGGCCTAATCATCACAAATGGCGCCAAAGCAGGCTCCTATGGTCAAAGGAGATCAGGACGGCTCTTTAAGCAACAGGAGGGTGCAGCAGTGTTGGTTGATTGAAGCAACAGTGGCGGAGGAAGCATTCACATGTTCAGGTAGTGACAACAATAGCTCTTGGCCACCACTCTACCAGTGGCGGGGGCGTCACCTGGACATGTGAACAAAGGACAGTGGCATGGCCTGGAGGCTCAAGAGATACTAGGCTAAGGATGCAGTGGCACTAAGGTGATCAGGCCCTAAAGACGGTCATTGCCATAACTTCAACAGTAGGAAGGCACGGCAATTTGCTGACCCCTCCTTTCTTTTCCCTTTGTGATGACTTTAGATGGCTTGGGAAAAAGCTAGACACATTTGAGGGGGTCAATCATGAGACTAAGGAGAAGAAAATGGGGAGGAAGACAAAGGCACCTACCATGCACTTATAGACGTCATAGAGAGGAAGAAGGGCAGACACCTGAAGGTAGGAGTTCCCCATTTTTTTCGGTGAAAGGTTTGGATGGTTCAACCTTCTTTAATACTATGTACAAAACTAAGAGAAGGGAGCAAATATGATAACATGATAAACCTTACTCCCATGCAAATAAGAGTGGAGAACAATACAAAATGAACTCAAATTATTTGTGGTCACAAGCCTTGGCCTACCAAACATAACACTACGCATATTCATCATCATCATTATCATCATCATCTAAGCCTCAATCCCAATCATGTTGGGGTCCGCTAAATGGATCCTTCTTTTCCAACCAGCTTTGTTATGAGTCATATATAGATCAAGATGTAGAGATTCAAAATCTCTCTTTATAATTTCTTCCCATGTTAATTTAGGCTTGCATGTTCTTCTTTTAATTGTGTTTGATTCAATAGCATTGCTCTGTACAGATGTGTTAGTCGGCCTGCGTTGCAGATGTCGATACCATCTCAAACAGCCCTCGCGCAACTTGTCCTCAATACTCACCACCCTCACTTTGTTCCTGATATAGTCATTTCTTACATACATTCCATAACAATATCAACTAATTAACCTCATATAAATATTAAACCGTAAAAATTATGAAATACACAAAAACTCCTACGTTAACCACACAATTTACGTTGATAGGCTTCATAACCACTGCTTCCATCCTAGACTGGGTAGGCTCCCTCACCTCCCTCATGACGGACCCAACGAGATCTTTGCTCTCTCTACCATCCTTGATGCAACAACAAACTCGTTACCCTCCTTGTCCTTGAATACTATGCTAAGCAATTAAACATCGATCAGTGATGCACCCTTATCTGCAAATGAATTATGTATGGTAGCAATGAAGACCTGCTAAAGATCAGTATGAGGAGCAAGGATCAAGACCATCCACTCATGAAGAACATTGGGGCTATACAGCTCGGATCACCTTGTCCTCTCGAAACCTCATAGGTGCATCTTTTACGACAGATCCAACTGGGTACCAAGGTGTATTGACCCAACAGCCCAGGCACCAAAGGACTCTGCCAATCTCCTATCCACAATGCCCAGAATACATTTCATAGGCATTAAGTCGAGATCTTCACTGGGCCTAGCACCGAACTGGCCCACATCCACCTCTCCAACCTACCTTCTTCCAAGGCTCTACTCTACCATATGACCACTGTCTCACTAAACTGCCACCTTCATTTTGCACCCCACTTTGCCTCAGCCAAACCAACCCATGGTACATAGGCTTTGACAAGTTCCCCATAGGATTCTAGACCCTCAATACCCTACTTCTGAAGTCAGTCTAGGAAGCCAAAGGTAACTTTGAACATATAATAAAAAGTATACTTTCGCAGTTTGCTATACAATGACACTGCCATTCATCAACTAATCTGCTTGTTTTTGTTCAAAAACAAGATAAATTTTGAAGCTACTTTGACAGAACAAGCTAAAAATTATCAACTTGGAGATCTATAGTTCATACTTGGATCAGCTACAGTCTTTGGCTTCTCGTTCACTGACGTGCTTAAATTGTCTGTACTTCGTAAAGTAGGCTGTACTTCATCAAGTCCAATCTCACGCTCAAGAGTACTCTTGAACTCTCTTGAAACATCCTGCATCAAGTATCAGGTGAGAACACAGTAACCAAAACCAATTTTGCAGCTTGTATGATGAACATAGTGATACTACTGAATTTACGATCACTTCATTTTATACGATATTAAATAATCATTTGTATGCCATGAACAATCTCAGTTATAGTATTGTATTTCTTGCCTGGAGCTCCCTGATAGTTGGTTGGAAAGCTCGCAATGTTTTCCCTAAATTCCTAGCCACCTGAAAATTACATAAAAGTTATTGCTTCGTCAATATCATCAATGACTATATATATATGTGTGTGTGTGTGTGTGTGTTGGGGGGGTGGGGGGGGATTTAGACATATGCTCGCAGTTAAGAAGAGAAAATTACAAAAGCACACAGAAGGATTGGAAATTTTGATACAAATCTAAATAAGGTTGCAGAACATGATTCACAGGAAATAATCCACAACATTGAAATGTCATTCATTCGAACGGTAACATAATTACAATTTGGATCTAATCGGATTTAGGGTAAAATGTAAGTTGTTACAACTTTCCAAAAGGAAGTGCTTGCTCGAAGTTCTCACCACAATTGATGCATGTAGTGTTAAAAATTCAGCTTCAGTTACACGGTGGGTTTTTTTAGATGTACCTTCCCATTGCAGATTAAACTGTGACATGGCCTTACAAAAGGGATGAAAAGAGACTATATTCAGTTGAAGTTGAGGTCCCCATATTGGCTAGATATGCAGAGGGCAAGGGATATACAGTGGTGAGAGAGAGGATAATTTGTATGATCCAGTTCCAGTAGATCGCTGCAAAATACATAGAAGAAAGAAGTGTTGCATTAACTACTGAGACCCACCCTATAGGTGTAGCAGGAGGCAACAGAAAAAGTAAACAGTTATACATATTCAAACTAAGAGTAGTAGAAGAAGTAGATAAATAAAAGTGGCACAGCCATCCAATGAAGAGGGGTGTGCTGCCAAAAGACAACTCCGTCACAACATGCACAGTGTTGTATGAACGTGAGATATCTCACAGCCTGAGACAGAGAAAGTGTTGGAATAAGCATAACCAGACTAAAGCCAAAACTGATGCATACATCTGGGTAACACGCTACAAAGCATGGTAGGAAGTAGGGAAGTCAATTTAGCCAGATGATGTAGATGTGTTATTAGGTTGTGTATTTGACACAATAATTAAATGAGTCATCGAAAAGGGGACAAATTCTTAACTCCCATAATGGATTAAAAAAATCAATTTCACAGTCCTTGACAAAACAATAAAACCTATACAACGAATTTTCTCATACTAACTCATATTTATTTAGTTCACTCATTACACTCAAACACACCCTCTGTATCGCCCATAATACCAACTGCCTTCAGAGTCCTAAGAGTAGTTGTGTTGGCTAAAGTGCAAACGGCAACAAGATTATGAATATAATCGAGGGATGAATAGGAATGACACGGTCATATCATAATGATAAAGGTAGGAAATTTAAAAATACAGAATTTTATAATAAAACTGTAAAAGACATTGATATATAAAAAAAAGGAAACGGGTAGTCACTACATGCAAACTTGAATATACAGAGTTTTATGAATCAAATGTGAAGCTAGGGCTTGAGCAGTAGGTCACAATTGTACAAATTATTAAGAAAATAAAATATTAATAATCTTGTAAAATATTTGGGTCTTTTTTGGAAGGGAAAAAAAGGCCTAAACTCAAACCAGGACAAAAAGGGTTGTTGCTGAATCAAAACCCATGTTTTAAGGAAGCAAGGAAAAGGTGAAACCAATCTAACGGCATATCCATCTCCAAATCATCAGCAGATACAGATTGCTCATCATAGTTGTTGAGGCGGCCAGGCGCTAGGCGTTTTTTAGGGAGCGCCTAGGGCGCCTAGGCGGGCGTCCAGGCGTTTTGCCTTTTTAAATAAAAATTGATGATTTTTATATTAACATTCATAATTTCATTTATGTAATTATTAAATAATGACTTTATTTTTTTTTTGGTCGGCAAAAAAATGTGTTACTATAATAACCAAAAACTTTGGGTACAATGTGCCCCTTTTGGGTAAAGTCAAGATCCATGTTGCTCCTCGCAGGGAGAAAACATCGGATTAGGGAACTAGAAAAGAACTACACCAGACTGTCAGAAACCAGGAGCAGGACAAGCTCTAAACAGGAAGAAAGGATCAAACAGAGAAGAAAGAACCCATATAGAGCCAAATAATGACTTTATTACATACTATTATGTAGTATTTAGGCTAAATCACATCTAACATGACCTAAACTAACTGATTGGCCCTAATTTTAACTCATTTGATCCAAATTTTACCTAATTTACCCTAAATCATACCTATTTTTGTATAAAGGACCTAATATTTCCCAAAACAAAATCATATATTGACCTAAATGAGATCAAATTTGGCCAAATCAGACCTAATCTTCCCAAACTAGAACTATTTTCCCCAAATCATACTTGTTTTCCCCAAATTAGAGCTAATGTGCCCAAATTTGACATTATTTCGCCTAAATAAAACCTAATTTGCATATTATAAACCAATCAGACCTAACTTCCCCAAATTTCCCTATGTTGACCTAAACAATATCGAATCTCACCAAATTAGACCCATTTCCCCAAAATCAGATTTGTTTTCCCCAAATCATGCCTAATCTGCTTAAATTTGAGAAAATTCGACCTAAAACCAAACCTAATTTTGTATAACATTATCTAATCAAACCCAACTAGCCCTAATTTTCCCTATATTGATCTAAATGAGGCCTAACATGACCAAATCAGACCTAATCCCCCAAATTAGACCTAATTCCTAGAAATTAAACTTGTTTCCCCCAAATCATGCATGTTTTCCCCAAATCAGACCTAATTTACCCTAATTTGACCACATTTGGAATAAATCAGACATGTTTCAACCATAAATTGACTCAACTTGATCAAATTCAGACCTAATTTATGCAATTTAGCCTTGAAGTGGCTTAATTTGGCCCTAAAAGGCCTTAAGCACCCACTTAGGTCACCTAGGGGGCTGGGCGCCCAGTTTGAGGCGACCCTCCTTAAGCCTAGGCGCCTAGGCGAGTGCCTTGATAACTAAGTTGCTCATGTATAGTGTTTGGAGTCATGATGCAAGTAGAACTCAAGAGTTTCATCGGTAGGTAATGATATAGTGGGAATAGAGTGATCCACTCCAAGGGCGGCTCCCAGGTTGCGTTAGTCTTGGAGAAGTATGGTGGGTGTTGCTATCCCAACGGTAAGCATAGAGGAAGTCATATCAGTTAAGGTGGGTACATTTGCATATAGGCACTTAAAGGGTGGGCATATAGGCCTCTGGCTTGAAATTAATGGGTGAAAGAAAAGGTCACTGCCGAGTGGCATCTTGAACTGTCGAAGTGCTCAGAATAGATTTTTTTCTGAAAACTTTACTTCTCTATATATCGATCTGCTCTCCTGACTGTGTAAAAGATCGTCATGCATTTATAGGCTTCTCACTCTTATTTGATATAGTAGTTTAGAACATCAAATAACCACTTATGTGCCAAATATAATATACACATAAAAAGATCCAAAGAAAAAGAAAATAGGGTGCTATTTCTTGAGGTCAAAAGATTAAGGTTGTGTTTGGTACGTGGTGAATCATGGTGATAGGGAATGATGGTGAAAGAAAAATGTTGTTTGGTACACATGGTGATAGTGATAGGGAATTTTTCCGTGGTGAATTCATGGTGAACTTTGGCTTGTTTTTGTCCCCATGGAAAAGCATGGAGAATGATGGCGAAATAAGTTCTTTTTAAGTCTCCATTAATATATGGGCATATGTGCAAAGAAAAATTCTACTCTCTTTTTCCTCCCCTCTCTATGCCACATGTTTCCCTCCAAGATTTCTTTCCCGCTAAAATTTTGACTTCCCACTAAAATTTATTTTGCTCTAAATACTATTTATATACCTTATTTTTCAAGACAATTTTTTCCGTTATTTTTTTATTTGTTAATGTACCCATTACCAACTAAAAAATATTTATTTATCGTTAAAAATCTTTCTTCTAACAGAAAAATTTCCCACCACAACATTTCTCTCCAAGAGTTTTTTTCCTGCCAAGACCAAATTTTCCGCCACACCTTTTTTCTCCAAGACACCTTTTTCCCTCCAGGACAACGTAGTCCCGCCACACCTTTTTCCAACCAAGATAAAGTTTCCCAATAAATCTTTTTTCTTACAAGACAAAGTTTTCCGTCAAATCTTTTTCCCTCCAAGAAAAAGTTTCCCACCACACCTTTTTCCTCCAAGATATCTTTTTCCCTCCAAGACAATGTATCCCGCCACACCATTTTCCCCCCAAGATAAAGTTTCCCACTAATTTTTTTCTCCTGCAAGACAGTTTCCCGTCAAATCCTTTTCTCCTACAAAAAAAAAATTCTGACACACCTTTTTGTCCAAGACACCTTTTTTCTCCAAGACGATGTTTCCCGTCAGATATTTTTTCCCATCATGAACTATTTTTGTTTTCATAATTTTTCAATGAAGTATTTCTTTGCAATGATTGTTAAGAAATATAACTCGCATGTGAAGAATCTCCTTGATATTTTTTTGAATTGAACAATTCATACCCATACTAAAATTTGATGATAGAATGTTTGTGTTATTCATGCCATAAGAAATGTTCATGTATGAGGTGTTTAATAAATAGAATTTCTATTTGTATGAGGTGTTTTCTATAAAAATAGTTCCCTATTCCCATCACCGTAACCATGTAACAAACAACATTTTTTAAATATTTCCCCATCACTTTCACCATCACCATTTAGGTGTTACCAAACAACAATTTTTAACAATTTCACCATCACTGTCACTATCACTGTCACCGTCACCATCACCATCACCACGTATTTTGTCACCACGTACCAAACGCAGCCTAAAGCAAACAAAGACGATGTTGGAGAACTGAGGGGCTAGCAGTGTAGTTGTTACCTGCTGGTACATGGGAATAGAGCACCTCTCTTTTTACCTATTAAAAGATCATAGCAAGCTCTGTGGTTGTTATATTTGAGCACTCCAAGGAAGTATTACACAAGGATTGTGTTGAGCCCTGCCCTTATAAGAAGCGACTAAACATGACCTACAGCAGTGTGTTAATAGTTTGTATTTGTTTTAATCACATCAAATAAGGATTCCATTCTTTACATGGTATCAGACGTCTAAGGTCCTCCCTGATCCTGGAGCATCCCATCCCTCTACCCTAACCCTACTGTTTCTAGCCTCCACCATACTCCCCTCCCCTCCTTCCTCCTGTCTCACTCTCTCTCCATGTCCCCCATCTCCTATTCTTATCACCACTAACTCCCCTCCCGCCCTCTCTCCCTTACGTCGCTGCCACCTCCCTCCCTGTCGCTGCTGCATTCCAACCCCTCCCCCCCCGGCAATCTCTCTCTACCCCCCCCATCCTCTTTCCCTTCCTCCACCGCACCCCACCCTCTCTCCCTTCCACACATCTTTCCCATTACCCCATGGCCTAATTTCAGGAAAAAACTATTCCTTGAAGTCTTCATCTATTGACTTCTCACCTTGCCCTCTTTGAGGTCGTGGGGGCTTGATCCCCTTTCTTCCTGCCTACGTCCTATGGCCAATTGATTATGTCATAGAGATGAAGATTGTTGATTTCTCTATGTTGTTGCCCGTGTGTGGGTGATTTATCTTCGACTGTTGCTTGGTGTGCGGAGCCACGCTACTATTTCTTCTGATGTTGTGTGTAACGTGACACATCCTCTAAACCCCATGGCGTCTATTGATACCCCCAAAGTCGCTATGTGTCACTACAGTGAAATAGATGGCTCCAATCATCATTTATGGTCTGCTTCTTTCAAACTTTCTATCAAAGCCCAAGGGTGGTATTCTCATCTCACCTCTGCAGTCCGGACACCACCTATTGATACGGATGATGATAAAGCCAAACAAGCCCATGTTGTGGACCAAAAAAATGACTCTGGTATGATGACATGGATGGTTAACAGCACAGATTTCAGCCAATCTCTCCTTCACCTCCAGACTGCCAAAGCCATGTGGGATCAACTCTTACATGTCTGCTCTAACCAACAGAATTCCAAGAAATTGTTCGAGATTTTCAAGAACCTTGCTAAAAAGAATACTCTATTGATGGCTATGTGGAGGATTACTACAACTAGTGTTCTACTCTTTAGGATGATAATGAGGTTTATCATCCTCTATCCGTTGATATCAAAGAAGTCCAGCACCAACGCAATGAACTTTAATTAGTTCAATTTCTAGTTGGTCTATCCAATTTCCAGTAGTAGTTGATCATATCTTATCTAGGGATCCCTTGCCTACTTTACGGGATGTTCTCAAGCGAGTCCAGCGACTGCCCTTAATGTCATTTGTACACTGAATCTTCTGAAACTTCTGCACTTGTTGTTGCAACTGGTGACTCTGGATGAGGTCGTGGCCCGAGCATGTGGTCTTTCTTCTTGAGGTTTTGGATGTGGTCCACCTCCCGTGGACTTGTACATGGACATCCCCCTCCAAGACAAAGATTTTGTAACTACTATGGTCACACTAAAGACTAATATTGGGCTAAACATGATGAACCAACATGGGCAAACCAGGTCACTACCGACAATACTTAGTCTACCTCATCTGCTTCTTCCAATTCTATATTGTCCACTCCTGAGAGGATCTGCTCCGAGTTTGAGAAACCTCTACAAGCACGACTGCCATCTCAACCTACTACTCATCAAGACAAATGTTTATCTATGTTACTTGCTTCTTCTAGTTCTTATGGTAAAAAGAAATAGGTTATTGATTCTTGCGTCTTTTCTAATATATCTAGAAAACCTAACTTATTTTTTGACTTGACTAAAACCACTCCGGATCCACCGGTCACAGCGGTTGATGGAACTCAAATTCTTGTGCATGGCATCAGAAATATTTATACACCCACCAATTTACCTTTGTGATCTATACTATATGTTCCAAGACTTCCTCTGGATCTTCATTCTATGAGTAAAATTGCTAAGAGCTTTTGATGCTCTATCACATTTGATCCCTCCTGTGCATGGCATCGGAAATATTTATACGCCCACCAATTTACCTTTGAAATTTGTACTATATGTTCCAAGATTTCCTTTATATCTTTTTGTGAGTAAAACTATTAAGAGTCTTCAATGCTCTATCATGTTTGATCATGAGGGTTGTCTGTTTCAAGATCTCCGCACGAAGACGATGATTGGTTTCGGCCATGACAGACGAGATGGATTGTATTACCTGGAACGTCACAACTTGTTGCTACAGCTCTGCTATCATCCTCGGGTGACTGGACTACAATAGCACTATCGTCTAGACCATCCTTTTACTGAAGTGTTTATATCCTACGTTCCCCAATAAGGTTTTTCATTGGAAGGTGTGTCAATTTGGCAAACATACTTGGGCAATTTATCCTAGCAAAAAAACATTGTTCTACATATTTATTATGTGGTGCATGTTGATATATATGGACTATGTTTGGTAGCCAGTATCTCAGGGTTTAGATACTTTATGACATTCATTGATGATTATTCTCAAGCAACATGGCTATTTTGTTGAAAGATATCAATATTCTGGATGCTATTACTACCTTCTTTGTTGAATTAAAACCCAATTTGATAAGCTAATTAAAATCTTTCGCACTGATAATGCCTTAGAGTTCATGCAAAAGTCGGTCAACCAATTTTGCACAAATTTGGGCACCATTCATCAAACTCCCTACTCCTACACACCACAGCAAAATGGTGTTGCGGAGAGGAAAATTCATCACCTTCTGAAAGTTGCTTGTACCATCCTTCTTCACTATCATGTCCCAGGCCTGAAGTTGTCTCTACAACCTACTACTTGATTAATCGGATGTCTTCATTTGTTATCTATTTTGCAAAATAAAGTGCCTGACACCCTTCTATAGCATGATGTCCCTCTCCTCCGTTCCTCCCCGCATTTTTGATAGTACATGTTTTGTAAAAAAAACTTTGCCTAGGGTTTAAAAAGCTAGATCCCAGATCCACTAAGTGCATTTTTTGGGTACTTCATAACTCAGAAAGGGCATCTATGTTATGATCCATCTACCACGCAGTGGTTTGTGAGTGTTGAAGTAGTCTTCTTTGAACATCTGTCATACTATTCTGGGAACGATTCTTCTTTATCTCATGATCTTTTGAATAATACTCCGCTACCCCAGATTGTAGAAGCCTGACCTCCATGAGGATACAACGGTTCTCACTCCGTCTCTCAAAGTGTACAAATTAAATCCCAAGGCTACAATTTTCCTCTATTGCCCTTGTCAAATAATAATGGACAGTTGTTCGATATATTAGATAAGAGAAACCCTGCTCCTATATATAGGAAACAGGGAAGCGTACATACTCAAACTAAACCCTAATGGGCTAAGACACTTAGGCCCATATAACAAAGACACTAATAACAATAATAAACGGACTCTCTAACACTCCCCCTCAAACAGAGAGTCAGACTAAAAAATAAAGAGAATAAATTAAAATATAAACCAAGCCCATACAAGAAATTTCTCCCCCTCAATATTACATTAAAGCACTCAAACACTCCCCCTCAAGTAGATATTCCAAGCAAGTAGGTAGGTCGCAGAAGCTTCTCGATCATCTGGAGCAGAAATAAGCAGCATCACAATCATCTGGAGCAGAAAATAGAATAGTTGATAGGCACCAAGGTCTTCATCAAAGTCGTCTCGTAGTAGCCAGAGAGTGTTGGATCACAGTAGCAGTAGTAGTCAACGTACAAATGAAGTATGGACGGATCAACGTGCAAAACAGAGCACAGACGAGCCAGAGAGTGATGGCACACAGAAGCAGAAAGTCGACATGCAAGCAAGGCACGAATAAGCAAAGAGTCAACATGTCAAAACACGGACATGCCAGAGAGCAATGTTCAAAATTTCGTCGAAATTGGCGAAATTTCGCTAATTATTTCGATGCCGCCAACGATCGGACATAGAAATGGCCTTACATGTCTGTACGTAGGGAATTTTGCCAGAAAAATTTAAATTTCGACAATTATTTCGAATTTCGACGAAATTAGGTAAATTTCGATGAAAAAAAGGCCCATTTGGTCCGCATTTCGACGAAATTTCGAAAAATACATCTATTATTTCGAGAAATGGGGTACGATGTCTGCAGATTTTACTATGTGACTCCTTGGGCCTGTTAGGGGCAATCTAAGTTATGTTTCTTCTCTTCCTAACCTAATTCTACCTCTCTCTCCTATTTCTCTCACTTCTATAAAGATCTACAAAGAAAATATTTAAAAATGTGTGTGGGAGTGATATCTATGACTATGATGACCCACTAACTTTCATTTTTGAGGTCACATGATTTATGTTATAGTGCGCAAAATTAGCATGACTATCGAGATATTTTGTATGTATGCCATTATCACTCACATCTCTAACTACATGGTTGCCTCCTATAGGCTCTCGCTACAAAAGCACACGACGATGAACAAAGCTTGAGTTAATCCATTAGTATGTATTTTATCACTTGTAAGCATATGGAGATTAACAGTGAGACATATCTATGCTTGTATAAAACAAAAAAAACATGAGCCAATATGTAGGTATAATTAACAAGGAGGATGACAACCATCACGGTTCAACTAGATGCATAAACCTCAGTACTCGCATACCACCGCGACATTGTTTATGTACTACATCCTGTCATCCTACTGAGAGGTCCTACCATCCTAGATCATGCTATGTTTCCATAAATTTGTGTCTTTAAGCCTATATGTTGTGCTTGCAAACTATGATGACTATTCATTCATTTCGCCATTCAATTGACTTCAAAATCTCCATCGAAATTGTTCAGCTTACTTCTCTCACACATGAGGAGCCCCACCCCCTCACACATCCAATATGAAATATTATTGCATATTTGAGTAGATCTACACTAGTAGATTGTTCTGGTAAAATTTTGCTAAATAATTCGACCATTTGGTCGTCGAAACGCCAGGAATGCATCTGTCGAAATTTCCGTCGAAATTTGTCGAAATTTCTGTTTCTGTGGCTACCGAAACGGCGTCGAAATCGGACATTTTCTTCCTTCCCAGAGAGTGTTGGCGCACAGCAGCAAAAGTCGACGACGTAGATAGAAGACCGGTAGACAAAGTAGCAAGCAAATAAATAACTCCAGTACACGAAGCTCCATGTAAAGTCAGCAACAAATGTCTTCATCATCTTCCCTCTTTACACAATATCCATCACAATAGCAGACGTCAAAGTCCAGAGAGTGTTGGTCCACAGAGTCTAGAGAGTGTTGGTCCACATAGTCCAGAGAGTGTTGGTCCACAGTAGAAAGTCAACGTGCAAATAAAGCACGGACAGCAGAAAGTGCAAAAGCACAAAGCAGCAAAATAGAATGTACTAATCATAGCACGAGTAGTATCAATGACGTCCAAGTATGTAACTTCATAGCAACAGTTGAGGTAGATGATGAATAAGCAATATAGCAAAAAAAAACACCAAATAGCAATAGAAGAATTTATATATGAGTAGTAAATGTAGCACGAAGATCCATAGAACAGTAGAATGAAATTCTTCTTATTCATCTCTCCTTCTCATCTCTCCCTCTACTCTTTCTCCTCTATTCTCCCCCTCACACCAAGCACGAAAAGAGTAAAGGAGTGGTTGGCGTGGAGAATCAAAAACAATGGTAGAGGCAAAGTTTTTCTGTAGGCAAATAGGTGGAGGCAACCGATAACACGAGTCAAGGTAGAAAATGACCCGAATAGGCAGATCCGGATAGGAAAATAAATGGATCTTTTGATGACCCGAAAAGGGAATTTGTTTGGCCCGTTAGGGCAACAAATCCGGGGGTGCGGGGGCGGAGCCCCGCGAAAATTTGATAAGGCTAAAAAATGGATCCGATTAGCACAAATATTTGAGTGTATATGGGAGGGGGGCAGTAGAAAATATTGAGGGATATAAAAAAATGGGTTGTTTGGTAGCGGTGGGTAGTGGAGGGCAGCAGTATGTAGCAACAGTGAAGGCTTATGGCGGCGGCGGCTAGCAAGGCAGTAAGGGACAAGCGGCAGCAAGGATGACAGTGCTACAAGGGGCAAAAGCGGAGGGTAGAGAAGTTGTAGGCAGCGAGTATTGCACCGGCAGCGGCAAGGGAGGAGCTTGGCTGGGAGCGAGATTGCAGCATGGGTCGGCAAAGCGGCAGGAGTAGGCTAGTCGGCGGCTGGGCAACAGTTGCAGCGGGCAGTAGTGGTGGCGGCGTATGGAGCAGGAGCGGCAGAGGGGCAAGCGGTGGCACAAGGATAGCAGGGCAGCCGGTGGGGCAGCATGGCGGCGTCGGAGCCGCATGGGCGCAGGACGCGAGGCAGCAGCAAGCATCAATGGATGTCGATGATGGAAGCGGTTGCAGCCAAGGAAGAAGAGTAGAGGAACAAGGAAGGAGGCAGGGAACAAGGAAGGAATTCCATGCGGGCAGCCAAGCACCGCCAAGGGCGACGGCCGCCCGCAAGGGGGGGTGCTCCTTTGGTTCTTGCTCTCTCTCACGTAGGGTTTTGGTCCCTAGGACGGGTGCTCTAATACCATGTCAAATAATAATAGACGGTTGTTCGATATATTAGATAAGAGAAACCCTGCTCCTATATATAGGAAACAGAGAAGCGTACAAACTCAAACTAAACCCTAATGGGCCAGACACTTAGGCCCATATAACAAAGACACTAATAACAATAATAACGGACTCTCTAACAGCCATCAACTGACCAATCCTCCTTCCTCTGTTGATCACAAAACCTCTCAAACCTCCTGATAGTTTAAGGAAAGGTGTTCGTTCATGTATTATGCATCCTATCAACAATTTCTGCTCTACTACTAATTTTGGTACTAGCTTTGCGTGCTTTACGTCTGCCATTTATACAATTTGAATTTATGTTCCTAAAAACGCCACTCAAGCACTGCAACCTCCTACCTAGCATTAAGCTATGGAAGCTAAGATGGATGCACTTCATGGTCGACTACATGGGATCTTGTTGATCTTCCTCCTGACTGCTCTAATGTGGGATGTCGTTGGATATTTGATGTCAAGTACCAGCCAGATGGTACAATGGAACGATTGAAAGCTCGTCTAGTTGCCAAAGAGTATACTCAGGCTTATGGTATAAACTATTTTAAACGTTTTCTATTGTCGCTCGGCAGAATTCGGTTTGGGTTCTCATTTTTGTTGTTGTCAGTTGGATGTGAAAAATGTTTTCTTATATGCAAACCTGCACGAGGAAGTATATATGGAGAAACCTCTTGGATTTTTTGCTCAGGTTTAGTGTTCTAAAGTTTTTAGGCTTTGCAAGGCCATCTACAGTCAGAAGCAAAGCGTTAGAGCATGGTTTGACATATTAAGTCACATTGTTATAGATCAGCTACAGACGCTCTCATTCTCATCACTATGCTTCCATAAAGAAGACTAATTTCGGTCTTGTCATCCTAATTGTATACGTGGATGATACTATTCTATCTACAAGCAACAGGGAGGGTATTCATGCTACTAAAGAATATATTGAACAACATTTTGTTACCAAAGATCTAGGAAATCTTAGATATTTTTTGGGTATTGAGGTTTCTCGCTCCTCTGGTGGCATGCCTTTCACAACGCAATTATGTCCTTGATCTCTTAGATAAAACATGCATGCTAGGTACTAAGCCCACCAATACCCCTCTTGATCCCAATACAAATTGGGATGATGAGTCGCATCCTCCTTATCCTGACAACTATCAATACAGATGATTGGTTGGTAAGCTAATTTATCTCATTGTCACTCGTGATATTACTTCTACAGTTGGACTTGTTGGCAAGTATCAAGATAAACCTCGACAGGGTACTACACGTTTGTTGGAGGAAATCTTGGCTCAGTAAGAAACAGACGGTTGTTTCTTGTAGTGTTGAAGCTGAGTAAAATCCATGGCTCATACTACATGCAAACTAATGTGGGTTCAGGGACTTCCAAAAGGACTTGACATATGTGATCCAGAACCTATTCCTATGTTTTGTGATGGCAAAGCCTCCATCTTATTTGCTAACCATTTGACCTTCCATGAGAAACCAAACACATTGAGGTGGATTGTCACTTTGTCTTGGAATATATTAATCAGGCTGCATGTCCCCTCCATATATTAGGATTGAAGATCAGATCATTGATATCTTCAAAAATTTGCTTCTGAAATCCAGATTTGCAATTCTGGTGAACAAGCTAGGCATGTGAGACATCTACGCTCCAGCTTGAGGGTGAGAATTGATATATGATCTTTGTGTGTTGGTCTTGCCTTTGTTTTTCCTCATCACCAATATGTTATTTTATAAACAACGATGGTGACTAATTATAAAGAAGAGAATACCATAGCTACTTCATTATAATTGTTTGTAGGTGTGGAGGGCTACTCCAAGCAGCAAATTCGAGCAGTTGACCATTAGTTGTTTTTAGAGCAGCATCAGTAAAGGTGTGCCTCCTAAATAGCAATCACCCAAACAAAAGCCTAAATTCTTCATAGTTGGTTTTAGAAGGCTTAGCATGAGACAACCTTATGAAAACAGTTTGTAGTTCATAGTAGAGAAAACGACAACAATACAAGCTTTATGGATAAGAGACAGGTCAAAGCTAAGGACTTGGCTTTGCATAGAGCTAAAAACTTAGAACATGAAACAAAAACAAAGGGATAGATGTTTGCGTTAGACAATGCTTATGGGGAATGTGAGGTGACTGCTGCCCACTGACTATGATGCTTTAAAAATTCATCTTTAAATTAAAACTCAAACAACTACTTTCACTTGGAGTTGTGAAATAAAAATGAAAAACAAGTGTAACATTGACTATCGAGGCCAATACCCTATGAGAAGAGTCACGGCAAGCACAAGTCAACATCAGAAAAGGAAATAAGACTAACTATTCTAACATGGA
The DNA here is from genome assembly GCA_963693085.1 of Alisma plantago-aquatica. Classification (NCBI taxonomy): domain Eukaryota; kingdom Viridiplantae; phylum Streptophyta; class Magnoliopsida; order Alismatales; family Alismataceae; genus Alisma; species Alisma plantago-aquatica. Next base: position 584,651,344 of record OY856411.1, read on the forward strand.
GACTGAAGATATTCCTACTTAGAATACAATATTTAAATATTGTCGTGATTAGAGGCAATCAAGAAAAGTTGGTCCTTGCTTTATCCTACATTGGAACAATGTGATCACTAATCATTGCCAAATCGGTGTGACCAATGGATGTCAAATCTGATTCAGTTGAAAGTCGATCATTTTCTATTCCTGCACAGTGAGCTTCACTTTGAATAAGTGGATATGCATTAACAAATCGTCTTCCTCGAATTGGGTTGTTGGCTTTGGGTCATGGTTAGCATGGTTGGAAGTGTAGGTTATAAATTGATACCTTGGACAAAATGAGAGACACCATTTTAGTTTTTTCCTACAGATTAATTTGTCCTCACAATTTGGTATTAGGAATAGATTGGGATCACATACGCATTGTACCTAGAAGGAAGTTGACAATCTCATATGCCTTAATGAATTGTATACATGGATGATATTGGCAACATTTAGGTAGAGGTTGTTGGCGGAAATGGTCTTCAACTTCCAAGGTAGTAACTATTTATGGGGGTAATGAAGGCTAGACCGTCCCTTCGCTATAATGTATGCCATGAGACAATGTCGAACCTAAGTAGGAGCGGCAAAAAATCCGACCCTACCAATCCGACCTGGAAATTTGGGTTTTTTCGGGTCTGTTCAGTTTTCATGTCGGGTCGGGCCTATCTAGTTTGGGCCGGGTCGGATCGGTTTTGGGTTTGCAATATATTTTTGCTGGTATTTATAGAGTACTTTTGTGATTTTTGGGCTTTGTTGGATCCGGTTGATTTCGGGTCGGGTTGTGCAGGTTCGGGTCCATTTTGGGTTGGGCCTATTTAGGTTCAGGTCCATTTCAGGTCGGCTCCAGCAAAACTCGACTCATTGTCATGCCTAAAATAAGTGACTCTCCTACAACACAGTGTCCACGGACCTGACTTAGAACACGCCCTGGAATAAGGATATAACTATTTGGATGAAGGCTCAAATTTCAGGACCCACACAAAGCCCCAACCATGTGGAACCACAAAAGTCAGGATGGCCCATAGGTTTCTACCACTGTTGTAAAAGGCGCCCCATACCAAAATCCCTGGATGCTTAATTTGGGCAGTACATACTCAACTAGGCGGATTTCCCGCATAGGTTGCTTAATATGCCGCCTAGTGGGCCCACTTTTTGCCCCTTAGGCCACTTTATGGAGCAGCTTTTTTGGATGTTTCCAGCTTCACCCATGTTTGGTTGAAAACAGCATCTAAGTATGCTTAGTTTGTAGTTTCTACTTCATACACGATTACACAGTACTTATCAAAGCCTATATGGATAAAAAGTAATGATCACATGTTTGTATGTGAATGTTATGTATATTTGAGCTAAGACATTTAACATGAAATATATAGATCATGGATCTTCTGCTACTCCTATATAGTTATATGTAATTACGATTACTCTTCCAGGTCTACTGCAGATGAAATAGATTACTGTTCCAGGTCTAACTACTATTCGAATAGTGATATGGTAATTCATCAACTATTAACTATATAATTTATTGTATAATAATTTCATAGTTGTAGTTTACTTTATCATCAATTGTATAGTTGATGGATAGTAGTTACTAATATGTGCTACACTGGTGACATTCGTATTGTATTATTCTTATTTAAGGAATTACAAGTATAGAAATACACTAATTGACTAATACTTATATATCAGAATAGTGATACTGACCTAGTAACATACTATATTATTCTACTAGTTATACCACTTTATACTCTAGATAGGGTTTCCTAGAAGGGTTAGGGTGCATGGTGTGTGTACCCGATATATTTATAAAAAGAACAATTACATATAGGTCCATATAGAATAGGAAAATAACAAGAGAATATAAAGAACTGAATAAGACACTATTTAACACTCCCCTTCAAGTTGGAGCATAGATATCAATCATGCCCAACTTGTCCACAAGAGAGTTGAAATGTTTCTTGGCCAGTAGCTTTGTAAACATATCAGCAACTTGATCCTCTGAGCGAGTAAAAGGAGTGCAGATACGACCAGTCAGGATAGTTTCTCTGATGAAGTGGCAGTCAACTTCAATGTGCTTGGTCCGCTCATGAAAAACAGGATTATCGGCAATAAAGATAGTTGTTTTATTATCACAACGCATGGGAATAGGAACAGAAGACCCCACACCAAATTCTTTTAGAAGAGACTGTACCCACAAGAGTTTACAAGTTGTGTGAGCCATGGCCCGGTACTCGGCCTCAGCACTAGATCTAGCAACAACATTCTGCTTTTTGCTCCTCCAAGTGACAAGATTTCCACCAACAAATGTGCAGTAACCAGAAGTAGATTTTCTGTCTATCTTACTTCCAGCATAGTCAGAATCAGAGTAGCCTTCAAGAGAGCAATGACCATGTTTTCTATAGAAAAGGCTTTTACCAGGGGATTTCTTCAAATACCTCAGGATATGACACAGTACTTCCCAGTGACACTATTTAGGCTTGTCAAGATACCTGCTAACAAGGCCAACAGCAGTAGAAATATCAACTCTAGTAACAGTCAAATAGATTATTTTGCAAACCAGTCTCCTATATCTTTTACTGTCGCTCTGTCATGATACATGGGAGATTCATCATCATCCCAATTTACATTAGGATCTAGGGAGTATCAGTAACCCGAGCTCCAAGCATCCCAGTCTCCTGTAGAAGATCTAGAACATACTTCCTTTGAGATAAAACAAGGGCATTAGCAATCCTGGAAACTACAATTCCCAAAAAGTATCTCAGCTTTCCCAAATCTTTAGTGACAAAGTGCTTGCATAAGTAGGCTTTAGTAGCATGAATTTCAGAAAGATCTCTGCCAGATAAAATAATATCATCAACATACACAATCAAAACAACAATACCAGAGGAAGTCTTCTAAATAAAGACAGAGTGATCAACATGAGATCTCAGAAAGCCATAAGTAGTCAAAATCTTGCTCAGTTTGTCAAACCAGGCACGTGGACTCTGCTTGAGTCCATAAATAGACTTTTTGAGGCGACAGACCTTGTGTGACTCCCCTGAGCAACAATCCCAGATAGTTGCTCCATATAAACTTCCTCTTGAAGATCACCATAAAGAAAGGCATTCTTGGAATCTAGTTGTATAAGAGGCCAATCCAGATTGATTGCAACAGAGAGAAGAATCCGTACAGAATTGAGCCTGGCAACAGGAGAAAAAGTTTCAAAATAATCAATACCATAGGTTTGAATGTACCCTTTAGCCACGAGGGGGGCCTTTAGTCTTTCAACAGTCCCATCAGGATGATACTTCACGATGTACACCCAACGGCATCCAACAGGCTTGCAATCAGATGGAGGATCCACCAAATCCCGAGTACCTCTATCAATAAGAGCAGTCGTCTCCTCAATCATGGCATGTGTCCAGGCAGTACTTTGTAAAGCATCATGAACATTTTTGGGAACGGAAACAGCAGAGAGCGCAGCAACAAAGTTACTAACATGGACACTAAGATGTGCAGTAGAAACATAGTTAGCAATACTATGAGAGGTACATGAGCGAGTGCCTTCTCTGAGAGCAATAGGTAGATCCAGATCAGAAGCTACCTCGGCAGGTGCAGGACCTACTGGAGGAGAAGATTGGTTTTTTGTGGGGGGGTCTTGGGCAGAATTAGACTGCAGTGGCCGATTCCTGCGTTGGTAAACAATAATAGGAGGAGACGTAGTCTCGGCAGGCTGCAAAGCAAAAGGAGAATCACTGATAACCGGCAGAGGTGCTGAAATAATATTCGAACTCAAAGTGTTCCCTTTAGTAGAGTAGAAAGGAGTGTCCTCAAAGAAAACTACATCATTGCTCGTGAACCACTTCTTAGTAATAGGATTATAGCAACGATATCCTTTCTGAGTACGTGAATATCCTAGAAAGATACATTTTTTAGCTCAAGGAGACAACTTATCCTGAGTCGGTCCAAGCAAACGAATAAAACAAGTTGACCGAAAAATCCTTGGATGAACAGAAAAAAGAGGAATGTGGGGTTGTAGAACTTGAACAGGAATATTGTTCAATCAAAAAATAGGCAGTGAGAACCGCTTCCGGCCAAAAATGTTTTGGAACATTAGAGTGCAACATGATAGTTCTAGTAACTTCAAGTAAATGCCTATTTTTCTTTTCAGCCACTCCATCTTGTTGAGGCGTGTAGGCACAGGATGTTTGATGAATGGTACCAAAAGAACGACAAAATAATTCAACATTTTTTGAACAAATTCCAAGGCATTATCAATGCGTAGAATTTTAATTGGCATAGAAAATTAGGTTTTAATTTCAGCAAAAAAAACTTAATAGTAGGCAAGAATTATGACCTGTCTTTCATCAAAAACAACCAAGTAGCATGGGAGAAATCATCAATGAACAAAATAAAGTATTTATTGCCTGACAAACTTGGAACATGACAAGGACCCCATACATCAGCATGAACTAAATCAAAAATGTTTTTACTACCAATCTGAGATTTTTTTGGAAAGACAGTTCTGGACTGTTTGCCTAACTGACTTGACTCGCACTGGAAACTGTGCGTTCCTACACCAGAAATAACATATTTTATTTTATCAGCCGATGGATGCCCGAGTCTACAGTGCCACTGTAATGCAGAAATAGAAGAAGATAATGTTGAAGCTAGAGTTGCAGTGTCGATCCTTTTCAAATCATCCAAATAGTAGAGTCTGTCAGGTCCTTCATGCCCCCCACCAATGTTTGTCCTCGTGCGAAGGTCCTGAAAAACACAAGTACCCGGTACAAAGGTCAGACTGTAATTCAGGCTATGTACAATTTTACTGACAGATAACAGATTTAGCAGAAAATTAGGCACATATAGAGGAGATCTTAGAAGAAATTGAGCATAAATATCACCAATCCCAGACACAACAGATTTGGATCTGTCAGCAAGCATAACAGCAGATTTAGGACAGGGTTTAGATAATTTAGAAAAAAGAGAATGATTGCCAGAAATGTATGAAGAAGCTCCAGAATCAATCACCCTTTTTGTATTACCAGCAGTAGAAGAGGAAGCACTCAGAAAGGCAGAATCACAACCAGTGTAAGTTGCAGCATGAGCTCCAGATTCAGCAGCAGTAGAGGAGGAAGCGCCGGTTTTCTCTAGCAGGAGTCGTTCCACTTCCAAGCGAATGAACTCAGCAGTGGAGGAGCTCAAAGTATCAGTAGCAGGAGTCTAAGAAGCACCCTCAGACACAGCATTGGCCCACGCAGGTGTGTCATGTTTCTTCCAGCACCTATCCTTAGTGTGGTTGGAGCGACCAAAAAAGTCACAGTACCGCGGTACTTCCAGAGACATCAGTAGATGAACCACGACCAAGGGAGCCACGGCCAAGGGACCCACATCCTCTACCAGAACCAGGAGGACGGTTGTCCGTAAACCGACTTCGACCCCTACCACGGCCTCGGCCAGCCATGGCAGCAAGAGCATTAGTGTCACCAGTGTCAAAAGTTGAGGCAGATGAAGAAGTCGGTAGGCGTTGAAGACGCTGAAATGCGCTCTCCAACGTCGATAGTGGATCACTCGCAAGGATCTGATTAACCACTCCAATGTAGGAATCAGGAAGTCCGCATAAGAACTAAACCTAAAGTTTTTGTTGTTGTCGCTGCATAGTGGCCAAGTCGGTAGAAAGAGGATGGAGATTCTCAAATTCAGCCCAAATGCCTTTGAAAGAAGAAAAATAATCAGCAATATCGGGCCCAGAAAAATGTAGACAGGACAGTTGTTTGTTCATGTCAAACACCTTCGGATTCTTGCTGTGAGAGTAGGTATTGGCCAGTTGATCCCACATTTCCTTGGCAGTCGGGAGACAAAGAAGAGTAACACTGATGCGAGTTTCATTGTTGTTCAGGATCCAAGTCATCACAGTAGAGTCATCTTTGACCCAATCATCGTAGGCCTTTATATCCTTGGACTCGGCAGTACTGGGCGGAGCAAGAGGCGGATCTACAGTCAAATGGGAATGCTTGCCTTGGGATTTTGCAAAAATCTCCATTGAGCAGACCCAGTGTTGATAGTTGTGCCCATCCAACTTTACGGTAGTCACTTGTCGACGGAAATCGTCATGGGAGGAAGCCATGACAGAAATCGAGTCCAATAGCAGAAAACAGCAGCAAAGGAAGAACCACCTAGATCCTCAGCAGACAGCAAGGGACTGGATGGACCAGTTTATATGAAAACTACGCCGAAGCGCAACAGATAACTCGGCGGCTCAAAAGGCCGACGCGGGCAGAAGAGAAGACGGCTTCAGAGAGCCTCAAGGTGTGCGGTCAGCGGCGGCAAGCAGCCCAGCTAGCTGCTGCTAGCGGCCCAGCACCCGCAGCGGCAGGCGGCGGCGGTAGGGAGGGCGAGGGCTCCTGCGACGGCGGGAAGAGGAGGAGAGGGAGGGAGGGCGGCGGGCGCAGGGGGTGGGCGACGGCTAGGAGTCCCGCTCTGATACCATCTAGACGTGGTTTCCTAGATTGGTTAGGGTGCACAATGTGTGTACCCCATATATTTATAAAAAGAACAATTACATATAGGTCCACATAGAATAGGAAAATAACAAAAGAATATAAAGAACTAAATAAGACACTATTTAACATATACCAAATGTGATCAATTCTGAGTTGATGATATGTACCAGGTTAGATATGATAAATTTATGATAATGTATATACATATGCATATATATAGGAATGTGTGAAAACTTATCCACTTTTTAGAAAGTGTATGCTTAAGCGCCCGCCCGGTGTTTAAGTGACTACAAGGTCCTGTTTGTTAGCCTCCTACTTTGTGCTTTCTAAAACATTGGTTCGCGCTTTTCCACCATAGTCGGAGCACACTTCACACCCCTACCAACGATCCAACCTATGACCTTGGGTAAGAAAGCGAGACTTTCCTCCGCTCCACCAGCCCCTTACGGGCATATCTACTACTCAATACTGAATGATCACAACAGTTTTAAAACGGATTTGAGTTCAAAATTCACAAGGCTTATATACACTACACGGCAATGTGGTCGTTGTCGAGGGGTCATATCCTCTAAAATATTTAGCGTAGGATGATTTGTTTCTGATGAACTTTTTCAGTTAGAATATAGCCTATATAGTTAATAGGTTATTAGTCTATTGTCTACATGGGCATGTTGCCCATGGCCCATTAGGGTTAAGTCGCTTCCTTTGTGCCTCATTGTAATAGCCTCCTCTCCTATATATAAGACAGGGGTGTACATATCAATAGAACAACACAACATTGCTGTATATACTTCTTCACATGGTATCAGAGCAATAGACCTGAGGAGAGAACCCTAGCCGCCGCCCCTCCTTCCCTCTTCTCTCTCTCTGGCGCCCGATCCAATCCTAGCCGCCGCCCATTCTCTCCTAGAGAGAGCAACCGAGGGATAGCCCGCCTACGGGCGGCTGCCGCCTCCCTCCATGGCTTAGGCCGGACGCCCGCTAGGCACATCCCGGCATCCATAGTTGCATCTTCTTCCCCTTTCAGAGAGATTTTTATCTATGCGTCGGCGCCATCCTTCTCGTCACTCTATCCGGTTCGAGTCTCTGGACGGCACTATTTCCCGTCCAGATGTATTCGTCGTCGTCATCACCTTCCCCGAGATCCATTCGTCAAGCAGCTCCAGCCGCCGCTATTGAAGAAGCCACGCCAAGCAGATCAACCTTCCGTTCCAGCAACTTTCGCCACCAGTCTTCACCGCCTTGTTGCCTTGTCGTCTCCGCGTCGAACCGCCACTCCACTCCACTCCACTCCCCCACTACACCACTTCTCGGGACCCTGGACGGCGCTTATTTCTGTCTAGATCCGATCGTGGTCAAGCAAGGAATCACCTTTGTTCATGATCAAAGGAGTACAAAAGACAGCGCTAATTCCTATCGACCCATGGTGCTAATTCCCGGGGTACTTGTCTCCTTGACGGTATGAATTCCCGTCAAGATCGTGAATCAGCCATCGTTGACACGGCGTGTTTTCCAAACAACACGACGTGTCGCGCTCCAAAAATCACCCTGACGGCGTGGAGTTTCATCCAGAACGCAAAAGACGCGGCGTGTTGCTCAAAACACATGGCATGTTCGATACTAGAACTCATCCTGATGGCGCAGATCGCAACAAACACGGCATGTCATCCTTTGAACACGACGTGTCGACGGAGATCCAGTTCACGCCTCTGATATGTGATATGGCATGTCGCATTTCCACACGGCGTGTTGCAAGGAGTCAGTCAATTTTCAACGAAGGAGCTACACGGCGCGTCAGCAATACTACATGGCGTGTCATCAGGAGTCTGCCTCTCACCCTTGACAAGTTACACGCCGTGTCCAATTATAGACACGGTGTGTCAAGAGCAGTCAGCACACTTCCAGTTTCAGTAAGACGTCCTCCAAAGGTCCATCTCTCCTCCAATACTTATGATAATCAGATCCTACTATTATTTTTGGCCTAGCAAAAAAAATTGTGGGGGCTCTGCCCCCCTTCAGGTCAATAAAAGATCCATTTATTTTCTCTATCTGAATCTTAAACGGGTTGCTTTTGCATATTTCATGCCGAGAAAGCATTCCGACAGTGCCACTTCTCCCCCTACCGAGCAAAATTTTGGTGGTGTATCTCCTGCTTCTACCGATATTTCCATCCTGGTAGTCCTGTTGTTCTTCTCTACATACTACACCTCTCGTTTTACCCTTTCCCACCCTTCCATCCATCATGTGTGCGTCTTTCCACGTGCGGGGGATCATTTTTTCCTTTTTCCACACCATCTACTCTCGTCGTATTTGGTGTGCGAGGGAATAGAGGAGAGAGAGATAAAGAGGGTATGAAGAGAACGTGAGAGAGAGGATATGAGGAGAGAGACATGAGACGAGATGAGATGATAGTCTAGGATATCTTCATGGAGTTTCATGTTCTCCAGCAATCTGATTTGATAATGTCTTTGTGGCACATCATTCCCACTTAGCATCACATTACTTTTCAGACAGCATTGAAGGGTCTTAAAGTTGCAGCATTAACACCAAGCCTTTCGCGTTCGTACCGCATTATGCACGTCAGGACAAGAGCTTGCTACGCAAATCCCTTTGGTGTTGATGACATTCCAGTTGATCATCTGTGCTGCGTTGATGGTGTTCCAGATGGTTGCTTCTTCATCTTCAAAGCCCGTCTTCTTCAAGCCTGTGTCAAAATTATATCTGCAAGGATTCATCCATAGTAATCTTCACCGAGCTACTTCATCACGTCTTTCCGAGTTGCATCTGCTACTTCGTGTTGAGACGACACCTCAGCACCTTGTCCAACGTGTTTGTGTCACGTTATGCAAGTCGGTGGTCCTCTGCGCTAATTTCAGTTGGCTACACTTCTCAGACAATTCAGAGACATCTCCATTGCTACATCGACACAGTGCCTCCGCGTTCGTGCCGCGCTATGTATGTGTCATGCGTTGAGTGCACTTATTCCACTCCACATTCCTCTCTAGTGAAGATGGCGTAGTCGTGGTATTTATGATTGTCTGCTTCAGATGTTCTTCATTCCAGATGCACTTCAAGAGAAAGACCTTCAACACTCGAGCTTCTCCAACCTACAGAACACATCTCAAAGAGGTGTCATCATATCTTTTTAATTAGGAAGTATTGTTTAAGGGGGAGTAACAATTTTTGTATGGGGAGTGACATTTCTATCTTTCATTTATCGTTTATTCCTTATCGTTCAATCAAGTCATGTAACTCCAAGCTAGGACATGCATTCACCCATGCTCCACCTTGAGGGGGACTGTTAGAATATAGCCTATTTAGTTAATAGGTTATTAGTCTATTGTCTATATGGGCCTGTTGCCCATGGCCCATTAGGGTTAAGTCACTTCCTTTGTGCCTCATTGTAATAGCCTCATCCCCTATATATAGGACAGGGGTGTACATATCAACAGAACAACACAAAATCATCGTGTACACTTCTTCACATTTTCATTTAAGATACTAGCATCAAAGTTACTTTCATTATAAAAGTCGTCCCCAAGGTGCATTGGTCGAATTCCAAGATCCTAGTTGTGGTTAGTGCATAGGTCGAATTCCAAGATCCTAGTTGTGGTTAGATATCAAAAGAACTATTGCTAAGATATGTCTACCTTGGTGCTCCTACCCCAAACAAAAATCTCGATTGACAAGTTCTATAAATTACAAATCGAATCTAGAACCTGGGAAATGTTCACAAGATAGATAAATATAGTCAAGACTGAGAGGATGTGTGGATGAGGAATATTATATGTCCTTGCCGAGTATAATACGAATTTTTAGAAAACACACATTTAACGCATGAACTTTTCCTAGAACCTATTAAAAAGTTTAAAAGTTCCCACATCCTAAACTCAAAAAATAAATTAAAACTTGATAGAATTGTTAATGTAATTTGACACATTTTCCCACACTTCACATATTTATTGTTAGTATAAGTGACTATCGAATTAATTGGGCTTGGGCCATTTGTCTTTATATTCGATCTCTTTTATTAGTGCACTTAACTGAGGATCCATGCACGTGTTTTGTGTACCCATGTATAGAGGAGTGCATTTATTTCATTAACAACTGATAAGATTTATCTTGCTTTGTACATGGTAAAAGTGCAGATCCCTTAGAGACCTAACCATTTCTTCCCCCTTACCATCACGATCTCTTCTCCTCACTATGATTCTCTCTCTTCCCCCTAGAGTGTCGCCACCTTCTTCGCCTCTACAATGCAACGGACAGGATCTTCTCTAGGCAGCAAGGTGACTGCCTACTGTCTAAGTACTAGATTCGATGAAGGCGCTTGCCAACCAGGTCAATTTTCTCGCCCGCAACATTTGTTGAAGTCACCAAGGAGAGATCTACCCTCATCACCAAGCGCTTGCTAAACAGATCCCCGGTATGTTTCAGTTTGTTAGCTCCCGCTTGTCAGCACGACATGGGGCAGACAGATACTCACTTGTCCAATCTAAGATGGAATCTACCTACATCGGCCACATTGGCGCCTTCGACGCCAAACTTATGGTTTTTGTTGCAACCTATGGTCATGGACGAGGATGTGAACCACGTCCAACCTGCAACTATTGCAGCAAGTTGGGCCACACTGAAGACATCAGCCATTCAAAACACGGATATCATGCTCACTTCAGTCGAGAATGTGGCAGGTGGACTATGCATGTTGCCCAAGTTCACGCTATTTCGATCGGCCAAGGTTCGGCTACATCGCATGTGGCTCTTCCTTTGTCTAGACATTCCTCTCATGTCTCATTAACAAACGAGGAATAGAAACATCTGCTTCAAGCGTCACAACAATATGGCAACTCTCTCTTCACGTGCCATCAACCTAGTCATCTTGTGATTAGCGCATTGGCGACCCAGTAAATACATCCCCATTGGCTCATCTTGCAGCAAGTCATCCAGGTAATCCAGGGACTTCCATGCTCACCATCCACTCTGATTGGGTTGTGGATTCAAGTGCTACCCAACACATGATGAGTATGTTGTACCTTCTTACCTCCTCTGAGTACTTTATTCTAATTCCATTATCACTCTAGCAGATGGAATGGTAAAATGAATCGTCAAATGTGGCATTGTTCCTCGTTCCCCTACCTTAAAATTAGCTTTTGTTCCTTTTGTCCCTAATTTCCCCTAAAATCTTACGTTTGTGAAAACATTAGTTGACTCCTTTATTGTTCAGTAATTTTTAGCCCTCTGGTTTTGATTCGCAGGATTAGCAGAATTTGACGATGTTTGGGCAGGAAGCACACTCTGGTGATTTCTACGACTTCTCTGCCCCTCCCAAGTCTCCACCCAGTGCCCTTGTTGCAGCCACTCCACCAACTTCATTTCCTTTTCGCCATCCTCTGATAGGCAAGGTAGAAATTTTAGATAGTCTAGTTTCGTCTTGTTCTTTCATTTTGTTTAATGCATGTCAATTTCAAATCACCATCGTGTGTCTTTTCCGGCTCATACTACAGAACAACCTTCTATAGCTTTTCATTTTGATGCGGTCATGTTTGTGGTCCATTTAAGAAAACAAGCGATGACAGTTCGGATATTTTTCTTACCTTTGGGTGTGCTTTTTCACATATGACTTGGTCATATCTTGTTAATACTCATGATGTTTTCCCCTTATTCACGCATAATTTAAAAAGATTTTGGTTTAACTCTCAACGTCCATTAAAATTGTTTGCACTGAAAGTTCCCTTGAGTACACTCAACAGGCAATTTCCTCCTTTTTCGCAATATAGGATCGCTTCAGTGGCGTAAAAATTGTATTGTTGAGCATATAAAATGTCATCTTCTTAAAAGTACATGCTCACTTGCCATTCATATCAATCCTCCCAATATCTTTGATCGAACATTGTCCATAGTTGTCTAGGTGTCTAGGCGATCCTTTTTCTCAAGGGGAATCTAGGGAGCCTAGGCGCTTCCAGGCATGTTTGCTACTTTTTATTTTTTTACATATATGTAGTAACATTTACATATATATTTAGTTGTATTCAAATAGATACATTACTATGTATATTTTTAATTGTTATATCTAAGTTGTAACAATTATATTTGACCTAAATCACACCTAACATGGCCTAAACTAGACCTAATTGGCCCTAATTTGACCTATCTTGATCTAAATTGGAGCTCCTCTGACCTAAATCTAACCTAATTTTGCATAGCATAAACTTCTTAGACCGAACTTTCCCTAATTTACCCTATGTTTATCTAAAGGAGACCTAATTTGGCCAAATCAGACCATTTCCCCAAAGCGGACCTAATTCCCCAAACCAGTCATGTTTTCCCCAAATCAGACCTAGTTTTGCATAACATGACCTAAACAAACCTTACTTCCCCAAATTTATCCTATATTAACCTAAATGAGATCCAGGTTTGGCCACATTTTACCTAACTTCCCCAAATTAGATGTATTTCCCCCAAATCAGAAATGTATTCCCCGAACCATACCTAATTTTCTCGAAATTGACCTGATTTGGCTCAAATTAGACTTAATTTCGCATAACATGACATGATCACACCTTCCCCGTAATTTACCCTACACTGACTTAAACGAGACTTAATTTGGCCAAATTAGAGCTAATTTCCCCAAATCACGTGTATTTCCCCCAAATCACACATGTTTCCCTTAAATCACACCTAATTGCCAAAATTTGACATGTTTTGACCGAACCAATTTCAACCATAAAATGACTCGATATGATCTAATTTGACCAAACCCATAACCAATTCATTCTAATTAGCCTTAAAACGGCTTAATTTGGGACTAAATAGCCTTAGACGCCCACTTATTACACTTAATTGGTCGATCGCCTAGTTTGAGGCTCCTAGGCAGGCGCTTTGATAACGAAAATGCTATCCTAACTGCATGTTTCCTGATCAATCGTCAATCATCCTCGGTTGCCAAAAAGAAACTCCTTATGTTCTCTATTTGCAAAAAAAATGTTTCCTCTATCCCCTAGATTCTCAACCGTGTCGCTTTCGTTCATAATTTTGATTACAAGGCCAACAAACTTTTCCCCCGGGTGATTATGCCGATTTTTCTAATACACCCTTTCACTCAAAAGTGTTGCAGATGCCTTGATCTCGCGTCCAGTTGCATTTATGTTTCGGCCGATGCCACTTTTCACGAGGAAAAGTTTTTCTTCCCATCATTGTCATCCTCCTCGATGAATATTGATGAAATAGTCTCGCTTCCAGAAGCTTTCCTTCACCTTCACAACCAACACCATCATCTACACCTCCTTGGTTCTTCTTCCAAGTCTATCACTGACGCACGGAAGTTGATTCCCAAGCAGTTGTCCTCCATCATTGTCTGTTCCAATCCAAGACTTACCAATGGCTCTTTGCAAAGGTTACACTCATGCACCATCAAGCATCTCATTTATGGCACTTGTTGCCCAGCTCGCCTCTCTCCTTTTGCTTATGTGCTTGCTACAACTTTGAATGCCACCTCCATTCCCAAATACCCGACAAATGATCTCTGACATCCCGGATGGAAAGTTGCTAAGATGGACAAGATGCAAGCTCTACACGACAATGGCACATGGGATCCGGTTGATCCCCCACCTGGAAAGAACTTTACTAGCTGCCAATAGGCCTTCTTAGTTAACATCGGTCTGAGGCAATATTGAGCGACGAAAGGCACATTGCGAAAGGTTTAACTCCAACTTTTGGAGTGAATTACTTTCATACCTCTCCCGTGACAAGGATTATTTATGTCCGCATCTTGCTCTCTTTGGTGGATCATTTTGACTGGTTGTTATTCCATCTATCAAGAACGTCTTTCTACATGGTAACTTTTTGGAGGGAGTTTGTATGTAACAACCTCTAGTCTTTGTTGTTAAGGGGGAGTCTTTTCACAAGGTTTGCCATCTTTAACATTCCGTCTACAGCCTTTAGCAAACTTCAAAAGCTTGTTCAATAAAATTAGCACGGTCCTTGAGAAGTTGGGCTTCATAAATCTGCTATGGAGCACTCATTATTTTCTTATCGGTTCTCAAGAGGACACGTTCTCCTTGTTGTAGATTGTGATCGTCGGCAATGACACAAGCAGCATTTCAAGCAGAGGCAATCCTTACAAACTCACTTCCTTACGAAGCACATGGGAAATCTACAGTATTTTCTTAGCATAGAGGTTCTTCGTTCCACCAAAGGGATCAACTTATCCCAACGGCATTATGTCTTGGACCTGCTTCATGAGATTAGGGATAGATGCCAAACCAATCCCCACTTAGATGGACTATCACACAAAATATTCAAGTGAGTGGAAGCTCTTTGGTGATCCAGCAAAGTATGTGGCGTGGTTGGAAAACTGATTTAGTCAGTCACTTGGCCAGACATCATCTATGTTGTCGGCGTAATCAGTCAACATATGAGTGTACCACTTCAAGCTCATTAGTGCAGCATTGAATGGATCCTACACTGTCTCAAGAGTGCTCTACGAAGAGGATTATTCTACACTCGTTCTAGGCAGAAGCTATAATGCACATGTTAGACAAATAATTTGATTTTATGACTAGGATATCAACAATGGATGCCTTTTTCTGAAAAGGAGATCATGAAGAAGTTTTGAGAAAATAAAACAAATCTTCATGGTTTCTTGACCGTCTACTCCATTACAACCCAAACCCGACAAGCGAATCTTGACTTTTGGTGAGCAAGTCAGCTCCCTACTCTATTTGCTTGCAATTTGTTGCAAGTTTGCAACCTCTTTTAGTCTTGTGCACAAGCTTCTAACATGTTGGTTGTACTTGTGATCGGCGATCGGAATAGGAAGAAGCACAGAAAGCAGAAAGCAGCTTGTCCGGTATAGAAGTCAAGTAAAGTTGCTTCTTGGACAGTAAAACTCTTTTCTTTTAAGCGAAGCCAGAAAGCAGCTCGAAGAGAATCCCCCAAAGTCCCTTCATTTCATATAGAGATACTCATCCCCCAAGCCCCCAGTAAGACCAATAGGTTGAGGTAACTTTTGTTGTTTCAGTGGAGGTGATTTCGATAATTTTATTGTCGAGTACCAAGAGAAATGTTTTGGGTTCTGGAGAATCCAATATATTCACTTGAAAAATGAGACACATCAAGAGCAAGTTAAGTCGACGTTTATTTGTTTTTATGGATGAGATAACAAACCAAGTTCATGACAATGACCCTTGGTATATTTTTTTTGCCGATGATATTGTGTCATTGATCAAGCTACATACGGAGTTAATCACGACTTAAGAGTTGTGGACAAATGCAACAGAATCTAAAGTTTTAATGTTGGTACATCTAGCTCAGAGCACATGCATTATACGTTTTGGCAAAAGCATGGAAGAAGCTGAAACCAATTTGGATGGAGTAGATGTCTAAAGTTTCATTTCAATCAATTATTGGTATAAAGGGTTAAGTACAAGAGTGTATCATGCATAGCATCGATGTGAGATGATAAAATATAGGAATGCAACCCAACATCATGTAACTGCACGATTCTGCACAGAAGAAAAGATGAGCTTTAAATGACAGCATTACACCCAGCAATGTCGAATGATAGTGAGTGGTAGGTTGTGACAGACAAAGTGTTTATAAAATGGACGGAGCAGAAATAAGAATGCTAAGGTATATGGTGGAAAGACGATGTAAGATCGTTGCATTAGAAATAATCATAATAGAAATAAAGCAGAAGTGGCCAATGCTAAGGAGTATCTTTGAGGAGTCCACCTTGGATGGTTGGCCATGTGCAATGAAGATCTATACATGTACCAACTTAGAATAATGTCAATGAGTCTGACATTGTTACGAAAGAAATAGGTAACACCCAAATCAACTTGGGAAGAGCCTATATAGAGATCAAGATCCATTACATCTCATGAGAATACAACCCAAAGCTAAGCTAGATGGTAAAAAAGGGGACGATGTGATGGGATAAAAAGGGACCACATGATTGACCCAACATGGTTGAGATTGAGGCTTAGACGAGGATGTAGGTGGGGAACTATGCATTTCCATTAGTACTCTAAACAAGCATTTCACATGCTTTTAATGATATTTTTCCTCTTTTTATCCCAATAATCCGCATAGTTCATGTACTTCAAATGTTTTTATATGCCCAAATGAACTTGAAATTTCAACCTTGTGAACATGCCCCCTTGTACAAAATTGCCACTTCCCAACTACTAAGCTTGTTTCTATCTTGCATAGCATACGAACCATGCGCTGGAAATTTCCTTCTTGGGTAAATTGAACCTAGGTAAATACTACTTTCGTGCTCCTGGTTACTGGTGCTGAACAACTTCTGACTACTAGTGGGCATAAGTTTTCATAATACAAGATAGACAGATTTTTTTGTGAAAAGCCTTACTTATAGTTTCTGTTTGTTGCATTTTTCTTCCGTGTTTCATTGTTGAGGTATTTCTTTTCTCATCCATCCTACTTATTACCTATTTCCCAAATTTCTTATTTTGAGCATAAATTAGGGTTAGGCTTTTTGTTCCTGTACAAACTGAGGTATTGCTCCACTGAGCAACGCACTTCAAACAGTATTTAGCAAAATTTAACGGAGTGGATTTACTTTTGACTGTTGACCTTAATTTAAGCTGATTAATTTTTTGGTATTGTTGCAAATGCAAGTAAATTCAGCTCGTTCTGCCTCTTTTTTAGTAAAGGAGAGGTTGTAATTTTGAAACTCGCCTAAAAAGTTCAATGAAAATTCCCGTGCTTTGCTCTGATAGATTATGTTGCAATTTGTTTTGTGCTCACTAAACCGGGATTATCAGAAAAATGAGAGGCATGAGTCAAACTACGGCTCAATATCATTTTAAAGGTAAACTAAAACTGAGCAAAGGAGAATCAGCCATCACCCCTTCGGCCGGTAAATAAATACAGTTATTGAAAAATTTCGCATATTCAGTTAAGAGATCTTTTTTAAATGAAATGTAGCAAGAAATACCTCAGCCAGTCCTTTGGGACCAAAAACCAGAAGAGCCACCACTCCTATGACCAGCGCTTCTGGAGCCCCAACACCGAACAATGAGGCATACACAACTTTTCCCCTGCACTTGCATTTTGCTTCTGCGTCGTGGTATTGAGGCAGAAACCCAGTTTACTTATCTACACTAGTACAAACCGGGGGACAAATTCAGGAGGTCGGATAATACCTTTGGTACTGCGCCGCAGCGAGATGCCAAGGTGCTTGAGACCGCTCCAAACCGGAAGACGACCGAAGCCAACAAGAGAAGCAGAGCTGCAGATGTGGAATTTGGGGTTTCTATAGCTGAGAACTGGAACGGAGGAAGCGAGAGCGTAGGTTTGCTTCCGGCTGGAGTAAGTGGGTGAAACAGTCACCGGACGGGCGGCGGAGGCGGTGGCGGCCGCGGCGGCCATCGCTCCGGACATGGAAGAGGTCGTAGAGGCAACTAAGATGCGGTTTGTAACTCCGGCAAACGAGGCACGGCGGAGGCAAGTGAGCTTGCGACACTGGAACGGTGTTTGTTTCCTGTGGGCTGATCCAGGTTGGGGCCCAATAATCTGCCGCGCCAAATCCTTGCGGCAGCCAGCACAGGTTTAGGATTATCTGCCCCTGGACGATTTTCCGGCCATAGCCCCGCTCAATTCAAATATATTCTTATTATCATTCAAAATCCAAACTATTTCGTCCTACAATAGGACAGGTATGAAATATTTACATATCATCCTTCATATTCAAAAACATTTCGACCTACAATAACTCAGGAAACCTGTTTTGACCCCAGATTCCTACTCATCTAATGGTGTGCAATAACGCACAATAACAGTCAAACTTTAGTGTGTATTGATTGGTATATGAAGATTGTGTATATCTCTTTGCACGAGCAACCAAGCTATAGACAACATAGTATATTTAGTTGCCGGTAAGAGATATCGTAGTTGACGAAGTATGATGATCCTTACTAAAGAAATTTGGGTTCGAATCAGGCAAATGAGTATTTTTTATTTACCAATCTTGTGAGTGTCTAGTCTCCCGTTAATGGTTGTGGGAGGAGGATCTTTTGCTCTTATTCCCATAGTTACCTTTAGTTTGTGTATGTTGAGTATTGTTCTAGTATATTTTATAGGGTTCAATTTTAATACCCGCACGGGTAGTCTGAATTTGCTACATGTTCCGTCCGAAAAGTAACTATATGGTCATAAAAGTAACTCGATGGACAAAAAAATAACTATATTGATAAAAAAATAACTATTCGACTCAAAAAGTAAGGCAGAATACACAACAAAATAAATATGTAATTGTATATTTGTTATAGCTGTTATAAATGTAACTATCTATCCATCAAAAGTAAAAATTTGCAAGATAAAATAACCCTCTACATGTCAAAAGTAAGAAACTTCAAAAAAATAACCAATATATATATATAAGAAAATCTATCAAAGTTTTTATTATTTGACATTGCGAATGGATATATAAAACAGGTTGTTCATTCAATGCCTGTGTGGGTAGCTACTTGTCCCCTATTTTGGTTACTTTTTTGGAGTTTCTTACTTTTGACATGTAGAGGGTTAATTTACCTTGCAAAGTGTCATTTTTCAGCATAGATACTTACATTTACAATAGCTATAACAAATATACAATTATGTATTACTTTTTGAGTCGAATAGTTACTTTTTGGTCAATATAGTTATTTAATTTGTATCCAGTGAGTTACTTTTCTAACCATATAATTACTTTTTGGGTGGGACGGGTAGCAAAATCCATGCTACCCATGCGGGTATTGAAGATGAACTTATGTGTGTGTAGGGTTGTAAATGGGTACGGGTTAACCCACGGACCCGCAAATCCGGACCCTTTAAAAACCCGTCACGGGTCTAAATTTTTGTACCTGCATACCCTTGGACTCGCACATATACGGATCTACTAATGGGTATGCTTGGACCCAGACCCGCGTACCCGCTATAGGTAAATAACTATGTAAATAATATGTTATTTATATCATACTTTACTCGTCCAAATAATATAATACCTGACTCATTGTAAGGACCCTGACCTCCGTTTAGGGCTAACCCTGTTTGCTCTGCTTAAACCTTGTGTTTTAGTACCTGCTAATCACCTTTAGTGGTGATTAGGGTTTTGTTGTGCTTTGTTGAAGGTTGGAGGTGTTACTTGCAAATAACCCAAATTTAGGGTTTTGTGAGCAAGTTTACCACCTTGAGAGGTGTTCCCCTCTCTCTTTGCTTCCTCTAGGGTTGAGAGGAAGGCTTGGGCTTGTTGTTTGAGCCTCTTGGGCCTTGCTTGAGCTTGTTTGGGCCTTGAGGTGCTTTGTTTGGGCTTGCTTGAGCCTTGTGTCAGCCAAGGCTTGCTTTGTGTCGTCCAAGGTGAGTTTGTGTCGACCTAGGGTGAGTGTGTGTCGCCCAAAGAAGTCTTGTGTCGTCCAACACCATGGTGTGTCGCCCAGTAGCTTGGTTGTGTCGCCCAGCAGAGTTGATGCTTGTGTCGCCCATGTGGCTTGGCCTTGGGTGGTGGACACTTGGTGCCTATCTTGGACAAGTGTCCCTTGATGTGCTAGTGTGTTGGCTTGAACCCTAGGACAAGTGTCCCTTGGGTGGACGACACATGGCATGGTTGTACCTTGGTTTCTCCTCCCCTCCTTTCTATATAGGTAGCTCTTCTCCTTGCCTTAGTCTCCTTTGATCTTTTGGTCTCTCCTCCACCTTGAGTGCACGATATCCCTCTCCTTCTTGCTTGTGTTGGCCGACACACCCTTGAAGGAGTGGCTTGGAGGTCGACACACCCTTGGAGAAGCTAAAGGTGGTCGATATCCCTTGGAGCTTGGAGCTTAAGGTGGGTTGCATAGCCTCTAACCCTAACTACTCTATCCTCCTTTCTTATATGTTGCTTTAATCTTGCCTCTATGCACGTTAGTAGTTGGTTTTTGGTTATCTTGCATGTTGGCCGATCCATATGAGTTAGGGTTTAGGGAGCAACACTCCTCTCTCCCCTTGATCTAGAAGAGTGAGTTGGGCCCTAATGCCATGAGCAACACCCCTCTTTCCTAGTCGATTGAGGTGAGCTCATGACTTAGTGGCTTGAGCAAGACTCTCTTCTCATCTTGGGCAAGAAGGTGAGCTCGTTTGAGTGTTTGGTGCTTGTGGAGGTGCTGCCCGACAGCCCTCATAGCTTAGCTGCCCTTGCACGGCATGGGTGAGCAATGTTTTCTCTTTTGTTCCTTGGGCGGGTGAGCATTCTGACCCTGCACGCATGCACTTGCTCGCCCGACACCCTGCACGCATGCACTTGCTCGCCCGACACCCTGCACGCATGCACTTGCTCGCCCGACACCCTGCACGCATGCACTTGCTCGCCCGACACCCTGCACGCATGCACTTGCTCGCCCGACACCCTACACGCATGCACTTGCTCGCCCGACACCCTGCACGCATGCACTTGCTCGCCCGACACCCTGCACACATGCACTTGCTCGCCCGACACCCTACACGCATGCACTTGCTCGCCCGACACCCTGCACGCATGCACTTGCTCGCCCGACACCCTGCACGCATGCACTTGCTCGCCCAACACCCTGCACGCATGCACTTGCTCGCCCGACACCCTGCACGCATGCACTTGCTCGCCCGACACCCTGCACGCATGCACTTGCTCGCTCGGCACCTTGCTCGCCCGGCATTCCTCTGCTTGCCCGGTTCTCTGCTCGCCCGATACCCCTACACGCCCGACACCTCTGCTCGCCTGACACCTCTGCTCGCCCGGCACCCTGCTCGCCCGGCACACCCCTTGCACGCCCGATATGCCTTGCACGCTCAGCAGTGAGCTGCACGCCTGACTTGGCTGCACGCCTTGATTTGGGTGAGGGTGAACCCTACCCGAGAAGGTCTTTTGTGAGGGTTTTTGGTACCTTTTGTGAGGGAACTTGGTGTCATGGAGGTGGCTTGTCTAGCAATTACCCTTAATATCATTAGTAACTCCTTGATCATGCTTGTGTTATATGTCCCTTTTTAACATGATGTCAAAGCATGGTAATGTACATAAATAGTTGCATAATAATGTGTCTTGAGCACCCGATCATCAAGTGAAGTATAGTGACTTTTATAGCAATCATAAATGATATCTCATGAGGGTAGACATAATCCTTATATCGATGATATGCTTAACCCTAATTGATCTTTGGTGACAAACCCCAAATGTAATATTGTAAATGGTAAGTCCCTTGGTTATTTTCATTGATTATTAAATGATACTAATCATGCAGGAAATGCATAGCCAGGTAAGGGGCTATGAGGGATGGTTATGTGTGAATACAGTGATGACAGGTGTATTATGAAGGATGCCTCATAATGATAATGAAAGCCTTGAGAGGCTATGGCACGACATGATGAGGGATTGAGATCCCATGATTATGAGATGATCCTTGAGGTAGATCTAGATGATTGGCAAGATGCCAAGTGATAACATGTGTTGTTTGGTCCTTGAAATGGAACCCGGTAGATGTGAATACAATAGTAGCATGATATTGATTTATATTGTGTGTTTGCTTTCTATTGTTTGCATGTTATACAACTTGGTTGAATCTTGCAATCCATCAAAAAGATACTAATTAATCACAGTGAAATCTATCATGTAGTTGCCCTGGCCATAGATCCATCATCAGTCAGGATAGGGTGATGGTGAAATGGGTTCTCTTGCGGGTTAACCCGGAGCGCATAATTTTGAATATGCGAGATTTCTCCTAGCCTCAAATAGAGAGGGAAATGAGTGCAGCTGTGGTTGCAGACTCGGATATGTGATGAGCATGGTGAACATGGCCCATGGCTCCAGATATGTGATATGATGAGCATGGTGAACATTGCCCATGGCTCCTGATATGTGATGTGATGAGCATGAATGCGTTCATGGCTCAGAGCATGGTGTTTAGACCCGTGGCTCGGTTTTCTAGCGTCGTGACCTGTACCAAGGCGGGCTAGGCAGAGGGTAGCCTAAGGAGCTGATCCTGTGGCTGAGGCCACTTGAGCATGAGACTGCGGTCCTGCTTTGTTTCTCGTGTACTGACCACGAGGGGTGAGGTCGTGGATTCCGACTCTTCCATTGACCTTGTATGGCACCGGTTATGGGCTTCGCATCCGATGGTTGGATTTGAACGGTACGGTTCACTTCCTTAGGGCAAAATAATATGTAATCCAGCCGTTTAGTTTTACTACTTAATACAAACACGAAACATTGGTTGAGGCCTTGTTTGTGTAGTTACTTTTGTTATGTTATGTTATGCAGTTATTATATCCTTCTATGGCAAGTAGAATTTGGTTAACCTGTCTTGATACTCACGTTGCACTTGATTTCATCTGGTAAGCTAGATAGCTTTAATTTATAGATTGCTCTTGCTATATCTCTTATCAGCCAGTTGATTATGTACATACCTGCTCAGCTAAGGTTTAGTAGTTTTGGCGGGGAGTTATGCCTCCCGCTGGGACAATGTTCAATTGTCTCACTCCACTGGCTTACATCTTTTTTAGGTAGCCGAGCTAGGCGTGGTGGTGGTCGTGGAGTTGCGGTCGAGCAGCCTGACGAACAGTAGAAGGCAAGCCCTGGATGAGGTGCTGTTTTGGATGTTTTGTGATAGAGTCTAGAGTCATCCCTGTACTCTCAGGTCCTTGGCGGTGTTTTGGACGTTGTTTCATGATGTATGATCAATAATGCTTTGTATATCCTGCAGTTGGCCAGTTGCGGGCCTCTATGTATATGAACAGGTGTTGAACTCATGTGTTGACAAATCAGCTGATGTTCTAGGCTATGGATATGTATCAGACTCGTATGCATATATGTAACTTGTTTTCTTGCAGGATAAGGACTGGAATGTAATATGTTTTCTAGTTTATCAGCTTTCCGCATTCGGTTTTAATTAACCCGTGTTTTTGATAAGCTGCGGTTATGGTGATTTCTGCACGTTTTCGTGTAACACCTCATTATCTGTGTGATAATGGGTTGTGTTGCCACACTCATCATACTATAATTATAATAAGATTGAGACTAGTTATCTAATTGAAAATTAATTATTCTAATTGTAATCACGAACAAAATATGTAAACTTAAAATCAAATAGTATCATTACATACTACACGATTAAAACACTCTGAAAATAACTACAAATATGTAAACAATTAACTCAAGTAATCTTCAAAATAGAAAGTATTATATTATTTAATATAACTATATCATGTTAACATCCTACATGATAGCAATTCTCATTGTATTATAATTAATAGAACATATCTGTAAATTTTCTTATCTAAACAATATGATGTTACATAGAGAACCTCTTACCCGTATACTCGTACAATATAACCGCTATTATTACGGGTACGGGTATGGTGTGGGTCTAGATTTTTATAATGCAGGTCTAGAACTGGAACTGGACCCGCAAAATTAAATAGGATAAGGGTATGGGTATGGCTAGACCTGCATCGTACCCACACCGTTTACACCCCTATGTATGTATGTATATAAGTGTCAGAATCAGGTAAATATTTTTTTTGACTTCCTCCTAAAAATATAAGAGTTTAAGAGTTACATATAACCCCAATGTTGTACGATGAATACATGAGAATTCACTCAACTAGCTAATGTGTACTTACGTTTAATACATATACAAATTTTTACAGCAATACTCCTTGCATTAGTGGTTGTACCTCTGTGTTTACGTGCATTTCTTTCCATCTAGATGTGGTAGTGTGGACCAGCAAACAAGATTCTCTTTTTGTCACTTCCTCCGCAGCTTGCCGTCATTCTTCTCGGCTCCTCATTGAGCTGTAGATGTATGTATATATCTTTGTATGTATGTATGAGATTAAGAGAGAAAGATTTCTCCCCCCCTCCCATAACTCGTGGCATAGGTCGGACGCCCAAAAGGGTGATAAATCAAGAGATGCTTCTCTGTGTGGTTTCGAACCCGGGTCCCTTGATTGGGGACCAACGGAATTCGCCAACCGAGCTATTCCCTTGTCGGCATGTATGTATATATCGGAATCAGGTAATTATATTCCGACATCCCCCCTAACGATTATTAGGGGGGTCAAAGTTACATGTAGGCCCAACGCCATACACACGGGACAACATTACAACTCACATATCTAAATACGTAGTCTACGTCTAATGCATTTACAAATTTTAACAACAATACTTGTGGCATTCGTGGACTTTTATTGATGTTTTCTAGCATTCCTCTCCTCCCAAATGTGGTAGCAAAGGGCAGTAAACAAAAGATTCTTCTTCATATCTCTTCCGCATTTAACAAGCATCTGCCTCGGATCATTGGTGAGTTGCATTTGAAGTCTGAACTCTCTGCATAATTGCTCCCAGATATCCTTCGTGAACTTGCATTCCCCCACTAGATGGTAATGTGTTTCATCCTTGTCCCCACATAGCAGGCATGCAGTAGATATATCATAGTTCCATCTCTTTATTCTATCAAAGGTAGTAAGAATATAATGCAGAAATTTATATACACAAATGCTCCATTTGGGCACCATCCTATCCATCCAAATTTGTTCTCCCACTGGATCCTTCACGCCTCTG
This sequence comes from Alisma plantago-aquatica, assembly GCA_963693085.1. Lineage (NCBI taxonomy): Eukaryota > Viridiplantae > Streptophyta > Magnoliopsida > Alismatales > Alismataceae > Alisma > Alisma plantago-aquatica. Next base: position 584,676,406 of record OY856411.1, read on the forward strand.
GCACGAGACAACTCCCATAAGTTAGCCTTCTTGTCGATGAGCTACCAATTTCCTGAATTATTTAAAATAAACAGGTGTCTAACTTGTGGCCATATCTCTCTCATGACATTAATAGATCTTGAGTAACCTTCTCTTATGTTTGGGATAAAATCCAGCCCTCTTGGGTATCTTTGTCTCATCCATTTACCCCATGTAGATTAGCCTTCTTGGTATGCAATCAGCCTTCTTATGGATCCCCATCTGGCAATGTCTCTAGGAGTCTTCAGAACCAGTCCACCTTCATCTAAGGGAAAGGCCAGTCTAGAGTATTTCATAGGATGATACTCACTTCCCCATAGAAAATTAGCAATCTTCATTTCAATTCTATCCAAGACAGAAATAGGAACCTCACCTTGTTGTGCCCAGAAAATGAGGAGGCCTTCAATAGCAGCTTTAATCAAGGTTCTAGGCCCAGTCATGGAGGTTTTATGTGTAGGCCATCTAATAATCATCTCATCCACTTTGTCAATGCAGTCCGTAAAATCTTTGACGTGAAGGTTTCCGCCAGCAAGAGGAAATCCCAAGTATTTGGTAGGAAATGCGCCTCTTTCAACACCCATTGCCTGTGTGAGTCTGTCATCCCCCATATAGTAGTTTTTTGACAGGAAAATCTGTATTTTATTTGTATTAACGCACAGCTCCGTTTGTTTCCCGAAACCGATCAGTAATCTTTTAAGATTTTCCAAATAATGCTACTTGGCTTCCATGAAAACAAGAACATCATCAGCAAAAATCAAATGTGCCAATACCTTCATGCCGTAAACAGTGTAAGGCTTTACTTCCTTCCGTTTTTTAGCTTCCTGCATCTTCCTTGTGAAATATTCCATAACAAGTACAAAAAGAAGGGGGGAAAGAGGATCACCCTGGCGCATCCCGTTGCTACCTTTAAAGAGCCCAACAGAAGTACCATTCACCAGGACTGAGAAACTAGTGGTCCCAATACATTGTCTCATCCAGCCAATCCATTGCTCATTGAACCCCATTTGTTGCATAATCCACCACAATTTGTCCCACCGAACACTATCATAAGCCTTGGAAATATCCAATTTTAGACAGGCTTTTCTACTGCCTCTCATAACATTATAGTCCAACAGGAATTCCCCAGCAAGAAGGGCACAATCATTAATACTTCTACCTGTCACAAAAGCTCCTTGATTTTCATAAATCAGAAAGGGGAGGACCATCTTAAGTCGGGCGGATAGAATTTTTGCTATGATTTTATATTGTACCAAGCAACAGGCAATGGGCCGAAATTCAGCAAGAGATGACGTCACTTTCTTCTTGGGAATAAGGACTAGAAAAGAATGATTGACCTATCTCACCATATTACCTCCTTGTAGAAACTAGTCCACGTAAGCAAGCAGATCGTCTTTAATAACCTGCCACGTTTTCTTGAAGAAGAAGGCATTGAAACCATTAAGTGTTGGTGACTTATTGCTTCCAATGCTCTAGACCGCATCTTTGACTTCTTGTTCATTTGTCTTTCTAGTGAGAATATTGTTGTGAGTGCTGGTGAGTTTGAACTTCCAATCAATTTCCTCTTGCTCCTCAATATTATCAGAAACATCTTTATTGTACAACTCAGTATAGAAGTTAACTGCTTGTTCTTCAAGGTCTTCCTACTTGTTGACAACCATGCCTTCCGCATTAATCAGTTCAGAAATAATATTACTTGCCTCCCTTCTTGTGATTGCAGAATGGTATAGATTTGTATTCCTATCCCCATCTTCCATCCACTTCTCCTTGCTCCTCTGCCAAAAAAATTTTTCCTCAACCTTCTTTAAGTCTTCAAGCATCTTCTTTAGTTCCTTATCCTTTTCAATCAACGTTTGGTTCAAAGGATCAGTCAATAAGCTTTCCCTTATGTTTTTGCATTCCTGTTTAGTCTCCTTCAGCATCCTTGGTATGTTCACCTTTTCCTCAACCCATTTTTTGATTGCTATCTTGGTGTTTGCCAACTTTTTTGCAAAGACAAACATGGGGTTGCCTATCACATGGGTACTCCAGCTTTGCTTTATGACATCATCAAAGCCTTCCCAATCAACCCAGTAGTTAAGGAATCTGAATGGTCTTCTTTTCTGTTTCTTCTCAGTGATATGGACAGCAATAGGAGCATGATCACTAATATCAGAACATTCTGCCTTTACTTGCACATTAGGAAAACATTTCAGCTATTCATCATTAACCAGTGCTCTATCCAATTTGCTTGCAATTCTGTCACCAGGGCCCCTTTCATTGTTCTAGGTAAAGATATCCCCTCCAATCATTGGTAGTTCAAACAGACAAGATTTATCAATAGCACGGTTGAAAGCCTCCACCTCAGCATTAATAGCAAGTCTTCTGCCCTTTTTCTCAGTCTGCATCCGCACTGTATTAAAGTCACCAATAACCATCCATGGAAGATTAGCCTATTTAGAAATAGATACCATGTATTCCCATAAGTCCAGTCTCGCTTTGCCATCATTGTGCCCGTACACAGCTGTCATCCACATATGCAAGCCTCCATTATTGATACAGTTCACCGTAATTTGTTGATCTGACATCTGCAACACTGAAATCTGCCAAACATTAGGCTTCCACGCCATGCATACTCTAGCAACCCCGTTGCAGTCAACATTGGATGTATGCTCCCATCCCTACGGAAACATATATTTAATGTTGTTTTTGTTCGGTGTCTTTATTTTTGTCTCCACCAATGCGACAAGAGAATGACCACTAGCAGCAATCCATTCCCTAATCTCCTTCTTCTTGCCCCTATCACACCCACCTTTAATATTCCATAAGAGTATGGACATATCAAAGGTTTTTTTTATCTAGTTCGTATCGGAGGCTCCTTTACAACGTTCTTGCCCTTCCCTCTCACCTCTTTTTCTCTGACTATTTCACCCTCTTCTTTGTCAGAATCAAACAGAGCTCCATAGCTATTAGTAGTGTTGAGGATCCACCCCACTCCCTATGATTTGGGGATACCTGTCCGGCGAGAACTGGCCCTTCCAGTAACTGGTGAAAAGTCGACATTTATGTCTCCAGGATGGGTCTCTTCTGGCGTAATAGAAGTATTGTTCCCTTGTTCTACATGAGCAACAGTCGCAGGTTCATTGTCTTTCTCGATAGAGGCATCACCTCCATTGCTTGGACCCCCATTATCATTGTCTTTTCCCTGATCCTTTGCAGATTCAGCAGCAGCCACGACACTAGTGGAAGCTTCTCCTCCACTCGTCGTTGACGTAGTGACGGTCCTCCTCCATACCTTCTTCTTCTCAGCCTTCTTTGCCGGAATCTCATACTACCCGGTAGCATGTCCGAACGCACGACAGCTCAAGCATCGCAGAGGGACATGATCATATTCAATGGATACCGGTATAGGCTCCCGGCCTTGGACGTTCACCCAAACGGTATTCGGATGAGGTTCATCCACCTTCAGCTCAACTAGCACCCTTGCTTCCTCGCTTTCCAACGAACGTTCATCAATATGGAGTACTCGGCCAGCACCGGCGGCTATGGTGCATGTAGATTTCTTGGTCCACGTCCTCCCAAATGATTTCAATGTCGTCCATGTGGGGATAGTTGAGAAGGCCTCCTTGCGCAGCTCGTCTCCATGGTTGTAGTGCTTAGCGATGACGAGTTGGTGATTAAACCATCGAGGTCCCATGGCCAGAGCAGCTTGCTTGTCTGTCGTCGTGGAAAACCTGACCAGGAAAATCCCGTTCTCCCTAGAAAGCAGTTCGAAGGAACCTCTCGGCTTCCATGTTCTCCGCACCCACGCTTGGAGATGAGGAAAGAAAGGCCTTTCCCCAAGCGTGTAGATCATGACAGTGAATTCCCAAACATTCTTCATCCTCTCGAACTCGTCCTCCTCCAGATCCATGAGGATCTTGTTGCCGTCGACCCTCGGTTTCGGAAACACCATCTCCTCTGTCGTCTTGCTCGCTGGTTGCTTGAGAACTTCATTCCAGGCAAGCGGTCATCGACCCGCCTCCTTCATTCCTCCGCTGGACTCAGGGATCCCAGTGCCGCCCGTCCCCTCCCCCGTGGCACCGCTAGGGTCAGGTGTTGTCGCGCGGGGAGCGGTAGTTTCCTCTCTATTCGTTTCATTCCTGGGTGGTGGTGGTGGGTTCTTGGGTGGTTGTCGGGGGTGTGTGGGTGGGTGGACGCCGCCGACCTGGATGGTCGGGGGCGTGGACGCCATGCCCTAGGCGGCCAGAGAATGAATCGCCTGAAGCCAACCTAAGAGACGTCGTATGTTGTATATATGTATGTATGTATGGGATTAAGAGAGAAAGATTCCCCCCCTCTCCCATAACTCGTGGAAGAGGCCGGACGCCCTGGAGGATGGTAGATGTATGTATATGTATATGTGTATGTATGTATGTATGTATCGGAATCAGGTAAATATATTCCGACATCCCCCTCCTACAACTGTAGAAGGAGTCAAAAGGTTACATATAACCCTATGCTCGCTATACATCAATATCGTGAGCAACTCACACATCTACCTCATACATACTCTCTTTTTGATATTTTTACAAATTTTCCCTGCAATAGTACTCTCACTACTAACCATCCCTCCGTGCTTACGGGCATTCCTTTCCATCCAGACATGGTAGCATAATGCAGCAAACAGCAGCCGTTTTGTCTCCTCATTGGCGCACCTTTTAATCACCTTCTTGATGTCTTCATTCAACGCTATATGAAGGTGGAAATCCTTGCAGATTTTGTCCCAAATGGTCTTCGTGAAACAGCAACATCCGAAAAGATGACTAAGAGTCTCCTCCTCCGTCTTGCAAAGGTAGTAAGTGGTAGAAATATTGCTATTCCATTCCCGTATTTTGTCCAGTGTAGCTAGTGAACCATGCAGAATTTTGAAGATACAAATCGACCATTTAGGAATATGTTTACCTTCCCATATCAGCCCCATAATCTTGTCCTTTTCCGCCCTAGTCCTCGTGATCTCCCACAGATCAAGGTTTGGATTGAACATGCTCCATTCTCCATTATGTTTCAGATAGAAATGATGATTTACCTGGGGCCATAGACTCCTCATCATATGAATGGTGCGTGAGATGCCTTCCCTTGTCCTTGGCTGAAAATCCAATCCTTGTGGATATCTTTCTCTCATCCATCTCCCCCATATAGAGTTACCAGATTGGTAAGAGATGACTCTCCTAAGAGTTCCCCACTTTGAAATGTCTCTTGGAGTTTTCAATTGTAGGCCTCCTTCATCTTTCGGCAAAGCAAGTATGGAATAGCGCATTGGGTGATACTCATTTGCCCAAATGAAGTTTGAGATTTTCATCTCCATCCTGTCAAGCACAGCTCATGGAATCTCACCTTGTTGAACCCAGAAAATAAGAAGACCCTCAATAGTTGCTCGGATAAGCGTAGCACGACCTGCCATGGAAGTCTTTTGTGTAGGACATCTCTCAATCATCACATCTAGTTTGTCAATGCATTCGGCGAAGTCCTTCACCTGAAGATTACCCCCTGCCAGAGGAAAGCCAAGATATTTTGTTGGAAATTTGCCCAACTCCACCCCCAAAGCGTCCTGCAACCTGGATTCCAAGGAGTGACAGTTTTTAGAAAGAAAGAGCTGTGTTTTTGCAGCATTAATGCATAACCCCGTCTCCTCTCTGAATTTCCACAGAAAAATTTTCAGCTCCCGTAGCATCTCCACTTTAGCTTCAATGAACAATAAGACATCATCAGCGAAAATCAAATGACTCATAGTTTTCATACCATGGACCGTGAAGGCTTTAATTAATTTCTTCTCTTCCGCCATCTTCAGCTTTCTTGTGAAATATTCCATGACCACCGTAAAAAGAAGAGGAGATAGTGGATCCCCTTGCCGTAAACCATTGCTGCCCTTAAACATGCCTGCAGACGACCCATTAACAAGTACAGAAAAGCTAGTTGTGCCCACACACTGTTGCATCCACTGAATCCATTTGTCACAGAAACCCATTTGACGCAGCATCCACCATAGTTTGTCCCACCTCACACTGTCATATGCCTTGGAGATATCCAGTTTGAGGCAAGCCTTCCTACTACCTTGCATGACATTAAAATCAGCCAGAAATTCATCCGTGAGCAGGGCACAATCACTAATACTCCTTCCGGATATAAACGCTCCTTGATTCTCAGAAATAAGAAAGGGAAGGACCAGTTTCAGTCTGGCTGCAAGGATTTTAGCAATGATCTTATATTGTATGGAGCAACAAGCAATCGGTCTAAAATCCACAAGAGAGGCAGTAGTCTTCTTCTTTGGAATAAGGACAAGAAAAGAATGGTTCACCTGTCTGACCATATTGCCACCCTCCAGAAACCACCTCACATACCTTATAAGGTCTTGTTTAATAGTGTATGTATGTATGTATGTATGTATGTATGTATGTATGTATGTATGTATGTATGTATGTATGTATTTATATGGGATTAAGAGAGAAAGATTTCTCCCCCCACATTGTGGCATAGGCCGAATGCCCTGGAGGATGGTAGATGTATGTATATGTATATATGTATGTATGTATGTATGTATATATATACACACACACAAAAGACTATGCCCATGATATGATCGGACAATACATATCAAATTTTAGAACATATTTCCCTCATTAGATATTGAACATAGAACAATACATGTACTCTACTTGGTTGTTTTTCCTTTCTCTAAAATCAATTGTTGAATTATAAAAATGTCTTCATAGAGTGTGGGCAACAAATTTGGCTGCCAGCTATTTATCGATGGAAAAGTTCATATATCTAAACACAAAATCAGAATATGTAAACAAAGGTAGTATAACATTTCTATTAGTTACATGTTGAAGGCACCACATATTGAATATTGCATCGTCAATAAGTATTTCAAAGGTATCAAAAGCAAAAGGTAAATGATAGTGTTTTACAAAGACAAGTTGTTTTATACTTTTTTCTCTGACTATTTCACCCTCTTCTTTGTCAGAATCAGACAAAGCTCCATAGCTATTAGTAGTGTTGAGGATCCACCCCACTCCCTGTGATTTGGGGATACCTGTCCGGCGAGAACTGGCCCTTCCAGTAACTGGTGAAAAGTCGACATTTTTGTCTCCAGGATGGGTCTCTTCTGGCGTAACAGAAGTATTGTTCCCTTGTTCTACATGAGCATCAGCCGCAGGTTCATTGTCTTTCTCGATAGCAGTGTCACCTCCATTGCTTGGACCCCCATTATCGTTGCCTTTTTCCTGATCCTTTGTAGATTCAGCAGCAGCCACGACACTAGTGGAAGCTTCTCCTCCACTCGTCGTTGACGCAGTGACGGTCCTCCTCCATACCTTCTTCTTTCAGCCTTCTTTGCCGGAATCTCATACTGCCTGGTAGCATGTCCGAACGCACGACAGCTCAAGCATCGCAGAGGGACATGATCATATTCAATGGATACTAGTGTAGGCTCCCGGCCTTGGACGTTCACCCAAATGGTATTCGGCTGAGGGTCATCCACCTTCAACTCGACTAGCACCCTTGCTTCCTCGCTTTCCAACGAACATTCGTCAATATGGAGTACTCGACCAGCACCGGTGGCTATGGTGCCTGTAGATTTCTTGGTCCACATCCTCCCAAATGATTTCAACGTCATCCATGTGGGGATAGTTGAGAAGGCCTCCTTGCGCAGCTCGTCTCCATGGTTGTAGTGCTTAGCGATGACGAGTTGGTGATCAAACCATCAAGGTCCCATGGCCAGAGCAGCTTGCTTGTCTGCCGTCGTGGAAAACCTGACCAGGAAAATCCCGTTCTCCCTAGAAAGAAGTTTGAAGGAACCTCTCAGCTCCCATGTTCTCCGCACCCATGCTTGGAGATGAGGAAAGAAAGGCCTTTTCCCAAGCGTGTAGATCATGACAGTGAATTCCCAAACATTCTTCATCCTCTCGAACTCGTCCTCCTCCAGATCCATGAGGATCTTGTCGCCGTCGACCCTCGGTTTCGGAAACACCATCTCCTCCATCGTCTTGCTCGCCGGTTGCTTGAGAACTTCATTCCAGGCAAGCGGTCGTCGACCCGCCTCCTTCGTTCCTCCGCTGGACTCAGGGATCCCAACGCCGCCCGTCCCCTCCCCCGCGACACCGCTAGGGTCAGGTGCTGTCGCACGGGGAGCAGTAGTTTCCTCTATGTTCATTTCATTCCTGGGTGGTGGTGGTGGGTTCTTGGGTGGTTGTCGGGGGTGTGTGGGTGGGTGGACGCCGCCGGCCTGGATGGTCGGGGGCGTGGACGCCATGCCCTAGACGGCCGGAGAACGAATCGCCCGGAGCCAACCTAAGAGACGTCGTATGTTGTATATATGTATGTATGGGATTAAGAGAGAAAGATTCCCCCCCTCTCCCATAACCCGTGGCAGAGGCCGAACGCCCTGGAGGATGGTAGATGTATGTATATGTATATATCGGAACTTTTTGGTAATTTTATTCCGAACCCCAAAGGGACAAAGATTACAAAGCTACACCCAAATCGTGTAGTTCACAAAAACATGCATAGCAAGCAAGAAAAAAAATTGTCCTAAAGTAGGACAATCAATACATATGAAGATCCCAATTTCTAGTCAGAATACAAGATATGTGGCCTAGATTGTGATGATGTGCACGAAAGTGCATCTGAATCTCCTTCTCTATCTTTTTGAAAGCTTGTAATTCATCTTCTTTCTTGCCTCCATGTCGAAGGGAATTCCTGGTAGTCCAAATGATATGGATAGTGAGGGTGGCAGCCCATAGGGATAGCACCCGATCACCTGAAGCAATCTTGGTGATAGACTTGAGACAGTCTTCAAGGGATAGATTGGGATTGAGTCCTAGCTTCAAAGCAGATCGACCCCAAAGGTATTTCCACCACTTGCAAGTGGATGTAAGATGCTCAGAACTTTCTTCTTCAGCATGACAAAGGCTGCAGAGGTTGACAATATTTGGATTCCATTTCTGAATCTTGTCCAGAGTCGGCAAGAAATTCTTGAGGGCTCTATAAGATGTAAAGCTCCATCGTGGATTGTGCTTTGACATCCAGAGGGTGGAGGTAGCAATGTTAACATCCTGTTTTGAACGACAGATATCCCAAAGGGAAGTGTCGTTAACAGCTTGGTATCTAGGCCAGATATCGGTGAACCTTCTCCAGGAGGTAGAGTAGCCCCATCGATGGGAAGGGTGCTGAAAGTTGTTAGTATCATAGCGCTTCTGCATCCATTGAGCCCATACAGAAGTACCGAGGAGTAAGTTCCTAAGTCGTTTCATGGTATGGAAGTCAGCTAATTCCTCAAGGTTTTGCAAACCGAGGCCACCTTCTTCAAAAGGAAAGGAGAGACGTTGCCAACTAGCTGGATGAATGGATGAACCCCATAGGAAATCACCAAGTAGGATCTCCATCCGTCTTAAGGTAGATTTTGTGATTTCACCTTGACTCATCCAGTATTGAATGAGTCCCATAGCATTAGCTTTGATAAGAACAAGACGTCCAGAAAAGGAGAGCTTGTTGCCTGGCCACTTGGTTATCTTGTCCTTGAGCTTGTCGAGACAATGGTCAAAATCTCTTCGCCTGAGATTTCCGCCAGCTAGAGGGTAGCCCAGGTAGGTAGTCGGAAGAGAACCCAGCTGGACATTAAGCTCATCAGCTAAAGACGATGGATTGGGAACAGATTTGGAGAAGTACACAGTGGATTTCTGTGTGTTGAGCTTCATGCCTGATTCTGAACCAAATTCATTGAGTAGATCTTTCAAATGCTTGATGCTTCTGGATCGAGCTTCACAGAAGATAAGAACGTCGTCTGCGAAAAGAATATGTATATGTATATATGTATGTATGTATGTATGTATGTATGTATGTATGTATGTATGTATGTATGTATGTATGTATTTATATGGGATTAAGAGAGAAAGATTTATCCCCCCCCCACGTTGTGGCATAGGCCGAATGCCCTGGAGGATGGTAGATGTATGTATATGTATATATGTATGTATGTATGTATGTATGTATGTATATATACACACACACACACAAAAGACTATGCCCATGACATGATCGGACAATACATATCAAATTTTAGAACATATTTCCCTCATTAGATATTGAACATAGAACAATACATGTACTCTACTTGGTTGTTTTTCCTTTCTCTAAAATCAATTGTTGAATTATAAAAATGTCTTCATAGAGTGTGGGCAACAAATATGGCTGCCATCTCTTTATCGATGGAAAAGTTCATATATCTAAACACAAAATCAGAATATGTAAACAAAGGTAGTATAACATTTCTATTAGTTACATGTTGAAGGCACCACAGATTGAATATTGCATCGTCAATAAGTATTTCAAAGGTATCAAAAGCAAAAGGTAAATGATAGTGTTTTACAAAGACAAGTTGTTTTATACTTTTGTACCTTCTGTTTGCTTGGCATGCTTTAACATCACTTAAAAGAACATTTGTTAGGGGAAAGACTCCAGTGAGGCCAGCACATGTGTGTTTTCCATCTGTCTAATCAAATAACAGGATGTCAGTAGGATGTTGTAAGTGGAGATCATGAGGTCGTGTGCCGAGGAAGGCCACATGAGTTTCTTTTAGGATTCTTATTCCATCTCAAAAGATAAGTTCAAAACCCTATCACAAACTATGTCATGTCGAAGCTCCAGGTCTTATGTGGCAATGCACAACATGATCACCAAAGACATTAAGGTATGTAGTATTGGGAGCAATATTCATCACATGGATACAAGGGGGCCATAAGCCTATATCAAAGGATATCTCGATACTCAACATGTTACATGGAGAATCCAGACCATTGATGTGAATGACAGACAAGAAGTCTTATGCATGGTCGACTTGGAAAGAAGCAAGGACAGTTTATTACAACTAGGAGAGGTCACTTACAATGAATTGTTGGAGGACATTTTTTACTAAGACTCTGTCGAAATAGATTGGTCTTTGGTGTGGAATAAGGTTTACTTGATAACTGGGACTAGTAAAGGACAACAAGATATTACATATGGCGACATGTGCAATAACAAAGGAGGGTCCTATAGGCACAGATCCAACCTCATGCAGGATATGATCTTGGAGCTCCTGAGTGAGGAACTGAGAGGAAACATGTATGAGGTTCCTAACATCATGGACATATTTCGTGCCCAAATCTATGAGAAATACAAATGGATGCAAATAAATATACCCAAATTATAGAGAAACAAAATAAATAAATAATAATAAATATAATTTGATTGCTCAACTATCAGTGAACCTTTATAATGTTGTGATTGTGTCATTATTGATCTTTTATAGGACAAAAGTGACTAGTACAAAGAATCTTCATAAGTTTTAATGTATTGTGTATGTGTTTCTTTCACATGATTCCATATAGTTCTAATTAGTTTGATTATCATTGTGGCATCCAAATCTCAAAAACATGATTGATTTGCTTAAGCGAAAGTGATCAATTGCAGCGGATTTACTGAAAATCACTAAAAATTAAAACCTTTTACAAAGAGATCCATACATTAAAAAAACTCTTTCAAAAAGAACCAAAGTAATTCAATTATTGGTTCACAAGTACATGTCTTGTACCATTCCTTCTCAAGGATCACATACATCAACTGCCATGTTAAAACTGTACATAGGCAGCATAAAAACATTGAGGCATCAAGCCAAAATCTCAGATTGGTTCATTAAACTAACTACTGACTCCAAGGACCTGAGAGTACACAGACGACACATAGGACTCTATATATAAAGCATGACAGCCATTGTCTCCACCTGGATGTCACTGTTGTCCCTATTGATGTTGTTGTTCTTCCCCAGATGTAGGGTTTTTGCTTCTTCTTCTGCGTCTACCTAAAAAGTTGGATCCCACGGGGGTGAGACAATTGAAATTGTCCCAGCGAGAGATATAACTCTCCGCAAAAAATATTATTATTGCAATTAATGGAATAAAACTGAGCAGAAAAATCATAAGTATTTAACAGCAGATAATTCAATTATCTAAGGGTATTAGTGCAATGTTCTTCTTTAAAGTATTTCAGCTTGTATCTTGATAAAGCAGTATGTCATTTATCCAATAATTAAGGAATATGAAGAACATGTATAACATTTATCCATCTAAGATATACTAAGCAAAATAGCATCAACCAATGATTCTCGTATTTCAATCTTAAGCAAATACGCTACACGGCTAATTACATTTTACAGACATACTTAAGATCTGAGGAGATGAGGTATACCGCTCATTCTCCAACCGACCATTACAAAATCAAAATCGGTACCATACATAGGTCAATGGAAGAGCCGGATTCCCATGACCGCATCTTCCTCATCTAGTGTGAGGACCAGATGCAGGACATCTTGTGTCTCTGCTAAATAGATTTCCAGGGTATACTGGCAACTTCGCTATTAGAGTTACAGTGGTAGTTGTACTCTCTTCGCAATCGAGAGAATTCATATTTATCTCACATCGATCCGGCATTAACATCATCGGGAGATTAGTGATACATCAATCCCGACATTAGGGGGATTAGTGATACATCCATCCCGGCATATATATAATGAAGGATTGAGAAATTTAATATATGTTTACCTCACATCAATTCCTCCATTAGGGCGTAAGGATATTCATGCCCATAACCCCAACATACTCAATAGTATACCCTCCAGGAGTTCCCGTAGGAAAATTTGTTTCACCATCACCAATTACTGACGATGATGGATCTATGGCCAGGGCTCTACATGATAATATTTCACTTGATTAATTAAGTACATTGCCATATTTTTTTAGCATCAATCATGTTTTTAAAATATAATTATTATAATAAATGCTACAAAGAATGAGTACTACTTCTATCAAGTCCTTTTCAAAGCTTTATAAAACATTGGGATTTCAATATCCCTTGTCACATCAGGGGCATTGTCATCCCTTAACATCTCATCATCATGATTATGGAATATGGGCATTCAAACCCTCAATTCATCAAGAACACTTGTTACCACTTATTAGGTAACTAACACCTTCAGGTCATCTGACCAAGATAAACATGATACTTTGTAGTACATGTATTTCACATGGATCTTAAAGCTCATTAATCTCTTGTTACCTCTTATTAGGCAACAAAGCATATTATGGCTCACAAGGCCCATAAAACAACTCCAATAATAAAACATCATAGCTCATACCTGGCTATGTCCAACATCTCATGATACCCGCATGATTAGTGCACATGATAATAGTTAATCAATTACATTTCAGCACTATGCAATGTTAGAGTAACATCACTATTTCTAAATTAGAGCTAGGATTTCCCAATTCATGTCAATTAGGAATACTCATCCCATTACCCAAATTAGGGTTATGGTTTATCAACATATTACCCAAGATTAGGGCTTCAGATACCTTTACCCTATATCAGGGTTAGGATTTCATATCAAGGTTTAATATTTCATTACATAGCGTCACCTTAGGTTAGAGTTTCACATCACTTCATTGCATTAAGGTTTCACTTGACATCACCCTCGATTAGGGTTTCACATCACATCTCTGTATTAGAGTTTCATTTGACATCACCCTTGATTAGGGTTTCTCATGACATCACCCTCCATTAGGGTTTCTCATGACATCGCCCTCAATTAGGGTTTCACATCACGTCTCTGTATTAGAGTTTCATTTGACATCACCCTTGATTATGGTTTCTCATGACATCACCCTTAATTAAGGTTTCTCATGACATCATCCTCAATTAGGGTTTCACATAACATCATCCTTAATTAGGGTTTCATATGACATCACCCTTAATTAGGGTTTCACATGATATCACCCTTAATTAGGGTTTCATATGACATCACCCTTAATTAGGGTTTCATATGACATCACCCCTAATTAGGGTTTCTCATAACATCACCCTCAATTAGGGTTTCATGATCTCTTTATTAAGGATCATACCCTAATTACATGTTTTATTCATATTGAAAGTGTAGGGGCTAAACCACTTACTTGATCATTATACATATATGAATTCCTCTCTCTCTCATCCTCTCTAGGATGTTGGTCACTTCAAACTTGATTAGATTAGGTCAACTCCTCATTTAAGTATACACACTTAGAGTTAGTTTAGTGTGTTGAGATGTTGCTTCCATAAGCATCAAAGGTTAACCACTTAGATGTACTAGTCACCTAAGTACCTTAGGGTTTTCAATCATTGTACTTATCTTTGATAATCATCATTATCAAACATGGAATCAATTGATCTTTTATAACCTTCTCCAAATGGTTTTTGGGTACCTTGAACCTCTAAATGATTTTGCTCCTTTTTAACCTTGAAATGGTTTTGAAACAGTTTTCCCTCCAAACATTTGCAAACCATTTGGGCATTTTAGTTCTAAGACTATTTGGTCTTAAACAGTTTGAAATCATTTGGTACCTTCAACCCATGAAACCGTTTGAGCATTTGTACCTTGAAATTGTTTGAACAGAACCACCTTGAAACTGATTGAACAATTCACTCTTGAAACTGATTGGATCTCCAAACAGTTTGAGACCATTTGATCTCAAACAGTCTTGAGACCGTTTGGTCCAAACCACCTCAAAACCGATTGGACCAATTAGGGTTTTCATCATCAAACCGATTTAGAGATTTCAATCATAGAACCATCCATCATCTGAACCATTGAAAGTAATTAAACTTGTAGCCCTTGGATCTTTAACCATTCATCACAACTCTTGACCTCCAAACGGTCTTGAGACCGTTTGCCTCCAAACGGTCTTGAGACCGTTTGCCTCCAAACGGTCTTGAGACTGTTTGCCTCCAAACGGTCTTGAGACCGTTTGCCTCCAAACAGTCTTGAGACCGTTTGCCTCCAAACGGTCTTGAGACCGTTTGGACCATCAACCATGAAATTGATCCAATTCAATTAGGAATTCTTCAATCAATCGATTAGGATTTGCAATCCATGGATCATTCATTCTAGAGTTAATTATAATCAAATCAATTTGAGTTATTGGATCTTCATTAATCACATTAGCAATTAACCTCAAACGGTATTGAAGTTCAATTTACCCATTCGATCTTGAGATCCATTATCCATTCGGTTTTGAACTCAATTACCCATTCGATCTTGTAGTCATTTACCCATTCGGTCTTGAACTTAATTACCAATTTGGTTTGAAGTAAATTACCCATTCAGTCTTGAGTTCTATTGCCCATTCGGTCTTGGGTTCAATTGCCCATTTGGTCTTGGGTTCTATTGTCCATTCGGTCTTGAAACCGAATCAACTCATTTGGTTTTGAAACCGAATTAACTCAATCGGTTTTGAAAACCAATTGCCCCTTCCTTTGTTGAGGTGTGTGCTTAAGATGACATCATCGTCTTCAAGCTCCAAACCTTAGAATTCAGTTGTGATTCTTATGGTGATTTCAACAACTTAATCAAAGGAAAATCGAGAAAGAAGAAAGGTTCAACACATAATGAATAAATTGCAAGCAATAATGACATTTAAGGGTTCAAGTTATATAACCCGCCTTCAAAGCTGAATACAATATTCAAGCTTCACGTCCTCAATGGTGAATGAAGCTCTTTCAACTGTCCAAGGCCCGTCCTCAAGTCTTTGAGTGAAAGGATTGACTAGAGTTGAAGATTGAATGAAGAAAAGAAGAAATTCAACATTAAATTTTGATTTCCACCATGAAATCAAGGTTGAAGATGACTATGGAGCTTACCTACAGGTTGGGGCACGTCCTCCTATTTCTCCTAAGCTCCTTTGTGCATGGCCAAAGCAAGGAAAGAAAAGGGATCGAAAAAAGCCTTTCATTTGAGTTGGAAATGGGATGTTTATAAGGAAATTTCAATGAGAGAGAAAATGATAATTAATTCCTTCAACTCCCAAAATTTGGTGCCACATACTCCCCTCCATCCCTTTCATATGAATCCATCTCCCCCACCTTGTAATTCCTCTTCATTATCCATGAATTAAAAGAAAGAAAATTAAGCACCTTAACCATTATATTAATAATATCCAAAATTGAGTGGATATTACTTTTCCTTTTACTAATGTGAGTGGGTTCTCCACTCACTTTTAGATATTTCGTGGCCTTTTCAAGGCACAAGGACATTCACACTTATGCAAATTCAACCATCCTCTTTTTGGTTGAAGGGCAATTCAATTAATATATTTATTTTTGCATTAAATTGAATTAGGGTTTCAATTATGCTTAAATCTTGATTATTTTAATATCAAGATTCTCTCTCCTCCATAGTGATTCAAATGATACGCCCTCTCATTATATTTTCTCTACATGATTCGAAGAAACATGAGGGACTCTCTAGAGGTGGTATTCTGCATATTAAACCCTAGGTTTTGGTAATTTGCACATTCACCAAAACTAGGTTTTAATGCACAAACATGGCTTAACAAGCTCTTTCTTGGTACATAGGCTGTCACAAGCCATAGCTCTGCATCATTCTCATTCTTATGATGCTTCAACACTCAAGGAACATTTTACCATGTAACATTTGCAAGTTAACCCCTCAACTTGGGTAATTTGAACTTTAGTCCAAAATAAGCAAAACATTGTTTCAACATTATTCAAAAAGGACTAAAATTGAAACATAAGTTCCTCTTGAACCTTAATTACTTTTCAAGAAATAATAGAAAGCATATAGTTAACATTGTTAAGCAAAAAATCTAGGGTTAACACATAACCCAGGTCATGGATGTTACAAATTATCCACCCCTAACAGGGATTTCATCCCCGAAATCATCAAGAGAAAAGAGAAAGGTATTTCCTCCTCATCTCTTCCTCTAGCTCCCATGTAGCTTCTTCAATGCCACGATGATGCCAGAGAACTTTCACAAGACATATGTCTTTCTTCTTCAACTTTTTAATTCTTTTGTCAAGGATCATCACATGTCCTTTAACATATGACACATCATTATTTAGTTCTACCTCCACAGGTTGCAGAACTAACTCTGTGTCAGGATGACACTTTCTCAGCATGGAGATATGGAACACTGGATGCAAATTATGCAACTCAGGTGGCAACTCCAGCTTATAGGCTACCCTTCCAATCCGTTCAATGATTGGGTAAGGCCCCATAAATCTAGGAGCTAACTTTCCCTTCCTTCCAAATCTAAGGACTCCTTTCCAAGGTGGGACCTTGAGATATACTCTGTCTCCAACTTGGAATTATAAAGGTCTTCGTCGTTTGTCGGCGTACGACTTCTGTCTATCATGTGCAATCTTTAATTGTTGTTGTATTACTTTAATCTTCTCAGTTGTCTGCTGCACAAGCTTAGGACCCAAAAGTTGATATTCTCCAGTTTTATACCAACATAAAGGAGACCTACAATGTCTACCATACAATGCTTCATATGGTACCATATCAATACTGTACTGATAGCTATTATTGTAAGCAAATTCTATCAAGCTCAAGTGTAGATCCCAACTTCCTACAAACTGAAGGACACATGCCCTAAGCAAATCCTCCAAAGTTTGTATGGTCCTCTCAGATTGTCCATCTGTATGTGGGTGAAAGGTTGTACTAAACCTTAACTGCATACCCAAAGCTTTACGTAGTTGTTCCCAAAAACGACTTGTGAACTGGGGACCTCTATCAAAAACAATAGTAGTTGGAACCCTGTGCAACCACACTATTTCATATATATATATATATATATATATATATATATATATATATATATATATATATATATATATATATATATATATATATATATATATATATATATATATATATATATGTGTGTGTGTGTGTGTGTGTGTGTGCAAGCTTCTCAGCAATGTAGGTTGTTCTAATAGGAAGGAAATGTTCTATCTTAGTCAACCTATCAACTATCACCATTATGGAATCATGACCTTTGGTTGTTCTAGCCAAACCAACCACAAAGTCCATGGTCACATGATCCCATTTCCACGGTGGTATAGGCAAAGGTTGCATTGTTCTTGCAGGCTTTTGATGTTCAGCTTTAACTTGCTGACACACCGGATACTGCATAACAAATTCAACAACATCTTTCTTCAATCCTAGACACCAATGCATATCCTTTAAGTTGTGATACATTTTGGTACTCCTTGGATGCATCACATACATTGAAGAATGAGCTTCTTCCAAGACTAACTTCCTTAAGTCATTGGCATCAAGTGCTATCATCCTACCATGGTAACAAACTACATGATCCTCTGACTCATGAAAGCCATCCCATTTCTCACTACCATACTCTGACCTAATTTGCTGAGCCACGGTATCAACTTGTTGTGCTTCTTTAATCTGCTGTCTCAGAGTAGGTTTTATGTGCATCTCAGCTAACATCCCGGCTAACAACGATACCTTAAGCTGTATATTGTTTTGTCTCAAGGAGATGAGCATGTCTCTTTTAAAGCACACTAAGGAGTTCAACTGTGTTTTATCTAAGGCTGGTGATGATGATTTCCTACTTAGTGCATCAGCCACTACGTTAGCCTTCCCTAGATGATAATCAATTATACAAGCATAGTCCTTGATTAACTCCATCCAGCGACGTTGTCTCATGTTCAGCTCATGTTGTGAGAAGATATATTATAGATTCTTATGGTCTGTGAAAATTTGGAATGTTTCTCCATAGAGATAATGTCTCCAGATTTTCAAAGCATGCACCACAACAGCTAGTTCTAGCATGTGTCAGATAATTTTCTTCGTGTTTCTTAAGCTGTCGAGAGGCAAAAGAAATCACTTGATTATCCTGCATCAACACACATCCTAGACAGTTCTTAGATGCATCATAGAAAACTGTGTACCCCTTCCCTTGCTCAGGTAGAACCAGCACATGTGCACTTGTTAACCTTTCTTTCAACAACTAGAAAGAATGTTGACACTTGTCATTCTAGACAAAAGGAACCTCCTTCCTAGTAAAATTGGTTAGGGGTAAAGCTATAGAACTGAAGTTCTTAATGTACCTTCTGTAATATCCTGCCAGCCCTAGGAAACTGCGTATCTCCGTCGGTGTCTTTGGTTGTTCCCATTGCAGGACAGATTCTGCCTTCTTAGGATCAACACGGATACCTGTGGCAGATATTATGTGTCCTAGGAAAGAAACTTCTGGTAACCAGAACTCACATTTGCTAAACTTAGCATACATCTTATGCTCTCCTAGCAAAGTTAAAGCTTGACGGAGGTACTGCTAATGCTGTTGAGCATCTCTATTGTATACCAAGATGTCATCTATGAAGACTACTATAAACTGGTCAAGAAAAGGTCGAAAGATTTTATTCATGAGTTCCATGAATGCAACTGGTGCATTAGTTAGTCCAAACGACATAACTATGAACTCATAGTGACCATACCTTGTCCTAAAGGCAGACTTAGGTATGTCACCCTCCTTAATACACAACTAATGATATCCTGACCTTAGATCTATCTTAGAGAAGATAGTTGCACCACACAACTAGTCAAACAGGTCATCAATCCTCGACAGAGGATACTTGTTCTTTATAGTTACTTTATTCAACTATCTATAATCAATGCATAACCACATCAATCTGTCCTTTTTCTTAACAAAGAGAATCGGAGCACCCCATGGTGAAGTACTCGGTCGGATAAAACCTTCCTCAAGCAATTTCTACAGCTGTTTCTTGAGCTCTGCCATCTCAGCAGGTGCCATTCTATATGGTGTTTGTGCTATTGGTTGCGTGCCTGGGATTAGATTAATTTCAAAATCATCAATCTCTGGGGGTGGAGGTACACCTGGAAGTTCCTCAGGGAACACATCTTCAAACTCCCTAACTATCAGAACTTCAAAAAGATTAGAGCTCTCCATTGTGGTGTCTACCACATGTGCCAAGAATGCAAAGCATCCTTGTCTCATCAACTTCTCAGCTACCATAGATGACACAAGACAGGTTGGAAGGATATTTCTATCTCCCTGAAAGATTCGTGTGTCACTATTATCTGTGAACATAGCTTGCTTGGACTCACAATCTAAGACAACCTTGTACTTTTCTAGGTGTCCATTCCAAGAATTATATCGAACCCGTGCATCTCAAGTGGTATAAGATCCACGTGAATGCAATGTTCAAAAAAGGAAAGAATGTAGGGAGAACACACCTCCCGCACCACTGCAGATCCCAACAAAGGGGTTTCTAATAACAAACTATATGCTCTATGACTGAAAATCATGTTGTAGTCATGAATCACTCTTCGAGTGATAAAGGAATGTGTAGCACCCAGATCAATTAAAACAGATACAAAGCAGGATGAAGACATATAAGAATGAAATAGTTCCATCTGACCTGTCACAACTCGAGGGTTGACTACTGCTTCGGGTTGATTCGTCGCATAGAATCTCACTGTCGCTTATTGTTGACCTTGTGCTCGATTATTGGGTGCCGACGATCCAGCTTATGATGCTTGTCCACATCCTCTAGCACCACTCAAAAACTGTCACCTCTGAGAGCCTTGCTGACTCTGCCTCTGAGGTTGAGTCACACTTGCTTCTCTAGCTCGACAATTTTTTATCAAATGTCTGATCTTTCTACATATAAACAGCCTCTGTTCCCTGACTGTGGTCTGGGTGGTCCTGTTACTGACACTGATGCTGAGTTGTGGGCTCCTTCTGGTGGTAAACTATGACCTCTACCCCTATTCAACGTCCATTGCGTCTGGGTATTGAATCTTGGTGGTGCTATTGGTGCAGAAAATCTCAGTGTCTTAAAACTTTTGGACCCTTGTCCTTGAAACTAATTATACACCTTATTACTCTTGGTCTGACACTTCTCAATCACAAACCTCTCTATCCGTCTCACGGACTCCACAAAGGTGGTGAACCTCTCCCTGTTTTCTAAGGCAAACATTGGAGTGGTCAAATCAGCGTTCAACCCCTTCTCAAAATGCCGAATTCTCTCTTCATCAGTAGCTTCCATATGCGGACAGAACCACAAAAGCTCCATGAACTTAGCTTCATACTCGCTAATGTTCATTGGTCCTTTCCTTAACCTCTCAAATTGAGAGATTTTATCATCTAGAAACGTCTTAGGAAAATATCTATTGACGAATTCTCGTCGGAATACTTCTCATCCAATCTCAACACCTGGCCTCTTGCCCTCTTCTATTGTCTACCAGTGGCCATCACTCCCTTTCAGAAGGTACACTGCATGTCTAACCTTCTCAGCTTTTGGGATATTAAGGATTCTGAAGGCCTTCTCCAACTTAGTCAACCACATGTCTACATCTGTTGAGTCAGTTGTACCAGCATATTATGTGTCTCCAACCCGACAAAGTCATTCAAAAGTCTTGCCGGTGCCTTGGCCTTCATGGTGAGCTGGTGCCCTAGGTGCAGCTGGTGGCATCTGAGACGATTGAATCGCGAAAACAAGATCAACGAATGTGGAAGCGATTAGAAACAGAATTATCAAAAATCACTAAAAATTAAAACTTTTTATGAAGAGATCCTTGAAATATAAAAACTCTTTCATAAACAAACATGATAAGTCATTTACAATCTGATTCATAGTTACATCTCTGTAATAAGCACATCTCGAGCATTACAACATCAATCACCTTGATAACTGTACAAGGTGAGATACAAAATCTCGAGGCATCATGCCAAAATCTCAGATACACAGACTCCTAGGACCTGAGAGTACAGAGACGACACAAGACATACTATCTACACCACTTGACAGAACAATGTCTCCACCTGAGGATCACTGTTGTCCCTGAGACTGCTGTTGCTACTGCTGCTCACCCACTAATGGATTCCTTCGTCCTTGGCGTCTACCTAAAAAGTCGAATCCCACGGGGGTGAGACAATTGAATAATTGTCCCAGCGGGAGATATAACCCTCCGCCAGAAGCTTTATTCAATAATGGAATTACATAAAGCAATAGAATTATAAAGATTCAACAGTAGGTAATATTGTACAAGCTAAGTGAAGCATCATCCTTATAAGTAATCAATTCAATTATCATATAATTGAATGACAAAGCATATATCAATAAAGAATATGAAGAATCATGTATACTAGTTACTTAACTAGAGCATTATGAACAATGTAACATCAATCATTATTTCTCATAGCTCAACCTAAGCAACTATGCTATATGGCTGAATTACATTTTACAAACAATATTATGCCCTGAGGAGATGAGTTACACCTCTCATACTCCAACCGACCATCACTAGATTACAATCAATACCATACCTAGGTCATCAGGAGAGCCGGATTCTTATGACCTCATCACTCCTCAATCTGTATGAGGATCATTATGCAGGACATCTCATGTCTCTGCTATAATAGCTTTCCAGGGTATTCTGGCAACTTCGCTATTTAGAGCTACAGTGGCGTTCTGTACTCTCTTCGCCATCGAGGGATTTCTGGTTTATCGCTCATCGATGCGGCATTAACGCTATAAGGGAAGAGTACTACTTGTATCAAGTTCACATCACATACTTTCAACATTGGGATATCAATCCCTAATCATCACTTCGTTGTGATTCAAGAATGTGGGTATTCAAACCCTTGAATCATCATAACACTTGTTACCAAGTAACATCTCATATCATCTGGTTATCATTTGATTAAAAACAATGCATATGTTTTTCATGGCTTATTCAGCCTATCAAGCTCATATGTTACCATTCACCAGGTAACATAGCATATCATTATACTTGAAGCATGTAAAGTATTTTCAATACATAAGACATCATAATCCTTACCTGGATATGATCACTTCTTTATGAAAACCTGCATGATCAACATTTACTAATAACATGCATATTATATGATAACAACACAATACATGTTCTTCTCATATTATATATGTGATACCACAGCCGTGCTACCTTGCACGGTCGTGCAAGAGTAATCTACCAAAGCCGTGCTTCCTGGCATGGTCGTGCAAAGGAAAGTTACCATGGTCGTGCTCCTTAGCACGGTCGTGTTGTTATCAACATAACTCAATTGATTTCTAGGGTTAGGGTTTATTCACCTCAATCAGGGTTATCAAACCCCTTTAGCTTACAAGGCATAAAGGTTCCTCACTTTATAATTCATTCATAAGATTCCATACTTAAAGGTATAATCTAGAATTATTCTTTTCATGACATCACCCTAAATTAGGGTTTACTATTCTCATTACATGATATTACCCTAGAATTAGGGTTTACTATTCACTTCATGGTGAATTGAGTTCATAGCATCACCATGTATGAAATTATCCTCATTGATGCCTTCAAATTAGGTTAAGATTCATCAAGGATCATAATTAGAGTTTCTATGATCTCACCTAGATGGATCATACCCTAATCATGTACATTCACATGTATTGAAGGTATTTTACTTGAATTCCAATCATAATTGGAGTCTTCTCTTTTATCTTACCATTAGATGAGTTTTACCTCATTCTAGATTAAGTTAGATTAGGTCAACATTGATTAACATAAGTTAAGTCATCATCATCATGTCATTAGGGTTTATTCAATCAAGGGGTGTTGTCTACTTGAACCCTTCAAGGGTACATTGGTAAAGGTCACCATTGATCATATCATGAGTCAATCTACTAATCACTTAACCCCTTAATATATTTAGGTATCATTAGGGTTTAAGTTAAACAACCATTGAACCATCTAAGCCTCCAAAGCATTAAGCATTCTTAACCCTAAAAGTCCCCAAACGGTTTCACACTTCAACCTCCAAACGGTTTTGAAACCGCATGGAGGAGTTGACCGTTTGGTATCTTTGACCTTCAAGACCGCATGACACTCAAGACCGTTTGGCCTTAAACGGTCTTGAAACCATTTTCCCATGATGTCATCAAAAACCAAGTCATTTGTTTAAGGGTTGAACCCTAATTAGGTCACAAAATCAGCATTTGATTATTCAACAACTTGATATGATTGGACCCTCAATTGGTCAATCCCACTTAACCCTAGACCTCCAAACGGTCTTGGGTTGTCACAAAACGGTCTTGATACCGTTTGAGTGATCCCCAAATGGTTTTGAAACTGTTTAGGGCCACTCAACCCAAACTTCAACATGATTGGTCCATAAAATCAACAATTGAACCCGATTAGGGTTTAGGTGATTGAAGTGCCTTCAACTTGAGATTTACTTGCAATTAGATAATGATTCTTTGTAGATGATTAATTAATAATGTGTCCAGAAGACCCTCAAATGGTCAACGCCTGGTCAAACCTCCCAAACGGTCTTGGAGACTGTTTGAATCTAAAAGGTCCTGCAAACCGCATGAATCTAAACGGTTTTGAACCCGTTTGGTTCGAAACGGTTTTGCAAACCGTTTAGACCAAATGTGCAAGACCGTTTGGTAAAGCAACATAGGTATTCACACCCAACATCTTCTACCTCAGATCAGGGTCGGTTTCTTCATGGTTTTGCTTGCAAGATTGCAGGGAAGAATGGAGGGAAAGAAGAACAAGCTACTATTTGCAAAAACAAAGATATGCATAACAAAGCAAAAGGTTTAGAGTTATAAAACTCACCTTAAGGTCGTCCCTAGAGCTCCAAGCTTCCAAGTCTTCCAAGCCTTTAATGGCGTCTTGAGCTCCACAGGTTGGCCAAGGTCGTTTCTCCAAGAATTGGTAGGAAAGGATGGCTAGAAAGAAGAACTAAGTAAGAATCACTAGCAAACCAACCTTTTATCATGATTTCCTCCACAAATCCAAGCTAGATGATGGTCAAATCTTACCTAGATCACCTTGGTCGCTCTCCCATGTTCCTGAGCTCCTCCTTAGTCGGTCCAAAGTAAAAAGAAGAGAAGAGGAAATGAAGAGAATGGTTCCTTGCTTTGCAAAGAAAAGTGCTAATATACATTGGGTATATTTTCAAGGCAAAGCTAACTATTTCTTCTATTTACATCCATATCCTCCACACCCCTTCCTCATCTCTTTGCCACATTTCTCTCCTTCTCATCTCATGCAAAACCCTCCCTTATCCACATTTTATAGGCGAAGAAACTAAGCATCTTATTTAAGTTGCACATATAAAAGAGTTATTTTGCATATACCTTGATTATTCAATTACAATGATTATCCTTCTTATATGGTTACTCAAATGAGGCGCCCCCCTCATTTTCTTTACTCTACTTGATGCCAAGATACATGAGAGATACTATAGAGGGTATATATTGTTGGCTAAATGGACATCTGTAAATCCCTTTGTTTTGATAATGAAAAACATTTCATTCTTGTTGATCTAACGTGCTACTTGAGTGTTGCAGGAATAAGGTGGATGACAAAGCACTAGGGAATCTATATGCTTGAATGATTGTAAATGTCATGGAATGTAATCAATTGTAAACTTGCACAAATATATAATGTACAAGTACTTAGACTTCATGTAAATCAAGCGTTAGATCTTCCCTAGCTAAACACCACATTTAGATAGGTCATCCCCTTTTAATAGTGTCACATATGCACACTCATACACACACTTAATGTATTCATTTGAAACATTGAAACAGGGTCCATCTCGGTCGACAAAATCCTCGACCGAGACACTCTCGGTCGACAAACTTCTCGACCGAGAAAGACCCAAGTAGCCGTTAGACACAGCTGACAAGGTAGTTGGCAGTTGGAGATAAATGTTGCAAACACTTGATCCAGAGAGCCTGTCGGTCGACAAAATGTCGACCGAGTAGGTGTCTTGGTCGACCATTTCTCGACCGAGATGGTCTCTGACAGCAACTGTAGAATTAATTAACTAGCCGTTGTTAAAGAAACTAACTTATATCTAACGGCTAGTTAAGCACTTAGAAACCCCTAGAAAGTGTCTAGAACGTCCTTAAGCACTTGTAGGACATTCCTATAAATAGGACATGCCTTAGGACACCTAAACTTACTTGTTTTTACACTTGAGCAATCTTTGAGCATACACTTACATTGAGCAACCTGTTTGTGAGCAATTGAGCATATTACAAATTGGCTACTTCTTCTCTTAGCTCAAATTTCGTGTCCTATAGGCTAGCATCTCCTATCCACAGCAATCACAATTCCATACACATTGGTTAGGAGATCTATACGCTTGATCTAGGCAAATCAAGCCTTGTGCTTCAAAGGATAAGTTGTAATTTCCATTTTCCTTTCTTGTTCACTATTATTGTTTGTACTCTCCTTGCTACTCCTAGGTTGGAGGCTGCGGATTGGAGAGGTTGTAAAACTTCTTGGTGAAGAAGGGGACCTTGAGATATTTCAAGAAGGTTGGTGCAACAGGAGGTTACTTCTAAAGAGGAAGGCTACTTCAAGGGGGAGCTTGGAGTTACTTCAAGAAGGCTACCTCGGGTTGGTGGATCTACTTCAAGTGAAGGCTGTTCAAGGGGTGTAAGAAAGTATTGTATTTTGTGTAAATCCTTATGAAGGTAATAAAATTGATACTTTCAAAATCCCGATTGGGTAAGCAACCGGATAGTGGACTGACAACCTTAGTATTTGCTAAGGTTGGAACCACTCTAAACACTTGTCTCCTTCTTCCATTTGCAATTGTGGTTGTTTGAGTTAAATTATTGTTAAAATATTTTTAAAACCCTATTCACCCCCCTCTAGCGTTTTTCATATTTTACATGTTGCACCCTATGTTTTGGGTAAATTGCACTTTACACCAAAACTAGGGTTTAAAACACAAGGATTGCTCTGCAAGCTATATCTTGGTGCCCAAGCTTGGAGAATCCATATCACCACATTATATTCATTCTTATGATGTCTCATCATCAAAGGAACATCTTAACATGTGCAATTTGCAAGTTAACCCCTCCAATTGGGTAATTTGCACATAGGTCCCTGTATTACAAAACAATACTACAACGTTGTTCAAAAAGGACAGAAATGTAAATATAAGTTCCTCAACAGATCTAATTACATATCCAAAGATAATCACAAGAATTTAATCACATTTCTTAAGCAAAACACCTAGGGTTAGTTCATAACCCAGGTCAGGGATGTTACAAATTATCCACCCCTTACAAGGATTTCGTCCCCAAAATCAACAAAACATATTAAGAGAAAAGAGCAGGGTATTTCCTTCTCATCTCTTCCTCTAGTTCCCATGTGGCTTCTTCAATACCATGCTGATTCCATAGAACTTTCACAAGACTTATGTCTTTCTTTTTCAACTTTTTAATTCTTTTATCAAGGATTGACACTGGTCCTTCTTCATAAGATATGTCATTATTTAATTCTACCTCCATAGGTTGTAAAACTGATTCTGTATCAGGGTGACATTTCCTCAGCATAGAAATGTGAAACACATGGTGTAACCTCTGTAACTCTGGTGGTAACTCTAGTTTATAGGCTACTTTTCCAATCCTTTCAATGATTGGATAAGGCCCCATAAACCTCGGAGCTAACTTCCCTTTCCTTCCAAAATGAAGGATTCCTTTCCAAGGTGAGACTTTGAGATACACTCTATCTCCAACCTACAACTCTAATAGTCTATGACATTTATCAGCATAAGATTTCTGTCTATCTTGTGCAGTCTTTATCTGTTGTTGTATTATTTTAATATTTTCTGTGGTTTTCTGCACAAGATCAAGACCTAATAGTTGATATTCACTAGTCTCATGCCAACACAGGGGTGATCTACAACGTCTACCATATAAAGCTTCATAAGGTGCCATGTCAATGCTATGCTGATAGCTATTATTATAGGAAAACTCTATCAAGCTTAAATGTAGATCCCAACTCCCTGTAAACTGAAGAAGACATGCTCTAAGCAAGTCTTCTAAGGTTTGTATAGTCCTTTCTGACTGTCCATCAGTCTGAGGATGAAAGGTTGTACTAAACCTTAATTGGGTGCCTAAAGCCTTGTGAAGTCTCTCCCAGAAACGACTCGTAAACTGGGGACCTCTGTCAGAAACGATAGTAACTGGGACTCCGTGTAGTCGTACTATCTCTTCAACATGCAACTGTGCTAACTTCTCAGCAGAATAGGTTATTTTGACAGGTAAGAAATGCGCTGTCTTTGTCAACCTATCAACTATTACCCAAATGGAATCATGTCCTTTGCTTGTCCTGGGTAGGCCAACAACAAAGTCCATGGTTACATGATCCCACTTCCACTGTGGTATGGGTAAAGGTTGCATTGTTCCTGCATGATTTTGGTGTTCAACTTTAACTTGCTGACACACAGGTCACCGCATAACAAACTTCGCAACATCCTTCTTCATCCCAGGCCACCAATACATATCTTTCAAATTTCGATACATTTTGGTGCTTCCTGGATGCATAACATACATCGAAGAATGAGCTTCTTCTAGGACTAACTTCCTCAGGTTACCCACATCAGGCACTATCATCCTCCCATGATAACAGGCCACTTGGTCATCTGAGTCATGGAAACCATCTCGTTTCTCACTACCATACTCCGATCTAATTTGTTGAACTGCAACATCAACTTGTTGTGCCTCTTTGATATGCTCTTTTAGAGTAGGTTTTATATGCATCTCAGCTAACAACCCAGCTAACAATGATACTTTCAAATGTACATTGTCTTGTATTAAGGAGATAAGCATATCTCTCCTTGAGCACACTAAAGAATTTAGTTGTACTTTATCTAAGGCTGGTGTTGCTGATTTCCTACTCAAAGCATCTGCAACTACATTGGCCTTCCCTGGATGGTAATCAATTGTACAATCGTAGTCTTTGATTAACTCCATCCAGCGATGTTGCCTCATGTTAAGCTCATGCTGAGTAAAGATGTACTTAAGGTTCTTGTGATCAGTGAAAATCTGGAATGTTTCTCCATAGAGATAGTGTCTCTAGATTCTCAAGGCATGA
This sequence comes from Alisma plantago-aquatica, assembly GCA_963693085.1. Lineage (NCBI taxonomy): Eukaryota > Viridiplantae > Streptophyta > Magnoliopsida > Alismatales > Alismataceae > Alisma > Alisma plantago-aquatica. Next base: position 584,705,207 of record OY856411.1, read on the forward strand.
ACTACAACAACTAATTCTAGATCGTGTGTCAGATAATTCTCTTTGTGTTTCTTATGTTGCCGGGAAGTGAAAGAAATCACTTGTTTATCCTGCATCAACACACATCCAAGTCCATTCTTGGAGGCAACACAGAAAACTATGTATCCCTTGCCTTGCTCATGTAGCACAAGCACATGTGCACTTGTCAATCTCTCCTTCAACAACTGGAAAGATTGCTGACACTTATCACTCTGGGTAAAAGGAACATCCTTCCGGGTCAACTTGGTCAAGGGTAAGGCTATAGAACTGAAGTTCTAAATGAACCTTCGGTAATAGCCTGCCAATCCTAAGAAACTACAGATCTCCGTCGGTGTTTTTGGCTATTCCCATTGTAGAACAGATTCTACCTTTTTAGGGTCAACACGAATACCCGAGGCAGATACCACTTGTCCAAGGAAAGAAACTTCCGGCATCCAGAACTCACACTTGCTAAACTTAGCATATAGCTTATGTTCTCTTAGCAAAGTTAGAGCTTGTCGAAGATGTTGTTCGTGTTGCCGGGTATCTCTACTATAGACCAGGATGTCATCTATAAAGACAACAACACACTAATCAAGAAAAGGTCGGAAGATTCTATTCATGAGTTCCATAAATGCAGCTGGTGCATTAGTTAGTCCAAATGACATAATCGTGAACTCATAGTGACCATACCTTGTCCTGAAAGCAGACTTTGGTATGTCACTATCCTTAATACGAAGCTGGTGATATCCTGACCTCAAATCTATCTTTGAAAAGACAGTTGCACCACACAACTGGTCAAAGAGATCATCAATCCTCGGCAGAGGATACTTGTTCTTTATTGTTACTTTATTTAGTTGTCTATAATCAATGCACAACCACATTGATCCATCTTTCTTTTTAACAAAGAGTACCGGAGCACCCCAAGGTGAAGTACTCGACCGGATGAAACCCTTCTCAAGCAACTCCTGCAGTTGTTTCTTGAGTTCTGCCATCTCAGAAGGCGCCATCCTATATGGTGTTTGTGCTATGGGTTGTGTGTCTGAGATCAAATTGATCTCAAAATCAATTTCCCGAGGCGGTGGCACACCTGGAAGTTCTTCAGGAAATACATCCTCAAATTCCCTGACTACAGGAACTTCAACAGTGTTAGGACTATCCATGGTAGTATCTATCGCATGGGCCAGGAATGCATAACATCCTTGCCTCATCAGCTTCTCTACAACCATGGCTGACACAAGACAAGTGGGTAGAATCTTTCTCTCTCCTTGAAAGATCCATGTGTCAATACCATTGGCGAACATAGCTTGCTTGGACTCACAATCCAAGACAAACTTATACCTTTCTAAGGTATCCATCCCAAGGATTATATCAAATCCATGCATTTCAAGTGGTATAAGATCCACTTGAATATGATGTCCAGAAAAGAAAAGGGTGCAGGGAGAACATACCTCCTGCAACACAGCAGACCCCCTTAACGGAGTTTCAAGCAGCAAATTATCTGCTATATGACTCATAGTCATATTGCAGTCAAGAATCACTCTTCAAGTGATAAAGGAGTGCATAGCACCCGGATCTATCAAAACAGATACAACACATGATGTAAACATATCAAAATATAATAACTCCATCTAACCTGCTACAACCCGAGGGTTGACAACTGCATCAGGTGGGTTCATAGCGTAGAGTCTCATTGTCGCTTGTGGTTGATTCAGTGCTGGATGACTAGATGCCGATGACCCAACTTGGGATGCTTGTCCACGTCCTCTAGCGTTACCAGGAAATTGTCGCCTTTGAAATCCTTGTTGATTATGTCTCTGAGGTTGAGTCACACTCACCTCTCTAGCTCTACAATCCTTCATCAGATGTCCCATCTTTCCACAGATATAACAACTCTTGTTTTGTTGTTGTGGTCTGGGTGGTCTTGTCACCGACATAGATGCGGATCTGTGAGCTCCTTCTAGTGGTAGGCTTCGTCCTCTACCCCTATTTGATGTCCACTGTGTCCGCGTATTGGATCTAGGTGGTGGCACAGGTGCAGAAAACCTAGGTTTCTTAAAACCTTTGGATGAAGATCCTTGGTATTGGGGATACATCCTCTTGTTTAGGGTCTGTCTCTTCTCCGCTACAGACCTTTCTACCCTTCGGACTGATTTAACGAAGGTAGCAAACCTCTCTCTGTTTTCTAGGGCAGACACGGGAGTAGACAACTCAACGTTTAGCCCTTTCTCAAAACGTCTTATCCTTTCCTCATCTGTAGTTTCCATGTGCGGACAGAACCGCAACAACTCCATGAACTTAGCCTGGTACTCGCTGATGTTCATCAGACCTTGCCTTAATCTCTCAAACTGAGAGATTTTCTCATCAAGAAACATCTTGGGGAAATATCTATTGACAAATTCCCGTCGGAAGTCTTCCCAGGAAACTTCCACACCAGGCCTCTTCTGCTCTTCCATGGTCCACCAGTGACCAACTTTCCCTTTGAGAAGATAGACATCATGTCTAACCTTCTCAGCTTTAGGGATGTTCAGGATTCTAAAGGTCTTCTCTAGTTTAGTTAACCATAAGTCGGCATCAGCGGGGTCAGCTGTTCCAAAGTACTCCGTGGCCCCAACTCAGAGAAGTCATTCAAACGTCTTGCCGATTCCTTATCCTTCATGCTGGTTAGGTGCCCTATGTGCAGGCATAAGTATCCTATCTGTTATATGTGTCATGGCAGTCATAAACTGCCCAAACATGGTCTGGACAGCTGGGTTCCCCATATCAGCAGGATCGAACTGGGGTGGTTCAGGCATAGGTTGCTCTATCTCGGGGTGCTTGCACCTTCTCTGGATGCAGCAACACTACTATCTTCAATGTATTCCTCGTGAGGTCCAGACATCCTTAGACTTATCTTCTTCTCCTGAGGAGTAGAAGACACTATTAGACATACTGTGATACACTAGAACTGACTCAACATCCTAAGTCCTATCTCTCTGTAGACTCAGCGAACCTAGAGCTCTGATACCACTAAATTGAGACGATTGAATCGTGAAAACAAGATCAACGAATGTGAAAGCGATTAGCAGCGGAATGATCAAAAATCACTAAAAATTAAAACTTTTTACAAAGATATCCTTGAATAATAAAAACTCTTTCATAAACAAACATGATAAGTCATTTACAATCTGATTCATAGTTACATCTCTGTAACAAACACATCTCGAGCATTACAACATCAATCACCTTGATAACTGTACAAGGCGAGATACAAAATCTCGAGGCATCATGCCAAAATCTCAGATACACAGACTCCTAGGACCTGAGAGTACAGAGACGACACAAGACATACTATCTACACCACTTGATAGAACAGTGTCTCCACCTGAGGATCACTACTGTCCCTGGGACTGCTACTGCTGCTGCTCACCCACTGATGGATTCCTTCGTCCTCGGCGTCTACCTAAAAAGTCGAATCCCACGGGGGTGAGGCAATTGAATAATTGTCCCAGCGGGAGATATAACCCTCTGCCAGAAGCTTTGTAAATAATGGAATTACATAAAGCAATAGAATTATAAAGATTCAACAGCAGGTAATATTGTACAAGCTAAGTGAAGCATCATCCTTATAAGTAATCAATTCAATTATCATATAATTGAATGACAAAGCATATATCAATAAAGAATATGAAGAATCATGTATACTAGTTACTTAACTAGAGAATTATGAACAATGTAACATCAATCATTATTTCTCATAGCTCAACCTAAGCAACTATGCTATACGGCTGAATTACATTTTACAAACAATATTATGCCATGAGGAGATGGGTTACACCTCTCATACTCCAACCGACCATCACTAGATCGCAATCAGTACCATACCTAGGTCATCAGGAGAGCCGGATTCCTATGACCTCATCACTCCTCAATCTGTATGAGGATCATTATGCAGGACATCTCATGTCTCTACTATAATAGCTTTCCAGGGTATTCTGGGAACTTCGCTATTTAGAGCTACAGTGGCGTTCTGTACTCTCTTCGCCATCGAGGGAATTCTGGTTTATTGCTCATCGATGTGGCATTAACGATATCATCGGGAGATTAGTGATACATCTTCCTGGCATAAACATATAATGAAGGATTGAGAGATTAGTGATGCATCTTCCATCAAATCCAACATTAGGACGTAAGGATATTCGCGTCCATAACCCCCACATACTCAAAAGTATGTGCTCCAGGAGTCCCCTTAGGAAAACATGTTTCACCATCATGTATTTACTGACAATGATGGTTCTATGGTCATGGCTCTACATAATATCTTGATTATTTAAGTACATTATAGCATTCACAAGCACCAAGCATGATTTCAAACATGAATCAATAAAACAACTGCTATAAGGGAAGAGTACTACTTGTATCAAGTTCACATCACATACTTTCAACATTGGGATATCAATCCCTAATCATCACTTCATTGTGATTCAGGAATGTGGGTATTCAAACCCTTGAATCATCATAACACTTGTTACCAAGTAACATCTCATATCATCTGGTTATCTTTTGATTAAAAACAATGCATATGTTTTTCATATGGCTTATTCACCAGGTAACATAGCATATCATTATACTTGAAGCATGTAAAGTATTTTCTATACATAAGACATTATAATCCTTACCTAGATATGATCACTTCTTTATGAAAACCTGCATGATCAACATTTACTAATAACATGCATATTATATCATAACAACACAATACATGTTCTTCTAATATTATATATGTGATACCACGGCCGTGCTACCTTGCACGGTCATGCAAGAGTAAGCTACCACATCCGTGCTTCCTTGCACAGTCGTGCAAAGGAAAGTTACCATGGTCGTGCTCCTTAGCACGGTCGTGCTGTTATCAACATAACTCAATTGATTTCTAGGGTTAGGGTTTATTCACCTCAATCAGGGTTATAAAACCCCTTTAGCTTACAAGGCATAAAGGTTCCTCACTTTATAATTCATTCATAAGATTACATACTTCATGGTATAATTTAGAATTATTCTTTTCATGACATCACCCTAAATTAGGGTTTACTATTCTCATTACATGATATTACCCTAGAATTAGGGTTTACTATTCACTTCACGGTGAATTGAGTTCATAGCATCACCATGTATGAAATTATCCTCATTGATGCCTTCAAATTAGGTTAAGATTCATCAATGATCATAATTAGAGTTTCTATGATCTCACCTGGATGGATCATACCCTAATCATGTACATTCACATGTATTGAAGGTATTTTACTTGAATTCCAATCATAATTGGAGTCTTCTCTTTTCTCTTACCATTAGATGAGTTTTACCTCATTCTAGATTAAGTTAGATTAGGTCAACATTGATTAACATAAGTTAAGTCATCATCATCATGTCATTAGGGTTTATTCAATCAAGGGGTGTTGTCTACTTGAACCCTTCAAGGGTACATTGGTAAAGTTCACCATTGATCATATCATGAGTCAATCTACTAATCACTTAAACCCTTAATATCTTTAGGTATCATTAGGGTTTAGGTTAAACAACCATTGAACCATCTAATCCTTCAAAGCATTAACCATTCTTAACCCTAAAAGTCCTCAAACGGTTTCACACTTCAACCTCCAAACGGTTTTGAAACCGCATGGAGGAGTTGACCGTTTGGTATCTTTGACCTTCAAGACCGCATGACACTCAAGATCGTTTGGCCTTAATCGGTCTTGAAACCGTTTGCCCATGATGTCATCAAAAACCAAGTCATTTGTTTAAGGGTTGAACCCTAATTAGGTCACAAAATCAACATTTGATTATTCAACAACTTGGTATGATTGGACCCTCAATTGGTCAATCCCACTTAACCCTAGACCTCCAAATGGTCTTGGGTTGTCACCAAACGGTCTTGAGACCGTTTGAGTGATCCCCAAATGGTTTTGAAACCGTTCTTCAACATGATTGGTCCATAAAATCAGCAATTGAACCCGATTAGGGTTTAGGTGATTGAAGTGCCTTCAACTTGAGATTTACTTGCAATTAGATAATGATTCTTTGTAGGTGATTAATTAATAATGTGTCCAGAAGACCCTCAAATGGTCAACGCCTGGTCAAACCTCCCAAACGGTCTTGGAGACCGTTTGAATCTAAACGGTCTTGCAAACCGCATGAATCCAAACGGTTTTGAAACCGTTTGGTTCCAAAGGGTTTTGCAAACCGTTTAGACCAAATGTGCAAGACCGTTTGGTAAAGCAACATAGATATTCACGCCCACCATCTTCTACCTTAGATCAGGGTCAGTTTCTTCATGGTTTTTCTTGCAATATTGCAAGGAAGAATGGAGGGAAAGAAGAACAAGCTACTATTTGCAAAAACAAAGATATGCATAACAAAGCAAAAGGTTTAGAGTTATAAAACCCGCCTTAAGGTTGTCCCTAGAGATCCAAGATTCCAAGATTCCAAGCCTTTAATGGCGTCTTGAGCTCCACAGGTTGGCCAAGGTCGTTTCTCCAAGAATTGGTAGGAAAGGATGGCTAGAAAGAAGAACTAAGTAAGAATCACTAGCAAACCAACCTTTTATCATGATCTCCTCCACAAATCCGAGCTAGATGATGGTCAAATCTTACCTAGATCACCTTGGTCGTTCTCCCCTGTTCCTAAGCTCCTCCTTAGTCGGTCCAAAGCAAGAAGAAGAGAAGAGGAAATGAAGAGAATGGTTCCTTGCTTTGCAAAGAAAAGTGCTAATATACATTGGGTATATTTTCAAGGCAAAGCTAACTATTTATTCTATTTACATCCATATCCTCCATGCCCCTTCCTCATATATTTGCCACGTTTTTCTCCTTCTCATCTCATGCAAACCCCCCCCTATCCACGTTTTATAGGTGAAGAAACTAAGCATCTTATTTAAGTTGCACATATAAAAGAGTTATTTTGCATATACCTTGATTATTCAATTACAATGATTATCCTTCTTATATGGTTACTCAAATGAGGCGCCCCCCTCATTTTATTTACTCTAATTGATGCCAAGATACATGAGAGATACTATAGAGGGTATATTTTACATGTTGCGCCCTATGTTTTGGGTAAATTACACTTTACACCAAAACTAGGGTTTAAAACACAAGGATTGCTCTGCAAGCTATATCTTGGTGCCCAAGCTTGGAGAATCCATATCACCACATCATATTCATTCTTATGATGTCTCATCATCAAAGGAACATCTTAACATGTTCAATTTGCAAGTTAACCCCTCGAATGGGGTAATTTGCACATAGGTCCATGTATTACAAAACAATACTACAACATTGTTCAAAAAGGATAGAAATGTAAATATAAGTTCCTCAACAACTCTAATTACATATCCAAAGATAATCACAAGAATCTAATCACATTTCTTAAGCAAAACACCTGGGGTCAGTTCATAACCCAAGTCAGGGATGTTACAGCATCCTATCCTCCATATGCGTCATGGTTGCCATGAACTGCCCAAACAGATCATGGAAGGCTGGGTTCTCCAGTACAGCTTGTTTAAGCTGGAGATGTTCAGGTTCTGGTTCATCCCTATTCTGATCTCTTGCACCTCTTTCTGGTGCAGGAATGTTTCTCTCAGAAGCATGTTCTTCGTGTGATCCAGACATCTTTATGTTCTTCTCCTCCTCCTATATGAGCAGAAGACACTATCAAATTATTGGAAGACACTAGAACAGACTCAACAACCTTAATCCTATGTCTCTGTAGACTCAGCAAACCTAGAGCTCTGATACCAACAAAATTGTGGCATCCAAATCTCAAAAACATGATTTACTTAAGCGGAAGCGATCAATTGTAGCAGATTTACTGAAAATCACTAAAAATTAAAACCTTTTACAAAGAGATCCATACATTAAAAAAACTCTTTCAAAAGAACCAAAGTAATTCAATTACATTCTGGTTCACAAGTACATATCTTGTACCATTCCTTCTTGAAGATCACAAACATCAACTGCCCTGTTAAAACTGTACATAGGCAGTATAAAAACATTGAGGCATCAAGCCAAAATCTCATATCGGTTCATTAAACTAACTACTCACACCGAGGACCTGAGAGTACAGAGACGACACATAGGATTCTATATACAAAGCATGATAGCCAATGTCTCCACCAGGATGTTATTGCTGTCTCTATTGTTGCTGCTGTTCTCCCCCACTGTAGGGTTTCTGCTTCTTCTTCTTCTGCGTCTAACTAAAAAGTTGGATCCCACGGGGGTGAGACAATTAAAATTGTCCCAGCGAGAGATATAACTCTCCACCAGAAATATTATTATTGAAATTAATGGAATAAAACCGAGTAGAAGAATCATAAGTATTTAACAACAGATAATTCAATTATCTAAGGGTATTAGTGCAATGTTCTTCTTCAAAGTATTTTAGCTTGTATCTTGATAAAGCAATATGTCATTTATCCAATAAGGAATATGAAAAACATGCATAACATTTATCCATCTAAGATATACTAAGCAAAATAGAATCAACAAATGATTCTCGTATTTCAATCTTAAGAAAATACGCTACACGGCTGATTACATTTTACAGTCATACTTAAGCCCTGAGTTGATGAGGTATATTGCTCATTCTCCAAATGACCATTGCAAAATCGAAAATAGTACCATACATAAGTCAATGGAAGAGTCGGATTCCCATGACCTCATCTTCCTCATTCAGTGTGAAGACCAGATGCAGGACATCTTATGTCTCTGCTAAATAGCTTTCTAGGGTATACTGGTAACTTCGCTATTAGAGTTACAGTGGCAGTTGTACTCTCTTTGCAATCAAGAGAATTCATATTTATCTCACATTGATCCGACATTAACATCATCGGGAGATTAGTGATACATCCATCCCGACATATATATAATGAAGGATTAAGAGATTTAATGTTTACCTCACATCAATTCCTCCATTAGAGCGTAAGGATATTCATGCCCATAACCCCCACATACTCAATAGTATGCCCTCCAGGAGCTCCCGTAGGAAAACCTATTTCACCATCACCAATTACTAACGATGATGGATCTATGGCCAGGGCTCTACATGATAAGATTTCACTTGATTAATTAAGTACATTGCCAATTTTTTTTAGCATCAATCATGTTTTCAAAATATAATTCATTATAACAAATGCTAAAAAGGATGAGTACTACTTCTATTAAGTCCTTTTCAAAGCTTTATAAAACATTGGGATTTCAATATCCCTTGTCACATCAGGGGCATTCTCATCCCTTAACATCTCATCATCATGATTATGGAATATGGGAATTCAAACCCTCAATTCATCAAGAACACTTGTTACCACTTATTAGGTAACTAACACCTTCAGGTCATCTGACCAAGATAAACATGATACTTTGCAGTACATGTATTTCACATGGCTCTTAAAGCCCATTAATCTCTTGTTACCTCTTATTAGGCAAAAAAGCATATTATGGCTCACAAGGCCCATAAAAAACTCCAATATCAAAACATCATAGCTCATACCTGGCTATGTCCAACATCTCATGATACCTGCATGATTAGTGCACATGATAACATTTATATCAATTACATTTCACCACTATGCAATGTAAGAGTAACATCACTATTTCTTCATTAGAGCTAGGATTTCCCAATTCATGTCAATTAGGAATACTCATCCCATTACCCAAATTAGGGTTATGGTTTATCAACATATTACCCAAGATTAGGGCTTCACCTACCTTTACTCTATGTCAGGGTTAGGATTTCATATCAAGGTTTCATATTTCATTACATAGCATCACCTTAGGTTAGAGTTTCACATCACTTCATTGCATTAAGGTTTCACTTGGCATCACCGTCGATTAGGGTTTCACATCACATATGTGTATTAGAGTTTCATTTGACATCACCCTTGATTAGAGTTTCTCATGATATCACCCTCAATTAGGGTTTCTCATGACATCACCCTCAATTAGGGTTTCAAATCACATCTCTGTATTAGAGTTTCATTTGACATCACCCTTGATTAGGTTTCTCATTACATCACCCTCAATTAGGGTTTCTCATGACATCACCCTCAATTAGGGTTTCGTATAACATCATCCTTAATTAGGGTTTCATATGACATCACCCTTAATTAGGGTTTCATATGACATCACCCTTAATTAGGGTTTTATTTGACATCACCCTTAATTAGGGTTTCATATGACATCACTCTTAATTAGAGTTTCATATAACATCACCCTTAATCAAGGTTTTTAACATCACCCTCAATTAGGGTTTCATGATCTCTTTATCAAGGATCATACCCTAATTACATGTTTTATTCATATTGAAAGTGTAGGGGCTAAACCACTTACTTGATCATTATACATATATGAATTCCTCTCTCTATCATCCTCTATAGAATGTTGGTCACTTCAAACTTGATTAGATTAGGTCAACTCCTCATTTAAGTATATACACTTAGGGTTAGTTTAGTGTGTTGAGATGTTGCTTCCATAAGCATCAAAGGTTAACCACTTAGATGTACTAATCACCTACGTACCTTAGGGTTTTCAACCATTGTACTTATATTTGATAATCATCATTATCAAACATGGAATCAATTGATCTTTTATAACCTTGAGTCTCCAAACGGTTTTGGGGTACCTTGAACCTCTAAACGGTTTTGCTCCGTTTTGACCTTCAAATGGTTTTGAAACTGTTTTCCCTCCAAACAGTTTGGAAACCGTTTGGGCATTTTTGGTCTAAGACCGTTTGGTCTTAAACGGTTTGAAACTGTTTGGTACCTTCAACCCATGAAACCGTTTGAGCATTTGTACCTTGAAACCGTTTGAACATAACCATCTTGAAACCGATTGAACAATTCACTCTTGAAATCGATTGGTCTCCAAACGGTTTGAGACTGTTTGATCTCAAACGGTCTTGAGACCGTTTTATCCAAACCACCTCAAAACTGATTGGACCAATTAGGGTTTCCATCATCAAATCAATTTAGGGATTTCAATCATAGAACCATCCATCATCTGAACCATTGAATGTAATTCAACTTGTAGCCCTTGGATCTTTAACCATTCATCACAACCCTTGACCTCCAAACGGTCTGGAGTCTGTTTGGTCTCAAACGTTCTTGAGACCATTTGCCTCCAAACGATCTTGAGACCGTTTGGACCATCAACCATGAAATTGATCCAATTCAATTAGGAATTCTTCAATCAATCGATTAGGGTTTGCAATCCATGGATCATTTATTCTAGAATTAATTATAATCAAATCAATTTGAGTTATTGGATCTTGATCAATCACATTAACAATTAACCTCAAATGGTTTTGAAGTTCAATTTACCCATTCGATCTTGAGATCCATTATCCATTCAGTTTAGAACTCAATTACCCATTTGATCTTGTAGTCATACACCCATTCGGTCTTGAACTTAATTACCCATTTGGTTTGAAGTAAATTACCCATTCGGTCTTGGGTTCAATTTCCCATTCGGTCTTGGGTTCAATTGCCCATTCGGTCTTGGGTTCTATTGCCCATTTAGTCTTGAAACTGAATCAACTCATTCGGTTTTGAAACCGAATTAACTCAATCGGTTTTGAAAACCGATTGCCCCTTCCTTTGTTGAGGTGTGTGCTTAAGATGACATCATCATCTTCAAGCTCCAAACCTTCGAATTCAGTTGTGATTCTTATGATGATTTCAACAACTTAATCAAAGGAAAATCGAGAAAGAAGAAAGGTTCAACACATAATGAATAAATTGCAAGCAATAATGACATTTAAGGGTTCAAGTTATATAAACCGCCTTCATAGCTGAATCCAAGCTTCAAGATTCACGTCCTCAATGGTTAATGAAGCTCTCTCAACTATCCAAGGTCCGTCCTCAAGTCTTTGAGTGAAAGGATTGACTAGAGTTGAAGATTGAATGAAGAAAAGAAGAAATTCAACATTGAATTTCAATTTCCACCATGAAATCAAGGTTGAAGATGACTATGGAGCTTACCTACAGGTTGGAGCACGTCCTCCTGTTTCTACTAAGCTCCTTTGTGCACGGCCAAAGCAAGGAAAGAAAAAGGGATTGAAAAAAGTCTTTCATTTGAGTTGGAAATGGGATGTTTATAAAGAAATTTCAATGAGAGAGAAAGTGATAATTAATTCCTTCAACTCCCAAAATTTGGTGCTACATACTCCCCTCCATCCCTTTCATACGAATCCATCTCCCCCAACTTTTAATTCTTCTTCATTATCCATGAATTAAAAGAAAGCAAATTAAGCACTTTAACCATTATAATAATAATATCCAAAATTGAGTGGATATTACTTTTCCTTTTACTAATGTGAGTGGGTTCTTCACTCACTTTTAGATATTTCGTGGCCTTTGAAAGGCACAAGGACGTTCACACTTATCCAAATTCAACCATCCTCGGGGCAATTCAATTAATATATTTATTTTTGCATTAAATTGAATTAGGGTTTCAATTATGCCTAAATCTTGATTATTTTAATATCAAGATTCTCTCTCCTCCAAAGTGATTCAAATGAGATGCCCTCTCATTATCTTTTATCTACATGATGCAAAGAAACGTGAAGGACTCTCTATAGGTGGTATTTTGCATATTGAACCCTAGGTTTTGGGTAATTTGCACATTACACCAAAACTAGGTTTTAATGCACAAACATGGCTTAACAAGCTCTTTCTTGGTACTCAGGCTGTCACAAGCCATACCTCTGCATCATTATCATTCTTATGATGCTTCAACACTCGAGGAACATTTTACCATGTAACATTTGCAAGTTAACCCCTCAACTTGGGTAATTTGCACTTTAGTCAAAATAAGCAAAACATTATTTCAACATAATTCAAAAATGATTAAAATTGAAACATAAGTTCCTCTTGAACCTTAATTACTTTTCAAGAAATAAGAGCAAGCGTATGATTAAATTTTTTAAGCAAAACATCTAGGGTTAAGGCATAACCCAGGTCAGGGATGTTACAATCATCATATAACTAGTTGTTCTTAAGTGTAGAGATAAAAGTATCAGTCATTTTTTGTAACGTCATTTATCAACATATGTGATTAAAAACTCATCAAACTGATGACTCAAGCAAAAACTTTTTAAATTTGGTACTAATGGAAAATTTTATTTGTTAGGTTAAAACACTTTTACGGTTGTTGACTCTATAATTACGTGTTACATACACATAATGATCATATTGATATGTTGTGAATGACACATATGATTAAATAACTTAATTATGTTTTAAGCATTTTGTGATTAGTTTATGTAAGTCATAAATTCCAATTTTGATATTGTGGGTCACACACATAGACCATTTACATGTATTTATTCAATTTGGTCCATAAAAGAATGAAGTTCAAGAATAAAAGGATCTTGTTGTGACCAGGCTCCCCCATAAACTACGTGAAACAAAATTCACTATTATCAACAATAGAATGCATGTGGATAATGATGAAAAAACACCCCAATGAGTTCCAAGGTGGTTAAGATGTTTAGGATTTAAACCTGTTGATAGACCCCCAATAATACCAATGTTTAGGATATTAAAAAATAGCCTAATGAGTTTCAAAGTTGTAGCCATAAAATCTTGGTATATTATATACATAGAAGGAATATTGAATATAACTTGGTACACACTAGTTTTCCAACAACCTGCCACTTCTTATATCTGTATATAATTTGTACTACTAGATCCAAATATGAGGTGGTTAATGCTTTTGTCTTTTCATTGTAGCAACACCTTATCTTCTTCTTAGAGAAGAATGTTGTTCTCAAACCTCTATCCTAGGGTCTTGGATTCTATGTCCCAACATGATGTGGGAACTCTTGGTGCACTAGCTTGGTCACCAAGAGGAAGAAAAACTTAGAGTTGTTGACATGCTAGATTCCCTTCTCCTCCTAATGCACTTTGTTGTCTTTGGGATCTTTTTCTCTAAAAGAAAGAAATCTTAGACTACATGTATCTCCCTTGGTACTTGTAACATACTGAAAATTGGGTTTATTTACAATTTAACCCATTTCAAGCTTTTCATTTAGAGTCTAATAATGTAAAATGACCACTAATGAGAGATATCAGTAGATTATATTAATTTAGATTTTTACGGCCTTTGGAACAAGGAATAAAAGATGGTATGGTTTTCAGTTAGTTAATGAGAGAAATAATCCTCATTTCTTTCTCTCTCCTCAAATGTGGCAATAAAACATGAAAAGAGAATATTGTGGTAAAGAAGGCGATCTAAACACCCCTTTACTAATAATGGTAAACAAAACACCAATAAATAGCAGTGGAATAAAATAACAATGACTATATTCAATTATATAAAGGGTACATCGAAATTATCCCAACAAGGTTGTACAAAATATGAATCTTAAGATAGAGGGAAACTAAACTACATCAATCTATCTCTAAGAAATAACTTAAGGGATAGGTCTAAGATGAAAGGATGAACTCCTTATCCCTAACCTTAGGATGGTCCATCATGCTCCTGCTATGCACTCTGATCCTAAACCTGGGTGGTTGGGATTACCCAGCAAGAGGAGAAATAAGGTATGTGTCAATTAAAGGAATAAGGACAAATAAAGTATAGCAAAATGTAAACATGGAGTAATGATTCCACTATGCTAAAGAAATTTCAAAAGTATGAGGCACATAAAAGAGAATACTTGCCATAGCATCACATATCAATATTGAAGTATGCATGATAAAAGTATGACTACATTTTCTAAAGTAGGGATGAGGCACCTACCAACCTCAACTAAAACAAATAGGTGAGGGAGAGTGATCATATTTCCAAACACCTACAATATATATATAAAAGTGGGGAGAGTGGTTACATTCCCCAGGGCTCATGCCCAAACCATGGGTGTCTAGTACATGCACACACTACATTAGCTAATAAGTCATCAAGTTATCATGCTCAATAAATAAAATGGTAATATTAAACAACAAATTAATAGTGACATGGCAGGGGGTATAAAACCCAAACAAGTAGTGAAATAAATGTTCCAAAAGAGTATAAATGGGGAACAAGGTATAAGTCTATGCCTCATCAGGAATATTAGGGTTGGATATCAAAATGATCAACTGAAGGGCAAGTGTACACACTCATATATAAATAGGATTGCACATACCTTAATGTAGAGTCCTAATTATTTCTTTCACCAACTTGGTTGTATCAAAGACCACTTTAACCTAGTTGCAATGTATATGTATGCATTAGGGTTTGATATATCATAAAGTGTAATAAAAAACCAAATTTTGGACCTTCTAGGAAAACCTTTGATTTAAGACTCAAAATCTAGACCATTCAATTATCATATTCTCCTAATTATGAAAACATATTTGATTACCCAATTTGGAGTTAAAATGAATTGGTTATCAATTTTAATCTTTTTATATAATTAAAATGGTGTTTATAATAAACATCAAAACATAGATGCAAAACATGACTTGAAAACCCTAAAATCAGATTCCTTATTAAAAATCCTTTCCAATGACTATTTATTTGTATTATTTTGATAAGATATCGATTCACTATGAATTTCTAAAGTACTGGCCAATCAAAATTCTAGATAAAGCCATGTGGGCAATAAATTGCACAATAAAGAAGAGAAAGGGGTCGGGCCCACACTGACCTGGACCAATGATAGGTGGCTAGGTTACGAGTTAAAGCTCGTGTGTCTCCAGTCAGTGAGAAATAAATTAGGGTGAGAGGACGGTTATGCCCTTCGGTGCAAAAGCAAAGAAGCGTGTGTGAGGGTAGAAGGGAGAAATCACCTAGGGATATCTTCCCCTCCAACGCACAATGCCATGGTTGTGAGCAGCTTGGTAGCTGGTTGCATGGATTTGGGTGAATCTACAATACTCGACCAAATGATGAACGAAGGCGGAAGGATGAAGAGTAGGAGGTGACGAACTCACCTAGGTCACTTATTCCTATGCTAGTGTCGCCAATAGTCATGGAGGAGTGCTGCAAGGTCTGGGTAGTAATTGGGATGGTGGTCGCTATCAAGAAAGATCCATGCAAATTGAGGTGAGGAAATTGTTGCTTATGTATCAGTGAAGGTGAGGGTGTTGCTATTTATAGATGGGGTCTCATGCTTTGGACTAACCAAGTCATAGGTGAGAGGGCTACGAAATGCAGGTTCAGCATTTTGCAGACGATGCATTTTGGTGCATGAGAAATGGATTGACTTGATCGCCGGAGTGAGGCAGACTCAATGGTGAAGAAATCAAGTGAAATGGTGGAGTATTGGCCAAGAATCCGATCAAGGAGATAAACCAATAAAAATGGTACTCAGCTGTGAGTAACCAAAGCTAGGAGATGACTCCCAGACGATTGGATCGTGGATCAAATGGCTGGGAATGCGCACGTCCACTGAATTGAAGAGGGTAACATGTGACATTATATGGAAACCATAGGTAAATGCAGTGCATAAATGAAATCGAATTAGAACTATATTCAAACTATATTCAAATCTTATTTAGTCTGTTTAAAGGGTCAAACATTGACCAAATGACCTCCTTTGGACCATAAACTAACTTTACGAATCAAAATATTCCTATGCAATTAAATCTCAATTTTGCTCGTGTTTTGGCCTTTAATCACCATATTGGCCATTAATTTATATATTAATGTATTAAAAGGGTGAATTAATGAGGAAAGACTTTTTAATTAAAACTTTGAGTGAAAAGTCGAGATAGGCAACATATATTAATGAAAAGAGTCATATCTCACCACAATATTCCCATTTCATGTTTTATTGCCACATTAGAGGAGAGAGAAAGAAAAGAGGATTATTTTTCTCATTAACTAACTCAAAACCATACCATCTTTTTCTCCTTGTCCCAAAAGGCCATAAAAACTCTAAATTAATATGATCTATTGATTATCTCTCATTAGTGGTCATTTTACATTATTAGATTCTAATTAACACACTGAGATATTTTTGCACAAACCCATTCACTGTAATAAATGTGAGTCAAATATAATTCAAACAATTAAGTAGTGCTCAATTTCAACATTGAGGACAAAGAGGATATAAACGGTAGGAAAATTTAGGGAAAAGGTCAAAAAGGATATGAAGGAAATGAAAAGCTTGAAAACAGGTTAAATTGCAAATAAACCCAAGTTTCAATATGTTACAGTAGTCCACCCCTTTATATAGGAGAGTCATGGGCTTGGATTTCTAACAATTCAATCCCATTCCTAGTCACAACACAAAACAGAATAGAATTAGAAATTATGTAAGACTTTCCAATTGATTGGTTCATTTATCCAGTTGAGTGGTAGGAATTGTGTGACGACCCCACCTCCCGATAACCCCCAATTAAGGGATACCAAGAGGACAGAGTTGTTATCCCAATTTACCAGATCAAAGGTTTGACAAATAATCAATAATAATTATTAAATTCTACCATGGCTATACTGAAAGCCGGAGTAAAAATAAAACTTTGCATACCTTTTTTTTAATCTTAGATATCTAACTTCTATCCACCTCTGGACTCTATTCTAACTAATCCTCCTTGCACTTTATTTCTTAATTTCACAACATGCCACTATACTGTTTGTCCTTTTCAATTTTAGACCTAAAATGCCGACAAACAAAACTTCGGTCAGCATAAATGAATATGCTGGTATGTGGGGGAAACAATAATCAGGAAACTATATGTAACAACATATTGCAAGCAATTATGGTTTAGCAAGCAAACTTTACACTTTAAACATAACTACTCAATCCATACATACCCTAACCTCTACGATGTCCCTGCAGTGGACATGGATGCTACCTCTCATATGGTAGATCCCAACTGACCCCCATGATCCTACCTAACAGGTAGATCAATACCTAGGGTCAAAGAGTCTGATGGCACTACCCATAGGTAGCCCAATCACTAACTCATGATATGTTAAAGAGTCGCATGGCACTACCCATAGGTAGCCCAATCCCTAACTCTTGATATGCTAAAGAGTTGCATGGCACTACCCATAGGTAGCCCAATCCCTGACTCACGATAACCTGATGCTCCTACCTAATAGGTAGACCATGTACTAGGTCATCATTTTCATCATTAGCAAAGCCACATAGGAGGACTAGGATCTGAGCTAGTTATGTACACATATTTATGGTGATAGTCATAGTCACTTTATAGTTGCATGAAATAAAAGTCATCCAAGCAGTTATTTTCACGTAACCAATAAAACATTCGGGAATCAATGTGAAACTAAAGCGATTTAACCATAAGCGTAACCACATACCTGATCCAGAGTAACTTGATGTCCAAGCATTAATATTCAAGACAATCAAACAAGCAATCAACAATATCATGAAATTAATGCATAACATCCAAGTGTCATTATTTTATCCAAAACATTCTCAAGATCGACTTGGATTCCACCTTAGGATTCCTAGGCCAACTTTAGGGTTTTATTAAGTTTCTTTATCCAATCTTTATTGCCTTTTTAGACTAGTTACCCTAAAAAGGTTTCTTATTCACAAAACCCTAATCATCTCAGTTATCTTCATTAAGGATTCTTTAATCCAAACTATGTTCAAGAATCATTATATTATAGTTGTATACTTGCAATTTCATATTATAATCACCAAAACTCATATCTTCTTCAAATTAGGGTTTTTAGTTTATTAAACCATGTATATGATCATAAAAACCCTAAAACCAACATATTAATCATCCTTTTAGATCTAATTTTTTATTTTGTAATCAACAGGTTATTATCAACTTTAAACATCCATAAAATCCTTCTCGATACATTAATCATCTTAAATTAGGGTTTTTTTAATCATTAATGCATTAAAGTAGATAACTTCAACTACTTTTCGAATTTTAAGAAGAATTAAGCTCTGAAACTATTTTTAATGGATTCCTTGCATTTTTTTGAGAAAAATTCATATATTACATGTATCAATCCGAGCTACCAATAATTAAATATGATTTTTGCAATAATTCACTTACTTGGATCAATGAGAGGCTGACACGTCAGCCATCCCATGCAAAGTAGCTTGGCCGATTTAGAAACATAACCAAATGACTCTTTTGCCCCCACGTAAGTTGCCAGCTCTTCATACCCCAGAGGGGTATATTCGTCTAAATCCTCTGCCCGTCTTCAACCTCGCGAAAACCCTCCGTTTTCGCCGCAACATTGGTTGGGAGCGGGTTGCCTCCCTTCCATGGACCCGAAGGGCACCAGCGAGGGTCCCTTCACCTCCGCCGCACTCCTCCACACCCATGGAGGCCCCAAGCTATGGACGAGGTGGCCGGGGTTAGGCTTGCGGCTGCTTCTCCGTCGACTGACCTTACAGGCACACTGCATATGGCTGGAGCGAAAACGAGCTAGGGAATGATGGCCAAGCCCCCCCTTAGGTCGTTGGGGAATCCTCATGCCTCCCTCGTACCCCATCAAAGCTCCTTGATGCCCCCGAGATTTCTCTACCCTCTATTGGCTAGGGTTTATGTGGAAATAAGAAGAAAGGGAGAGAGGGATGCCCGAGATCTTCTTGGGCTCGGGGCTAAGGGTCCAACCCTTATATAGGGGAGGGTAGCAAAGACCTAGGATGCCCATCCACGAGGTAACAAGTACCTTTCCCAAAAAACACTTATTTCCTTAATTAAGAAGTAATCTTCTCTCTCTTAAGCATCTTCTTAATAAACCATATTCCTTCGATATTTAGGAATTTGAAAATCATCTCTCTTATCATCTTTTGACTTTTAATCCATTTGTAACGAAATTATATTTCTTAACAGTAGAAAGTACCTCTTTTTTATAATACCAAAAATTCACTAATTATGCATCACATTATCCTCTTATTTTGTATTATTTGCATTTTCCCTTACTTTTTCTCCATTGGGACTCCTTGGATCCCAAGGAATCCTAATATTTCGAAATTCCTTTTTAAGGATACTTATTATCCTTCTAGATGCATCTACATTCTTCATTTTTCATTATCTTACTTATTTCTTTATTAATATATTTCTTTTCAAGGATTTCTCTTTATCTTTCATTTCCTTGTTTCCTCTTTTCATATTTCTTTTATTAGAAATCATATGTAAACGGATTTTACTCAATTGTGGCAATTAATGCCACTTTCTAGATATTTCCAAGTATTTCTCATAAATACTTTGCTTAATATTCATTATCTTGTATCTTTTTCTAATATTTGGACTTTTCTTATTTTCTTCTCTTTTATATCCGTTATTGGATTAATATAATAATAGGAACCACAAAATTCCTATCAAAAGGGAGATTTGCAAAGAAATCCCTTCTTTGAAGCAAAGTATACAACCTTTTCAATTAAGTCCATATTCATAAAATCATTACATTTCAATTATGAAAACATATGCAAAATTGAGGTTGTAACATCCTCCCCCTCTTATAGGAATTTTTCCCTCTTCCACCACACATATAAACAAGTCACGATAAGACTTTTCCATATTCGTCATTGGCTCCCATGTGGCTTCATCCTCTCCATGGTGATTCCAAAGAACCTTTATCATCTCATATTCTTTACTCCTGAGCTCTCTCTCACATTGGTATCTCGTACCATTATAGGTGACTCAGGGTAAGTTAGCCTCCCTTGGGAGCTCACTAGGTTCATTGCTCAACCCATGGCTCAGGTATCTCACATAGTGCTCTAGATCAGACTTTTGGAACACATCATACATCACATTATCCTGAGGGGTAAGGCTACACACAAGCATCTCCACCAATCCATCTCAAATAAACCCATGTATCGGGGACTCAGCTTTCTCAGCTATAGCCCAGAGGGGTCGGATTTTCATATCACATATTCTCCCATAGTGAATTGCATGTCAGTCTACTTTGCATCAGCTCACGACTCATGTCGCCCCTGGGCTCTCTTTCAGCCATCGCATGATTAAAGCGACTTCATCTGCACACACTGTGGCCTTTTTTCGACCTTTGCGAAGTCTCTTCACCCACATCATCTTAATGAAGCGGTGACCGACACAACTGTAACATCCCAGGATTTTAGGCCTCAGATAACATTATCTAAAAGGAATGATTGGACTACCCATATCACCAAGGTGCACCTCCTTTTCCAGGAGCCCATCACTAAAGAACTCCATAGTTAAGCGTGCTCAACTTGGAGTAGTACTAGGATGGGTGACCAGTCGGGAAGTTGATCCTGGCTTGCGCGTCAGTGTGGACAAAGTGTGCAGTTAAGGCTAGTGGTGGTATGTGGGGCCAGTCGTCATTCCTGAAACTCTACTAGAGCCTTGGGCAGTGGGCCCAGGCATTACAAATGGTATGAGAGCCAATTCCCCTCCAGTAGGTGGGGCCCACACGGGCATGGCATGCCCGTCTTGAGCCGTGCGGTCCAGAAAAGTTGGAAAGGGCTATTCGTAGAGACGAGATGGAGACACCCTTGCACTGGTAGCCGTGGATGGGAGCTGGGTGCCTATGGGCCATGGTGGGTCTGCACTGAAATGGGGTCAAATTATGAGGCCATATAGTTGAGCCTTGACGAGGACGTCAAGAGTCTAAGTGGGGGAGATTGTAACATCCCATGATTTGAGGCCTCGGATAACATGATCTAAAAGGAATGATTGGACTACCCATATCACCAAGGTGCACCTCCTTTTCCAGGAGCCCATCACTAAAGAACTCCATAGTTAAGCGTGCTCAGCTTGGAGTAGTACTAGGATGGGTGACCAGTCGAGAAGTTGATCTTGGCTTGCGCGTCAGTGTGGACAAAGTGCGCAGTTAAGGCTAGTGGTGGTCTGTGGGGCCAGTCGTCATTCCTGAAACTCTACTAGAGCCTTGGGCAGTGGGCCCAGGTGTTACAATAACCTCCCTTATAGAGCTTCTTACATCCCGATACTGGCTATGGTGGCTAACATCACAACTTTCATAAGACAAGAACTGTCTCCATGTATCACCCTGAACGAGCACACACGCTCTCATCAGACCCTCTAGTTTGAATCATACTAACCATCAGCTAGGGGTGATAAGTTGTACTAGCATGGAGTTCGTCATGTATTTACTTCCACCGCATGGAAGTGAATATGTAGGTCATACTCAAGAACCGTTGAACTTGAATCATTGGTGTAGTTGAACCATTTCTCTCTCATATATATAGTTCAACCGGATTTGTCTCCCGATAGTACTCTCTCTCTCTCTCTGATCATGTCATCTAGGTAAGGTGATCTACGATAACTCATATTGCATCCTGACTTTCCTTGGTCCAGGGAGACTTACCACAACATCTATAGTGATGAACTCTCACTCCCTCTCATGGACTCTTTATCATCTATATCAACTCATAAATTCCATACAACTCATGATAAGAACGCCCTTATAAGACGACTACCTTAGTTCTCTTGGTGTTTGTAAACCATCAACACATTATACACTCCACAAGGGTACGTTATTATCTCTATCCTCACACATCATAGCAACGTTTCCACTCACATCATCTTTATCCTTGGTGTATGGCATGTGTATTGTCCTATCTCTCACTCCCATAACAAGAGGAAATAAGCATTTGGATGCAGTCCAAATACAAAGTTCTTCCCATTCCAAGAGTAGAGATGGTACATCCCACATTGCCAATATACCTTCAAATCTAACTGGAAACACGCTTCACATGTATCTACATCATGAACATCTCGATATCAAGTTTACTTCCATGAAAAACTGGTCTCGAACTATAACGACCCCGCCTCCCGGTAACCCCCAATTAAGGGAGACCTGAAGGTCAGAGCCGTTATTCAATTAACAGGATCAAAGGTTCGACAAATAATCAATAATAATTCATAAAACTTTACCAACTAAACTGAAAACAGGTATAAAATAAAACTTTTCTTACCTTGAAAACTGGGATTTCTAAACTTCTATCCATGAAGATGTTAATCTAACTAATCCTCTTGTGCATGTTATTTCTCATTCAATTCCACATATGTCACTTTACTGTTTGTTCTTTCATTTGTACCTAAAACGCCGACAAACAAAACGTCGGTCAGCCGAAGCTGGTATGTGGGGGAAACAATAATTGTGCAACTATGTTAACAATGTAATCAACCAAATATCATTTAACAACCAAGATTACGTTTTAAGCAATACTACTAAATCCTTGCCTATCCCCTTTCTCTGTAACATCCCTACAGTGGACATGGATACCACCTCTCTCATATGGTAGATCCTTACCCCCATGGCCCTACCACACAGGTAGCCAATACCTAGGGTTATGGAGTCACATTGTCCTACCCAAAGGTAGACCAATCCCTGACTCATGATGACTTGATGGACCTACCCCATTGGTAGCCATTTACTAAGTCATTTAATGACCTGATGGACCTACCCTCATTGGTAGCCATTTACTAGGTCAATCTATAAAGCTACAGAGGGGACTAGGATCTGAGCTAGTAGGCATATTTCTTATGTGATAGTCATATTCACATTATACATTGCATGAATTAAATACATCCAACAGTTTATTTCAAGCCACGATGGAAACATCGATAAAATCTCGGAAAACTAATTCGGGTAGTCATAAGCGTAACCACATACCTGATTTGCAGATTCAACAAGATATTAATACTTCCAAGCAAGCAAGTAATCCAAGAAGCAGTTCAACAATCACAATATTCCTGAAAAGCATACATAACCTATTTACTACACTTTGCCAAGAATATTTCAATTTAATTGACTTGGATTCACTTTCTAGGGCTTCTAATCCGCATTAGGGTTTTATTAGAGTTTTTTGTAGATATTTTACATCTTTCCTCATTTGTATCGACAAAACCCTAAAACAACAATTCTAGGTGCAAAAACCCTAATAACTCACATATTCACATTAAAGCCTTTTTAACATCTACTAGACTGAGGTTACCCTAACATCAGTTTTATAAAAGGATTTCAAATTATATCTCATGAGCAACCATTAACCTTAAGTTAGGGTTTCTAAGCTATTATGCATCTTCATGCGTTCAAACCCTAAAATAGGAATGATATCATCTTATTATTCTCCACAGGTTATTATATCTCAAAGTAACATAATTAAGACATGAAACCCAACTTCTAAACATAATTAGGGTTTCTAAGTGTTTAATCATTCTTATTCAGAATAAAACCCTAAAACATGCAAAACACATCTAGATCCGGTTCAAGTTCATCATTATCTATTTGACAAGTTATAATTACTCAATTTCATCAACTAAACAATATGAACTTAACCAGTATGTTCAATTAGGGTTTCTTAATCTAATACATAAGCACTTTTCATTAGATTAAGACACTTTTGCAAAAATGAACGGATTCAGGTTCTCAAACCAATTTTAATGTGTTCCTCATATTTTACTAAGAAACTTTCATATTTTAATCTTATTCATCTGAGCTTCCTAGAAGAAGTTATGATTTTTGCAAAATAATTCATTTTTCTGGATTATCAATTAATTTTAAAAAATCTTTGACCATCCGATCTGTGGTCCAGAGGACCACGCGAAATCTAATGGTCCTGAGCAATCCTCTTAACTCACAATTAAAGGGGCAAAAGATGGCGCTGCCCTTACCTATACTGAAGGGGCGGCGGGGTATTTTGGTAAGATGCCAAGTACCCGTCTTCAACCTCCGTCCTTCGCTTCTTGCGAGCAGACGGTCAACCCAATGGTTGACTCGAAGATGTTGTCCACCGGCGGGCGAGCTAGGAGATCTGGAAGCTGTGTCTTCCTCCCACGAACTCGATGCTTGGTCCAATTCCTCTCCTCGTCGTTCCTTCATCACCAACTAAGCGAGGTTCTCCTCCGCCATAACTGCTCCTCGACAGGGCCCTAGGTTCAGCTGATTCCATGAATTGATGGCACCTCGGCGACCGTCTCCACACCGCGGTTATGATGGGATAACCGATAGCTTTGCTCACTTGGTGGTGTGCAATACCCTATATATAGGATGGCCATCGAGTCCCTTGTAAATTGGGGACTTCCCCGTTTTGCGACGAAACCCCACCAATCTCGGGATGATTAGGTTCGGAGCAGGCTCCTGAAGGAGATGGTCTCCTTCCTATCTTCGCAGATGGTTTCCAAATCGAGGAAAACAATCAAAACAAAATCATAGCCTGGTCTCTGATAGACCAGATCCTGGTATGAGCGGGAGTTGTTCCAGACCATGGATTGTGGATCCAATGACCATAAAAGAGTGCCCAAAAACGAAATTTTGGATTTAATCCCAGAAATATTGTGACACATCAACTATACTCTCTCTTTAGGATAATTTCAAAATTCCATATCTCAAAAACCGTGTGTCCTTTTGCAACCAAATTTTAAGGAAATCTTTAGATTTGCATTATCTTCCTTTATTCCAAATTTGGGCCTTAAACTCCACAAGAAAGATATGGTTTCTTCACATGCAAGTAAAAGTTTAATAAAAGTCATTTAAGTACAATTTCTTTCTCAAAAGTCTTTATCTTCTTAATTGTGATTTCTTTTTCTATTAGGAACCATGTGACTATGAAATATTTTCCAAGATGGATCCATTATCCATATTTTCACATAATTCATGTAATATTATCATTATCTCATATTTCTTCTAAATAAAGCAATATTTAATTAATCTTTTCTTTTTATCTCTCTTCTATTTCCCTTATGGTTATTCATCTTATCATTATGAATCCTTGGAATACGAAATTCCACTAAGGATTATTCCATTATACCTATTTTCACTTATTTTCCATATTTCATCAATGTTTTTAATTTCCTTATTAACAAGGAAATACTTTATTGGTCTTTTCTTTTCTTGTTTCTTTATCTTTGCAACTCTAGATTCCTTGGAACCCAAGGAACCCAAGAGGCACGAAATCCCTCTTTGGACTTAGTTCTTTTGCCTTCTAGAGGTTTCCACACCTTTCTTTTCTCAAAACTCAATTATTCATTTATTAATTGGATTTCCTTGTTATTGGGCCCAATAACCAATAAAGCCCATAACACAATCATCAAGGCTATTGTAAACGAAATCCATTTATTCAAAACAAATTATATCTTTATTTTTTTCAAAAATCTTTTATGTGAGAAATCACATTTCTCACCCAAATGAACCCAAAATTGGGGTTGTAACATCCTTCCCCTCTTATAAGATTTTTTCCCTCAAAATTCTATCAAGCAAGCAAACAAATAGGATAAGCCTTTCATGTGTCCATCATGGCTCTCATGTGGCTTCCCCCTTTCCATGGTGCTTCCCAAGAACCTTCATCGTCTCATTATTCTTCCATCTGAGTTCTTTCTTACCTTGGTATATCGTACCCTCATAGGCGACTCAGGACATTTCAACCTCTCAAAAGCTGGATAGGTTCACGGCTCAACACATGGCTTGGGTACCTCACATAGTACTCTAGATTGGACTTATGTAACACATTATACATCATTTTATCTTGAGGGGTAAGGTTAAACACAACCATCTCCACCAATCCATCTCAAATGGACCCATATATCGGGGACTCAGCTTTATCAGCTGTAGCTTAGAGGGGTCGGATTTTCACATCACATATTCTCCCACAGTGAACTGCATGTCAGTCTGCTTTACATCAGCTCATGACTCATGTCACCCTTGGGCTCTCTCTCACCCATTGCACGATCAAGTGACTTCATCTGCACACATTGTGGTTCTTTTATGACCTTCATGAGGCCTCCTTCACCAACATCATCTTAATGAAGTGGTGACCAACACATCCTCTCTATAAGACTTCTTGCATCCCGATAAAGGTTATGGTGGTTAACATCACATCGTTAGAACTGTCTCTTGGTATCACCTTGAACAAGCACACTTGCTCTCATCAGACCCTCTAGTCTGGATCATACTAACCATTAGTATGGGGGTGATAAACTGTACAAACACTGAGCTCTTCATGTATCTACTTCCACCTCATGGAAGTGAACCTTTAGGTCACAACAAGAACTTTGAATTCGCATCATGGTGTAGTTGAACCATCTCTTTTCATATGTAGTTCAACCAGATCTGTCCCTTGACAGAACTCTTCCTTTCTCATGTCATCTAGGTAAGGCGATCTACCATAACCCATATTGTATCTTGACCTTCTTGGTCTAGGAGAAACTCACATCATCCATAATGTTGAACTCCCATTCCCTCTCGGGAACTCTTTATACTTTATATCCATGCACTGGGTTAATGGTGTTCGTCCTTCACCTCCTGGCTTGCATGGCCACATGCTACATGCAACTTTGTTTTAAGCATTCAGAATGCTACCATCACTTACTATCTTTGTAGTACCAAGGTATATCATGTCCCTCTGTATTGTTATGATTCCTCAAGCTTGATACCTCGAAAACCCTAAATCACTCTCAAAAGGGTTTTATTACCTTCCTATCCGAAGAAGTGTATCTGAAGTTCTATCACCATCCTTTTACTACATCAAGGACTAAACTGGCTACCCAAACAACCATTAACTTGTTCAACATATCTTATTACATCTGAGTGTTAGCCAAAATACATCTTCTTTCCAAACATAGGGTTAGTCGAACAACCTCAAATTCTTCTAGCTTCCTACTAGCTATATCTCAACCAGAGCATTCATTACCACTCCTTATCCTTAGGTGTTAGTTAATGTTGAAGACACACACCGCCATGCATTATACTTATCATCTCATCTCAAACTCTAAGTTTGTCTTCATCAAGAAACTCTGAGCTCATCCTCATGGTGATCAAACTCAACCTTGTGATTCCTTGTAACACTTGCAAAAGAAAAATCCACTTAGTTCAAGATAAAACGTCCTCACAAGATGATCTCCTTAATACTTTTAGTGTTTGTAAACCATCCATGTATTATTCCCTCCACAAAGGTATGTTATCATCTCTATCCTCATACCTTGTAGCAATGTTCCAACTTCCATCATCTTTATCCTTGGTGTAAGGCATGTGTACTGTCCTATCTCTCACTCCCATAACAAGAAGAAATAAGCATTTGGCTGCAGTCCAAATACAGAGTTCTTCCTGTTCCAAGAGTAGAGATGGTACAACCCACCTTGCCCGTACACTTTCAAATCCAAGTTGAAACATGCAGCTTATGTCTCTATATCACAAACATCATGATATCCACACTACTTCTAGGGAAAACTGGTCTCGGACTTACTTGGTCCAAGCATAATCCTAGGTCATCTCCTCTAGGTCTATAGGGAGCCGGCACTTTTGGGGTCATCCATTTTCCCTTATGCATCAGAGAGTGCCCTACTCATCTGCCCTTTGGGTCCCATGAGTTCATGAAGGTGATCAATCTCCTAACCCATGTCCCTCAAACAATGATAGCTGTTACCTCCCGACCCCATGGTCATGTGCAACTAGGGAATTAGGCGACTCCTTCTTTCATCGGTCTTATCCCTACCTGACCCTTGGATAGACTTAGGATTCTAACATAGTACATGTCCAACTTAGAACCTTACCCAAGCCTTCATCATCTCTCTCTGTATTCACGACTGACTTTCATCCTTTCATAGGGATCATGGCGACCTTCCTATCTTGGTCAGGCCCCATACCGGTTACCTTCATGGTAACACATCCATATGCACTTAGAGATGGTTAACTATGGGTCTATAGGTTCAATCTCATGCCATGTACTTTTCACTTAGATTTCTCAGGATCCTATAAAACCTCTTTAGGTTACCTCAAAACCAACCAAACTGGTATACTCCCTACCAAAGGGTCGCTCTCCCAGGATGGGAGGAAACTACACCTTTTGACAACAAGGCCACAACTGTCCTTAGGGTTTACATTCACATGAGCATGCCTAACTCGACAACTACTAAGGCACAAGTAGACCACCTATTAAACCATGCTAGGTCATACTTGTTCTCATCCTCAACACTAGATCAACTTAGTTGTGAGGAGTTCATCAAACATACCCTTAACTTAAGGGATTTCCTTTACCTCTACACATGAGGAGTACCATGCTCGAAACTATAGAGACTCAAATCTCATCATGAGCATCGGGTATACCGCTTCCCCTCTTAGGCCTAGGAACCCTAGGTTCTCCTTTGGATATCCAACTTGCATGCTCAATCTCTTAACCATGAATCAAGCAGGTCCAAGGTAAGTCATGTACCTTCATGATCCCTCTACTCGAGCAACACTTCGGAGTTGAGTCCTCTTCCAGGACAACCAACTAGGTATAAATCCTCACAACTGGTTTCTTAAACCTTCTTGGGGTCTAAAGCACTCTTTATCTCATCCAGCAGGTAGTCATTTATACCATAGGTACTAGAAGCATCCACTATTCCTCATGTCTCAGAATCTAAGCTTCCAACCTTCTTTCTTGGGTCATATTTCTCTATCTAGATCTAACTCCACATCCATCATGATTCCTTGTCCAGGGTTTTATCCTACTGTCAGCACTACTGAAGTACTCTGGGTGCAAGCTACACCCTACTTGCACAAGCCCATAGGATTCTATAGGTTCCTTTCTAACTTCATCCATGAAGGAGCTATCCTTCGCTCAAACCTGCATGACCCTTCCCAGGTTTGGGTTGCCAAAAGTGCTAGGTCATCAACTTCTCATGGCTCATATGGCATCCAAGGCACGTTTATCTAAACACCTGGTCTAATCTCATCATGTCGTCTCTCTCTCTAACCTTCACTTAGGGTTAGGGTTAACATCATCCTCAAAGGATGTGCTAGGTCTCTACTTTAATGGAGATCTCTACCTCCAAGACTCACTTTATCTACTCATCCTCCTGACAAGAAGGTCTAGCCTCAGGTCTCTCCCGAGGGCAAAGACAACTTATGTCATACGACCTAAGCATGTATCTATCCTTTTACGCTTACTCTATTAAGCTTATGTCCATGACATCTTATTTACATGCTTTTTATTAATTTGGTGGAGGATCCCTTAATCCTTATCAACCTTACCCATACCTCAAGAGGGTGAGGAGAAGAGAGGAAACCCTAATCCTTAAGGTCCTTAATAGAATTTGAGTTGAGAAGGGATGAACAAGATGAGAGAGTCCTAAAGGTATCTTATTTTGAGTCATATCCTAAGACTTTGGCCAGACAGTCACACAGATTCGGGAGTCCTCGTATTCTGACTAGCGGTGCGGAGGAAAATATTGCCAGCCCCCGGTCGTGATCCTTTTCTAGACACCTCTGTCTTTCAGATAATTCTCTAATAACTCCCTTGGGTTCTACAGAATTTGTAAAATTTAATAATTATTAAAGATTACTTGAGGAACCTATGCTCTGATACCAATTGTAACGACCCCACCTCCCGATAAACCCCAATTAAGGGAGACCTGAAGGTCAGAGCCATTATTCAATTAACATGATCAAAGGTTCGACAAATAATCAGTAATAATTAATAAAACTTTACCAACTAAACTGAAAACAGGTATAAAATAAAACTTTTCTTACCTTGGAAAAATTGGGATTTCTAAACTTCTATCCATGAAGATGTTAATCTAACTAATCCTCCTATGCATGTTATTTCTCATTCAATTCCACATATGTCACTTTACTGTTTGTTCTTTCATTTGTACCTAAAACTCCGACAAACAAAACGTCAGTCAGCCGAAGCTGGTATGTGGGGGAAACAATAATTGTGCAACTATGTTAACAATGTAATCAACCAAATATCATTTAACAACCAAGATTACGTTTTAAGAAATACTACTCAATCCTTGCATATCCCCTTTCTCTGTAACGTCCCTGCAGTGGACATGGATACCACCTCTCTCATATGGTAGATCCTTACCCCCATGGCCCTACCACACAGGTAGCCAATACCTAGGGTTATGGAGTCGCATGGTCCTACCCAAAGGTAGACCAATCCCTGACTCATGATGACTTGATGGACCTACCCCATTGGTAGCCATTTACTAAGTCATTTAATGACCTGATGGACCTACCCTCATTGGTAGCCATTTGCTAGGTCAATCTATAAAGCTACAGAGGGGACTAGGATCTGAGCTAGTAGGCATATTTCTTATATGATAGTCATATTCACATTATACTTTGCATGAATTAAATACATCCAACAACTTAATTCAAGACACGATGGAAACATCGATAAAATCACGGAAAACTAATTCGGGTAGTCATAAGCGTAACCACATACCTGATTTGCAGATTCAACAAGATATTAATACTTCCAAGCAAGCAAGTAATCCAAGAAGCAGTTCAACAATCACAATATTCCTGAAAAGCATACATAACCTATTTACTACACTTTGCCAAGAATATTTCAATTTAATTGACTTGGATTCACTTTCTAGGGCTTCTAATCCGCATTAGGGTTTTATTAGAGTTCTTTGTAGATCTTTTACATCTTTCCTCATTTGTATCCACAAAACCCTAAAACAACAGTTCTAGGTGCAAAAACCCTAATAACTCACATATTCACATTAAAGCCTTTTTAACATCTACTAGACTGAGGTTACCCTAACATCAGTTTTATAAAAAGGATTTCTAATTATATCTCATGAGCAACCATTAACCTTAAGTTAGGGTTTCTAAGCTATTATGCATCTTCATGCGTTCAAACCCTAAAACAGGAATGATATCATCTTATTATTCTCCACAGGTTATTATATCTCAAAGTAACATAATTAAGATATGAAACCCAACTTCTAAACATAATTAGGGTTTCTAAGTGTTTAATCATTCTTATTCAGAATAAAACCCTAAAACATGCAAGACACATCTAGATCCGGTTCAAGTTCATCATTATCTATTTGACAAGTTATAATTACTCAATTTCATCAACTAAACAATATGAACTTAACCAGTATGTTCAATTAGGGTTTCTTAATCTAATACATAAGCACTTTTCATTAGATTAAGACACTTTTGCAAAAATGAACGGATTTAGGTTCTCAAACCAATTTTAACTTGTTCCTCGTATTTTTCTAAGAAACTTTCATATTTTAATCTTATTCATCTGAGCTTCCTAGCAGAAGTTATGATTTTTGCAAAATAATTCATTTTTCTGGATTATCAGTTAATTTTAGAAAATCTTTGACCATCCGATCCGTGGTCCAGAGGACTGAAAACTACTAGAGGGGGGGTGAATAGAGTTTTATAGAGATTTTAACAATTAATTAAACCAAACAACCAAAGTAAAGATTAAGAAGAGGAACACAGGTGTTTAGAGTGGTTCCACCTTAGCAAATACTAAGGAGTCAATCCACTACCCGGTTGCTTACCCAACCGGGATTTTGAAAGTACTAAATTTTATTACCTCACAAGGATATTACATAAAATTTACAATACTTTCCAAACACCCTTTGGACAGCCTTCGCCTTGAAGTAGTCTTGCCAACCTCGAAGCAACCTTCCTTGAAGTAACTTCAAGCTCCCCCTTGAAGTAGCCTTCCTCCCGAAGTAGCTTCCCGTCAAGACAGCCTTCTGAAGTAGTCCAAAATTCCTCCTCTTCACCACGAAGAGCTTCACCCTCTCCAATCTGCAGCCTCCTACCTGGAGTAGCAAGGAGAGAACAAGTAATACAAGGAACAAGAAAGAAATAAGAGAAAATACAACTTATCCTTGAAGCTCAAGGCTTGATTTGCCTAGATCAAGCGTTTGGATTTTCCTAGCCAAGAGGATGGACTTGTGATTGTTAGGGTTAGGAAAATCTAGCCTATAGGACGAGCTTGAGCTAAGAGGAAAGTAGCCAATTGATCACAATGCTCAATTTACAACAGATTGCACAAGGGAGCTTAAGTGTTTTCTCAAGTATAGCAAGTGTAGCAAGTGGGTTTTAGTGTCCTAAGGCTTGTCCTATTTATAGGAATGGTCAAAGGAAGCTTAAGGACGTTCTAGACAACTTCTAGGGGGTTCTAAGTGCTTAACTAGCCGTTAAGGGTAAACTAGTTGCTTTTGCAATGGCTAGTTACTTTTTCTGCAAAGTCTGTCAGAGATCGTCTCGGTCGAGGAATGGTCGACCGAGACACCTCTCGGTCGAAAGCTTGTCGACCGACAGGTTCTCTGATTTGCCACTTCTTTATAACTACTTGTCAATTGTTTAACGGCTAATTCCAGAGATAGTCTCGGTCGAATAGAGGTCGACCGAGATACCTCTCGGTCGAGGGTATGTCGACCGACATGATTCTCTTGGACTAAGTAGTTTGCAGATGTGTCTAACGGCTACTTGGATCTTTCTCGGTCGAGAGTGTGGTCGACCGAGAGTGTCTCGGTCGAGGAGTTGGTCGACCGAGATAGTTCCTGTTTTAAGGTTTCAAGTTAGGTATTATTATATGTGTGAGTGTGCATAGGTGATCCTATTGAATGGATGACTAAGGTGTTTAGCTAGGGATAATCCAATGCTTGATTTACATGCGATTCTAAGTACTTGTACATTATATTTCTGTACAAGTTTTTACAATGATTACATTTGCATGAAAATATAAATATTTCTTTGTTGGATTTCCCTTGTAGTGTTGTCATCCTGCACACTCAAGTAGCTCGTCAGATAAATAAGAATGAAATGTTTGTCATAATCAAAACAAAGGGATTTTATAGATGTCCATTTAGCCAACAATCTCCCCCTTTTTGAAGATGACAAACATTTCCAAAATATAAATAAAGGAAATATAAAACATATAAATGTCATACCTTTAGATTGCCATTTGTAACTTTTCCTTTTGTGTATAAAATGTGTGCTTATTATTCCTGATGAATTATGGAACATGAATTCCAGTTCATTCGGGAATATAGCAGCTTTCAATGTAAAGCCAAGAGTATATTTATGAAACTCATTGATTGAGTTTGTCATAGATACTAAGTTATAGTTTTATATATCTCCCCCTTTGTCATTTAAAAAAGATAACCGTTTTAATAAAAAACTCCCCCTTAATTAGATATCCCATCAAATCTTAATAAAAAAGATGTGCATTGAAAAGCCAAAAGATGTGCATTGAAAGATGTGCATTGATACAATTAAATAAGTATTCGTTTTAAGAACCGCAGATATCAAAGAAAACATCTTCCAAAGGGGTAATAAGTAATTGCTTCCTAATGCTGTTGAATAGATCTAATGGAAGTGGTTTTGTAAAAATATCAGCCAATTGATTTTCCGTATCAACATGATGAAGGGAAACATGATTCTTTGAGATGTGATCCCGTAAGAAGTGATGACGGATTTCAATGTGTTTTGCCCGGCTGTGTAAAATAGGATTATGTGCTAAGTTTATGGCGCTCGTGTTATCACAAAAAATAGGTGTAGATGAAAGATTAAAACCATAATCGCTTAAAACCTGTTGCATATAAAGTACTTGAGCACAACAAGACCCGGCTGCCATATATTCAGCTTCAGTTGTAGATAGGGCAACCGTATTTTGTTTCTTACTAAACCAAGATACTAAGGCTCTTCCTAATAAGAAACATCCTCCACTAGTACTTTTGCGATCAAGTCGACAACCAGCATAATCCGCATCAGTATATGCTTTAAAATCCAGGAGTTGTCCTTTTGGATACCATAAACCAAAACAAGTAGTGCCGGCTAGATATCGAAGAATTCGTTTAACCGCAAGAAAATGAGATTGCATAGGTTGGGATTGAAATCGAGCACAAAGACCAACGGAAAACATAATGTCCGGTCGAGAAGCGGTTAGATATAGCAAACTACCAATCATGGCTCTATATAAAGAATCATCAATAGGCTCCCCATTTTCATCCTTATCAATTTTGATAGAAGTAGCCATAGGAGTAGTGGCATGTTTGCATTGATCCATCCCAAAACGTTTTAAAAGTTCTTTAGTATATTTTTCTTGGCTTATGAAAATTCCGGCAGGTGTTTGCTTAATTTGAAAACCAAGAAAGAATGTTAGTTCACCCATAAGGCTCATTTCAAATTCTTTTTGCATAATGTCACTGAATTGTGTGCATAATGAATCATTTGAAGCTCCAAAAATAATGTCATCAACATATATTTGCACAACGAGGAAATCAGATGCATATGTTTTGAAAAATAAAGTAGAGTCTGAATTTCCAATAGAGAAACCATTATCAAAAAGATATGTCTTGAGCCGTTCATACCAATTCCTAGGTGCTTGTTTTAGACCATAAAGTGCCTTTTTAAGTTTATAAACATGGTCATCTTTTTCTGGTATTTCAAATCTAGGTGGTTGAGTAACATAAACTTCTTCTTGTATGATGCCATTTAGAAATGCACTTTTGACATCCATTTGGTATAGCTTAATGTTTTTATGGGCAGCAATAGCTAGTAACATCCTAATAGCTTCAAGTCGAGCTACGGGTGCATATGTTTCATCAAAATCTATTCCTTCTTGTTGATTATATCCTTGTGCTACTAACCGAGCTTTATTCCTTATGACTTCTCCTGCCTCATTGAGCTTATTCCTAAAAACCCATTTAGTTCCTATGATGGTTTTATCTTGTGGTTTAGGAACTAAATCCCATACATCGTTTTTAGTGAATTGATTTAATTCCTCTTGCATGGCTATTATCCAGTAATCATCCTTAAGAGCTTCGGATATTTTCTTAGGTTCAATGATAGAGACAAAAGCCATGTTTGCAACATCTTGGAAAGAAGACCGAGTTTTGACTTTATCATTTGGATCTCCAATAATTAGTTCTTGGGGATGATCCTTGATAAGCCTAGGTGTAGGTTGTGTTTCAACTTGAGGATCAGATGTGGAAATTTTCTCACTATCATTGGGAATGGCTATAGTTTCGAATTGATTAGTGAGATCAATGATATCTAAATTTGTAGATTTTGATTCTTCATAAAAAGAAACATGAATGGATTCCTCAACTTTTCTAGAGATAGTGTTATATACTCTAAAGGCTTTGCTAGAAGTGGAATATCCCAAGAAGAATGCTTTGTGTGATTTAGAATCAAACTTGTCTCTATCATCTTTGGTATTTAAAATGTAGCATGTGGAGCCAAAAGTATGAAAGTAGTCAACTCTAGGTTTCTTAGAGTGTAATATTTCATATGGAGTTTTCTTCAAGTGAGAGTGAACAGTTACTCTATTAAGCACATAACAAGCAGTATTTACAGCTTCAGCCCAAAAGGTTTTAGGTGTGTTGTGTTCAAGCATCATGGTCCTAGCCATTTCCTGTAGGGATCGATTTTTCCGTTCTACAATACCATTTTGTTGTGGGGGTACGTGGAGCAGAAAAATTATGAGTATACCCTTGAGATGTACAAAAGGTCTCAAATGTATGATTTTCAAATTCGCCACCATGATCACTTCTAATGGTACATATTTTATGTTGTAAAAGATTTTCAATCTTAGAACAAAATTGCATAAAGACATGAATAGTATCATCTTTAGTTGCAATAAAATGTACCCATGTAAATCTACTATAATCATCAACAATAACAAAACAGTATCTTTTACCACCAATAGATTGTGTTCTCATTGGTCCAAATAAATCCATATGAATTAATTCTAAGGATCTACTGGTGCTAAGTACATGTTTTGATTTAAAAGATGTTTTGGTTTGCTTTCCCATTGTACAAGGTTCACAATTTGCAACTTGATCAAAAGACAAAGCAGGTAATCCACGAACAAGATCATATTTCACTAACTTTTTAATAGCATGTGAACTAGCATGACCAAGCTTTTTATGCCATAGTTGTAAGGTGTTTTCATTTGCAAGCAAGCATTTACCTACTACTGATTTCATAGAGTTTGGTTTAAGGATATAAAGATTTCCAACTCTATTTCCTTCATAAACAACATTTGTAGTATTTTCTATCAATAACTTGCAGCAGGTTTTGTTAAATAACACATCATAACCACTATCACATAGTTGACTTACACTTATTAAATTATGATGCAATCCATCAACTAGTAGAACATTTTTGATTTCAAGATTTGTTCCAACATTACCTATTCCAACGATTTTGCCCTTACCATTGTCTCCAAAAGTGACTGTTCCACTTTTCTTTTCTTCAAAAGTTGAAAATGCATCCTTGTTTCCGGTCATATGTTTGGAGCAGCCACTGTCAACGACCCATTCCTGCATTAGAATGTAGATTTTGGTACCCATGTGATGGTCCGATAAGGTTAGAAATTTTTAATTTGCTTATGTGTATAAAAGTTCTGATACAGAAAACCAGTCGGTCGACAATTGTTCGACCGATATCATTCTCGGTCGACAATTTGTCGATCGAGCAGGTTACTGTATTACAATAAAAAACACAGAAAATTTCTCGGTTGACCAATTTTCGACCGAAATAAGTACTGGAAGATTTTCGATTTGTTAAAGATATCCAGTCGGTCGACAATACTTCGACCGACCCAGAGCTCGGTCGACAGTACTTCGACCGACGAAGTTTCTGTTTCAGTACAGCAATGCAGAAAAAATAATACCAATAAGCATAGCATCGTTTGTTGAGATAGGACAATATAAATAGCAAAAATTAAGTATTTTGTCATATCTCAACTACATTCCATTCCTCTAAGTTTGGGGTCTTGGGTTCCAAACTAAGTTGGACTTCTTAGTCTTGTAGGGGCATGAAAAACAGTAATGTCCAAGACGTAAACAGAAATGACAAGTAATAGAATCAACTTCATTTCTCTTTCTAGCCATTGTGTTTTTGGGTACAAACATAGTTTGGGTCTTTTTGGGTTGGTTTTTCTTTGGAACATATCCCAAACCTTTTCTTCCATTGAAGGCAGTACCACTTCTTAATATGTTATCAAGAATATCTTTTCTTCTTAACTCATAAAGTTCTCTTTGCAACTGAGCAATGTCATTCATCTTCTTATGTATATCTTTTCTTGCCTGGTCTAAATCAGAAAACAATGAATCCTTTTCTTTTACAATATTGTCATAGTCCGAATGATTGCACAAGATAGGTTGAGTTTGAAAAGCTTGTAGTTTGGCTAACAAATCAGTCTTTTCTTTTGATAGAAGATTAACATTGGTTTCCAAAGTAAGTAGCTTTCTAGTGCAATCATCTAAAGATGTTTTTAAAGATACATTTTCAAGATCAATGTTATTCTTTTCAGAAGAAAGTTCATCTATTTTGGCAATGATCTCATTATTTGATTTTATAGTCTTCTTTAGTTTCTTCTTGGCATCAACATACTTATCATGAGTTTCTTGTAAGCTAGCAACTAACTCTTCTTTAGGAAGATCAACTAGGCTTACCTCTTGAGAGTCTTCATCTTCTCTTGCCATTAGACATTCCACTTTATCTTCTCCGCTTTCACTTTCACTTGTTTCATCCCATGCCGCTTTATAAGCTTTTTCTTTCTTCTTGTGTGAGCTTTTCTTTCCCTTCTTAGCTTTGGGACATTCATTTTTGAAATGTCCTTTCTTTCCACATTCGAAGCACCTAGGAGTAGAAGAACTAGAAATTTTATTAGATTTAAACCTTTTGTATTTCTTACCGTTGACTATCAATGCTTCTTCTCCTTCTTCTTCACTGGATTCCTCACTTTCTTGTGTGAGAGCTTTTGATGCTTTGAGAGCCACGTCTTTCTTTGGCCCACGTTGACGTTCATGTTCTCTTCTCTCTTCCTCTTCTAGGTCTGCCTCATGAGCTTCTAAGTTTCCGATGAGCTGCTCCATTTTGAGGCGAGTGAGGTCGTTTGCTTCTGCAATAGCCGTCACTTTTGGTTTGTACTTTGAAGGAAGAGATCGAAGTATTTTTGATACCTGATCTTCCTCAAGAACAGGTTTCCCTAAAGCACTCAAACCATTAACAATAGTAGAAAATTTTGAATACATTTCACTAATAGTTTCGTTTGGATCCATGCGAAAATGTTCAAACTTGGTTTTAAGCAAACTAACTTTAGAATTCTTAACTTGAACAGTACCCTCATATGTTATAGATAATCTATGCCAAATGTCATATGCGGTATCACAGTTTGATACTCTATTAAATTCACCTACTGAAATGGAACAATATAAAATGCTTACTGCCTTTGCATTCATTTGAGCCATCTTTACCATATTAGCATCCCATACTGCGAAATCGTCTTGTGGGAGTGTGTATGGTGTAGATACCATTCTCCAAAGATCCCAGTTGATTCCTTGGAAGTAGAATTGCATTCTCCTCTTCCAATATTGGTAGTTTGTTCCATCGAACGCCGGTGGCCTAGCAACGAGTGTTCCTTCAATGTTGAGGTTGTTGAGCACTCCATCCCCCATTTCTTCAAGACCGTGTTAAGGTTCCTTGAAGCCCGGCTCTGATACCAATTGAAAACTACTAGAGGGGGGGTGAATAGAGTTTTATAGAGATTTTAACAATTAATTAAACCAAACAACCAAAGTAAAGATTAAGAAGAGGAACACATGTGTTTAGAGTGGTTCCACCTTAGCAAATACTAAGGAGTCAATCCACTACCCGGTTGCTTACCCAACCGGGATTTTGAAAGTACTAAATTTTATTACCTCACAAGGATATTACATAAAATTTACAATACTTTCCAAACACCCTTTGGACAGCCTTCGCCTTGAAGTAGTCTTGCCAACCTCGAAGCAACCTTCCTTGAAGTAACTTCAAGCTCCCCCTTGAAGTAGCCTTCCTCCCGAAGTAGCTTCCCGTCAAGACAGCCTTCTGAAGTAGTCCAAAGTTCCTCCTCTTCACCACGAAGAGCTTCACCCTCTCCAATCCGCAGCCTCCTACCTGGAGTAGCAAGGAGAGAACAAGTAATACAAGGAACAAGAAAGAAATAAGAGAAAATACAACTTATCCTTGAAGCTCAAGGCTTGATTTGCCTAGATCAAGCGTTTGGATTTTCCTAGCCAAGAGGATGGACTTGTGATTGTTAGGGTTAGGAAAATCTAGCCTATAGGACGAGCTTGAGCTAAGAGGAAAGTAGCCAATTGATCACAATGCTCAATTTACAACAGATTGCACAAGGGAGCTTAAGTGTTTTCTCAAGTATAGCAAGTGTAGCAAGTGGGTTTTAGTGTCCTAAGGCTTGTCCTATTTATAGGAATGGTCAAAGGAAGCTTAAGGACGTTCTAGACAACTTCTAGGGGGTTCTAAGTGCTTAACTAGCTGTTAAGGGTAAACTAGTTGCTTTTGCAACGGCTAGTTACTTTTTCTGCAAAGTCTGTCAGAGATCGTCTCGGTCGAGGAATGGTCGACCGAGACACCTCTCGGTCGAAAGCTTGTCGACCGACAGGTTCTCTGATTTGCCACTTCTTTATAACTACTTGTCAATTGTTTAACGGCTAATTCCAGAGATAGTCTCGGTCGAATAGAGGTCGACCGAGATACCTCTCGGTCGAGGGTATGTCGACCGACAGGCTTCTCTTGGACTAAGTAGTTTGCAGATGTGTCTAACGGCTACTTGGATCTTTCTCGGTCGAGAGTGTGGTCGACCGAGAGTGTCTCGGTCGAGGAGTTGGTCGACCGAGATAGTTCCTGTTTTAAGGTTTCAAGTTAGGCATTATTATATGTGTGAGTGTGCATAGGTGATCCTATTGAATGGATGACTAAGGTGTTTAGCTAGGGATAATCCAATGCTTGATTTACATGCGATTCTAAGTACTTGTACATTATATTTCTGTACAAGTTTTTACAATGATTACATTTGCATGAAAATATAAATATTTCTTTGTTGGATTTCCCTTGTAGTGTTGTCATCCTGCACACTCAAGTAGCTCGTCAGATAAATAAGAATGAAATGTTTGTCATAATCAAAACAAAGGGATTTTATAGATGTCCATTTAGCCAACAAGGACCACGCGAAATCTAATGGTCCTGAGCGATCCACTTAACTCACAATTAAAGGGGCAAAAGACGGCGCTGCCCTTACCTATACTGAAGGGGCGGTGAGGTATTTTGGTAAGATGCCAAGTACCCGTCTTCAACCTCCGTCCTTCGCTTCTTGCGAGCAGACGGTCAACCCAATGGTTGACTCGGAGATGTTGTCCACCGGCGGGCGAGCTAGGAGATCAGGAAGCTGCGTCTTCCTCCCACGAACTCGATGCTTGGTCCAATTCCTCTCCTCGTCGTTCCTTCATCGCCAACTAAGCGAGGTTCTCCTCTGCCATAACTGCTCCTCGACAGGGCCCTAGGTTCAGCTGATTCCATGAATTGACGGCACATCGGCGACCGTCTCCGCACCGCAGTTATGAGGGGATAACTGGTAGATTTGCTCACTTGGTGGTGTGTAATACCCTATATATAGGGTGGCCATCGAGTCCCTGGTAAATTGGGGACTTCCCCGTTTCGCGACGAAACCCCACCAATCTCAGGATGATTGGGTTCGGAGCAGGCTCCTGAAGGAGATGGTCTCCTTCCTATCTTCGCAGATGGTTTCCAAATCGAGGAAAACGATCAAAACAAAATCATAGCCTGGTCTCCGATAGACCAGATCCTGGTGTGAGCGGGAGTTGTTCCAGACCATGGATCATGGATCCAATGATCGTAAAAGAGCGCCCAAAAATGAAATTTAGGATTTAATCCCAGAAATATTTTGACACATCAACTATACTCTCTCTTTAGGATAATTTCAAAATTCCATATCTCAAAAACCGTGTGTCCTTTTGCAACCGAATTTTAAGGAAATCTTTAGATTTGCATTATATTCCTTTATTCCAAATTTGGGCCTTAAACTCCACAAGAAAGATATGGTTTCTTCACATGCAAGTAAAAGTTTAATAAAAGTCATTTAAGTACAATTTCTTTCTCAAAAGTCTTTATCTTCTTAATTGTGATTCCTTTTTCTATTAGGAACCGTGTGACTACGAAATATTTTCCAAGATGGATCCATTATCCATATTTTCACATAATTCATGTAATATTATCATTCTCTCATATTTCTTCTAAATAAAGCAGTATTTAATTAATCTTTTCTTTTTATCTCTCTTCTATTTCCCTTATGGTTATTCATCTTATCATTAGGAATCCTTGGAATACGAAATTCCACTAAGGTTTATTCCATTATACCTCTTTTCACTTATTTTCCATATTTCATCAATGTTTTTAATTTCCTTATTAACAAGGAAATACTTTATTGGTCTTTTCTTTTCTTGTTTCTTTATCTTTGCAACTCTAGATTCCTTGGAACCCAAGGAACCCAAGAGGCACGAAATCCCTCTTTGGACTTAGTTCTTTTGCCTTCTAGAGGTTTCCACACCTTTCTTTTCTCAAAACTCAATTATTCATTTATTAATTGGATTTCCTTGTTATTGGGCCCAATAGCCAATAAAGCCCATAACACAATCATCAAGGCTATTGTAAATGAAATCCATTTATTCAAAACAAATTATATATATATTTTTTTCAAAAATCTTTTATGTGAGAAATTACATTTCTCACCCAAATGAACCCAAAATTGGGGTTGTAACACGAACCCACTTGGGTCATCATACCATCCTTGGTCATCTCCTCTAGGTCTATAGGGTGCC
The DNA here is from genome assembly GCA_963693085.1 of Alisma plantago-aquatica. NCBI lineage: Eukaryota > Viridiplantae > Streptophyta > Magnoliopsida > Alismatales > Alismataceae > Alisma > Alisma plantago-aquatica. The sequence continues at coordinate 584,747,544 of OY856411.1, forward strand.
GACACTTTTGGGGTCATCCCTATTCCCTTATGCATCCAAAGAGTGCCCTCTTCATCTGCCCTTTGGGTCCCATGAGTTCATAAAGGTGATCAATGTCCTAACCCATGGCCCTGAGACAATGATAGTTGTTACCTCCCGACCCTATGGTCATGTGCAACTAGGGAATTGGGCAACTCCTACTCCCATCGGTCTTATCCCTACCTGACCCTAGGTTAGACTCAGGGTTCAAACATAGTACATATCCAACTTGAAACCTTACCCAAGTCTCCATCATCTCTCTGGACATTCGTGGTTTAACTTACATCCTTCATAGGGACCATGGCGACCTATCTACCTCGGTCAGGCCCCATACTGGTTACCTCCATGGTAACACATCCACATGGACTTAGAGATGGTTATCTATGGGTCTACAGGTTCATTCTTATAATATGTACTCTCCACTTAGCTTCTCAAGATCCTATGAGACCTCTTTAGGTTACCTTAAACCCAACAAAAGATGTACATATCCTACAGAAGGGTCCCTCTCCCAGGATGGGAGGAAACTACATCTTGATAGCAACAAAGGTCACAAACATCTCTATGTCTCAGGTTTATATCCACATGAGCATGCTTAGCCCTATTAGGCTACTAAGGCACATAGCTAACAAACATGCCACCTTATAAACCATACTAGGTCTCCATGGTAGGTCATACTTGTTCTCAATCCTCAATATCAGACCAAGATCATACCTGCCCATGTCACCAACTTATATGTGAGGGGTTCATCAAACATACACCTTAATCCAAGGGGTTTCCCTTTCCTCTAAACATGAGGGGTGCCATGCTCAAATCTATGGAAACTCAAATCTTGTCGTGAGCATCAGGTACATCAAGCACTACTACTTCCCCTCTTAGGTCTAGGTTCACCTTACTAATGTCCCACTGCATACTCAGCCTTTTAACCCCGAACCAAGCATGTACAAAGTATGGCATGCACTTCCTATTATCCTTCTACTCAAACAACAATTCAGAGTTGAGTCCTCCTCAAGGACAACCAACTAGGTATAAAGCCTCACAACTTGGTACTAAGCCTCCTCAGGGTCTAAGGAACTCTACTTCCTATCCCTAGTAGGTAAGCACCTATATCATTTTCACATAGGTACCAACAACCTAATTTTTCTTCGAGGGTTTAGTTCCTCTAAAGGCAACCAAGATACCAAAAGCCTCCAGGGGTCATGCACGAGGCAACCACAACCATCCACTTAGGTTGCAACATACCCAACTTCTTAGGGTTCCTCATATCCCTATGTCTAAGCTTCCAACCTTCTTATTCGGGTCTTGCTCTCTCTCTAGAGCTAACCCTACAAACAAACTTACCATTGGAGGTTCTCTCTCCAAAATGGTGGATCAAGCTCACATGCATACACTTACATGGGTGAAACCTACGTTTGCTCAAGATTATTTATGGCTCTTTATGCTTAGCTCATAATCTATCCAACATGCCCTTCTGGCCTGGGTTTTGACCTACTGCCAACACTTACTAACATACTATGGGTGTATACTATGCCATGCTCATATCAACCCATAGGGTTTCTATAGGGTCATCACTAACCTCATCAATGAAGGATTTATCCTTCACCCTAACATGCACGACCCTTCTTAGGGTTGGGTCGCCAAAGGTACTAGATCAACCAACCTCACACGGCTCACACTATCATAGGGATTCAAAGCCAACATCACATCGACCCACACAAGTTCGACCATGACTTCCATCTCATCATGCCATCTCTCTCTCTAACCACCACTTAGGGTTATGGTTAGCATCATCCTTAGAGGATGTGCCAGGTCTCTACCTTTAATGGAGGTCTCTTCCTCCAAGACCAATTCTACTTCATCCTCCTGACAAGAAGGTCTAACCTCAGGTCTCTCCTGCGAGCATGACAACACATGTCATTTGACCTAAGCATGCAACTATTCTTTCATTTATGCTTAAACTATTAAGGTTATGTTCATGACATCTTATTTACATGTTTTTTCATTAATTTGGTGGAGGATTCCTTAACCTTATTATACATATACATACTTCAAGAGGGTGAGGAAGAGAGAGAAAAACCCTAAACCTTAGAATCTTAATAGAATTAGGGTTGAGAAGGGACGAAAATAGATGAGAGAGTCCTAAAGGTATCTTATTTCGAGTCAGATCCTAAGACATTGGCCAGGCAGTCACACAGATGGGGAGTCCTCGTATTATGACTAGCGGTGCGGAGGAAAATATTGCCAGCCCCCAGACATGATCCTTTTCTAGACACCTATTGTAACATCCCTGACCTGGGTTATACTTTAACCCGAGGTGTTTTGATTAAGAAAGATGATTAAATGCTTAATCTCATCTTGTGAAAAGTAATTAGGCCTCAAGAGGAACTTATGTTGCAATTCTAGTCCTTTTGAACATTGTTGAAATCAATGTTTTGTTTATTTTGGACTAAAGTGAAAATTACCAAAGTTGAGGGGTTTAAGTGAAAATTGTGCATGATAATATGTTCCTCATGTGTTGAAGCATCATGAGAGTGAAAATGATGTAGAGGTATGGCTTATGGAAGCCTGAATACCAAGAAAGAGCTGATAAAGCAATGTATGTGCATGAAAAACTAGTTTTGGTCTAATGTGCAATTTACTTAAAACTTAGGATGCAATATGCAAATTACCACTTCAATAAGGTCCCTAATGTTTCTTGGCATCATTTAGAGCAAAGAAAATGAGAGGGGCGCCTCATTTGAATTTAGTTGGAGGAGAGAGAATCTTGATATTAAAATAATGAAGATTTAATCCTAATTGAAACCCTAATTCGATTTAGGGAAAAAATGAATGTATTAATTAAAGGGACTTCAAAAAAATTTAAAATGGTTGGATTCAGATGTTTGTGGACATCCTTGAGCCTTGCAAGGACCACGAAAATATCCAAGGGAATGGATAACTCACTCTCAATTTTATAAGAAAAAGAAATATCCACTCACATATGGATATTAGTATAATATGATATGAGATGCTTGATTTTCTTTTCTTTAAATCATGGATAATTGAGAGGAATAAGAGGAAAACAAGATAGCTGCGTCCCTAAGGAAGATAAGGGGGCAACTGGCAAGGATAAGGGGGAGATAATTCCTACTTTCTCTCTCCTAATTGAATTTTTAATAAAAATTGCATATAAGCTCATTTATCCATAGAGTAAAAGAGGAATTTCGAATTCACTTCTTACCTTTGCTTGGAAAACGACCAAGGATCTTGGGAGGACCAGGAGGACGACTCCCTACCTATTGGTAAGCTTCTTGATCCCTTTTCACCTTGAATCCATGGTGGAAATCACAAATCAATGCATGAATTCTTCCTATTTCGATCTCCTCTTCAATTCTAACCATTCCTTTTCACTCAAACCCTGAGGACGAGCCTTGGAATGGTGAAAGGAGTTGCATCCACCATTTTTGACGTGATCTTGGAGCTTTGGAGCTCAATTGGAGGCGGCTTTTATAACTTGAACCCTTGATTTTGTTATTGCATTCAATTCCTTATCAAATAATGATCATTTCTACATTTACAATAATTGATTTGGTTGATGGATGCAATCACCATGGAAACCAGAGTAGGTTTTGTGAGTTTAGAGGTTGAAGATGATAATCACAAACCTACAAATATCCAAGGCAAACGGTCTTGATTGAGTTTCTCAAATGGTTTCCCAAACCGTTTGGAAGCAAACGGTTTCAAACCGTTTGGGAGCAAACAGTTTCAAACCGTCTAGAAGCAAACAGTTTCACCAAACCGCATGACACCAAACGGTTTCAGACCGTTTGGTGGAGTTTACCAGGGTTGACCATTTGGATATCTATTGAAAATGATCTAGGTTAATGACCCACCAATTATGATTGATTAGTTCCAATTGGTTCATGAGTTGAAGATCAATCAATCACCAAAACCCTAATCGGGTTAAGTGCTGATTTCCAAATTGGTTAAGTTGGAAACTTGGGTTGATTGACCCAAACGGTTTCAAAACCGTTTGGGGATCACCCAAACGGTCTCAAGACCGTTTGGGGGTCACCAAGACCGTTTGGAGGTCTAGGGTTGAGTATGGTTAAGCAATTGTAGATCCAAAGATTCTAAGTTGGAGTGTAATCAATTGCTGATTTGGTGATTAATCCAATGATCCAAACCCTAATTGGTTGACTTGGATTTTGATGATGTGATGGGAAAAACGGTCTCAAGACCGTTTGGAGGTCATCCAAACGACCTCAAGACCGTTTGGGGTCAGGTCATGTTCAATTTGGATGATGGTTCAATGGTTTCAAAGTAACTAATCTTACATTGATTAATGTTGAAGGATCATCAATTCCAAACCCTAGTTCAATTGATTCAAACCCTAAGTGAAGGTCAAATCAGTTGAAGGTTGACCTATTTAACTCAATTGAAGTATGAGGATAGGTCCTATTGATGATTGGTTCCATGAATTCAATGATTGAAGGAATCAACATTGGAAACCCTAATCCAATTTGATTGGTTGAGACCATATTTGGTCCATGCGGTTTTGAGGAGGTTTGGACCAAATGGTCTCAAGACCATTTGGGACCAAACGATCCCAAACCGGTTGAGCCCATGCGGTTTCAAAAGTTGCTTTAGCAAACGGTTTCAAGTACTTTCTTTAGCAAACGGTCTCAAGCACCACCTTTAGCAAATAGTTTCAAACCGTTTGAACTTTGAAAGACCAAGACCGTTTGGGGCTCAAGTAGTCAAAGTTGATTGAGGATTCAATTGGTTAATCCACTTGGACACCTATTGTAATTGAAGATTCAATTGGTCAATTCAATTGGATACCTTATGTAATGGAGGTCCAATGTGATTGAATCTCTCGAGAATTAAGATGATGAATGATCCATTGATCCAAAGATGATTAGTAATGATAATCAATGAAGGTACAAAGGTTGAAACCCTAATAGTACCTAAGTGATTAGTGCCAATTAAGGGATGAACCCTAATTGCTTATAGGATCAATGAATTGGTACACTATGTTAATCATAGTTGTATGTACTTGATTGAAGGGTTGATATGACCTAATTAAGTTGAGAAGTTGATAGCATGAATTCATACATAAATATGATTCATGTGGTGATAAAGGGTTATGATCCTTAAGTAAAGAGATCATGAAACCCTAATCATGAACATAAACCCTAATTGACAGGGTTATTGAACTCTAACCCTAATTGAGTGCAATTCTAAATAAAGCCCTAATCCATGGTGATGATATAGCCTTAATCTAGGGCAATGATATATGAAACTCTAATATAGGGAAATGAGATGTAAAACCCTAATTGGGATGAATAGTGAATCTCTAATTATGGATAATTGAATGAAATCCTAATGGAGATGAATAGTAGATCCAAATTGTGGGTGACTATGGTGGGAATCCTAATTAAGGATGATTCCATGTGAAATCCTATTCTAGGGTTATGTCATGAGAAACCGTAAGATAGAATGATGTATATGGAACATTGATGTGGTGATGTGATGTGAGAATCAAATTTAGGGTGATGTTATGTAATGACATGAGAAACCCTAGTTGAGGGTGATTCCATGAGAAACCCTGATTAAGAATTAACACCACATGATGTTCTAATACTAGGTTGTGATGAGAGGCCCTAAGAAGGGTGAAGGTATATGAGACTATAATGTGAAGTCATAATGCATAAATCCCTAATCCTGGGCAATATGACAATGAATTATAATCCTAATTTTAAGTAAGGCTATAAAGAAACCCTAATGATGAAATAGAAGGAAAGGCTTTATAAAGGCGATACATTTCAAGTGGTTGATTATAAGCAACCTTATTGTAAGCAATGTCTTTAGCATTAGATAAGTCCATATCATTAAAGATAGCTAGACAATTCTAATGTGTGGCCTATGCATTACATTGTAAATGTGAGAGATTAATGATGGGATGTATTAAGAAGGGAAATACCTTAATACAAGATAAGTTGGTTAACTCAAGAGGGTCTGAAATGATGAGAAAGTGATACATCAAGATATGATAGTATCACATTCCGCTCTTTAGGGTTTATATACCGTGATGTACTTCAAATCCTATATAATTAGGTAAGAAACATATGAAGTGTGTTATGAAACTATTACAATGAAATGTAATGAGTTGTTGCACTTTGATGAGTGTTAATTAATGTACCTTGAGAATGGGGTTAAGCCCAAATGATGAGTATGATGTAGTCATACCATGATGAGGATGAGAAATGAACTCATACCTTGAATTGATGATCATTAATGCTATATGATGAGAGTAATGATCTTGAATAATCATTTATGATATCTTTGAATGCCCCCGAGGTATGGAATAATGAATTGAGGGTTGAACAGATAATATAATCATGAAACCCTAATTAATGAGGAATGGGGAACCCTAACCCTAATTTTGGGTAAAGGGAATGATAAGCCCTATTTAATAGCAAACCCTAATTCCCGGTAAAGGAATAATGGTGTTACTATTGTATCACATGATGTGATGAATATCTTGTATGACTATCATCATGACTAATAACCGTGTAGATATTTTGAGATGACGATTATAGCCAAGTTTGAGCTATGACATTTATATAATAAATGTTGATTGGCCTTTTGTGCCTTGATGTTGTTGCTGCTTAATAAAAGTAGCAATGTGTATGGATTTTATAAGTCATATGAGTAAGTTGTTGCCTAGAAAGAGGTGACAAGATATTTTTTGTGGCCTTGAGAGCCATGTGTGATGCTTGTATAACAAGTATCATGAATGCCTTGGTCAGATGACCTGAAGGTGATAGTTACCTAATAGATGGTAATGATGCTCAATGATGAGTTAAGGGTTTGAATACCCAGAATCATATGATTATGGTGATGAGAATGTAAAGGGTGAGGATTCCCAATTTTAAAACGAGGGACTGAGTTCCCAAGGTCTTTGAAAGACTGATAAGTATCTGATGAAAGTTTGTTGTAATAAGTCTTGTTTGAGAATTTGGCTGATGCTAAAAGAATATGAAAATGTACTTAATTAATCAAGTAAAATCTTTTCATGTAGAGACCTTGACCATAGATCCATCATCATCAGTAATAAGGTGATGGTGAAACGGGTGCCCGCGGCATAACCCTGAACACATATTTTGAATATGTGGGGATAAATGGGCGAAAAATATCCTTACGTCCGGTGAAGAAATTTGAGGGAAGGTAAACATCAAACCTCTCAATCCTTCATGTTTCTGGGATAGATGTATCACAAATCTCCTGATGATTGGGATAGATGTTGTACACATCTCCCAATGATATTTTATGTCGGGTCAATGAAGATAAACATCAAATCTCTCGATGGCCGATGAGAGTGCAGTTGACGCTGTAACTCTATAGCGAGGTTCCAGTATACCGTGGAAAGCTATTTTGAGCAGTTAACACAGTTCTGCTTGTTGTCTCGCACTGACCGGGATGTGAGAGGTCATGGGAATCCGGAATTTCCATTGAACTATGTATGGTACCGATTTCGAATTCGTAGTGGTCAGTTAGAGTATGAGCGGTATACCTCATCTCCTCAGGGAATAAGTATGTTTGTAAAATGAAATCAGCTGTATAGCATGTTTGCTTAAGGATTGAATACAGAAATTCATTGGCTGATGTTACATTTGTGTTATATATTTGTAGTTCATTGATGTTATTCATATCCGTTTGTATTCATTACAAGTAGATAGATGAACTATGATTCTACCATGTGTAGATGCAATGTTCTCCTTGTAAAAGGAGATTACTTCAATCTGTTCATACAATTATTTACCTGCTATTGATTATATATATAAATCCTTCTGCTCAGTTTATTTTAATAAACTGCTGTAACAATGTTTTGGCGGAGAGTTATATCTCCCGCTGGGGTAAATTACAATTGTCTCACCCCCGTGAGATCCAACTTTTTAGGTGAATGCGAACAAAGAAGCAGAAATCCTATTGCAGGAAAAGGACAACAACAATATCATCAGAGACAGCAGTGAGATCTCAGGTGGAGATACTGCCTGTCAAGTTATGTAATTAGAAAGTCTTATGTGTCGTCTCTGTACTCTCAGGTCCTTGGAGTTGTTCGCCAGTGTTTTTGATAAATCGATCTGAGGTTTTGGCTTAATGCCTCGAGATTTGTATGCTGTCTGTATATAATGTTTATAAGGCAGCTGATAATGTAGTATCTGAAAAGAGATGGTACAAGTTATGTACATTGAACCAGAATGTGAATGTTATACAATGGTTCTTGATGGAAAAGACTTCCTATGTGTGGATCTCTTTGCAAAAAGTTTTAATTTTTAGTGATTTTCAGTAATCCGCTGCAAATAATTCGCTTCCGCTTAAGTTAATCTTGTTTTTGTGAGTTGGATGTCACAAATTAGTCGTATCAGAGCTCTAGGTTCACTAAGTCTACAGAGACATAGGACTAAGATAGTAGAGTCTGTTATGGTGTCATCCGGTGTATCTGATAGTGTCTTCTGCTCGTATAAGAGAAAAAGAACTTAAAGATGACTGGGTCACATGAGGAGGTTGCTGTTGAAAGAAGTAATGTTGCACCAAGAAGAGGTGCATGAGAACAGGCAAGAGAGAGACAATTTCCTGAGAATTCCCTAGCTAATCCAACTATAATAAGAAAATCCTTCTTTAAGTATTACTGTTGGAGAATTTAGGGCAACAGTAATGAATATAGTGGATCAAGAATTGGCAGTGTAACTTAGATTAGCATCCCCTAATGATAATGTTTTAGATATCAACAAGATTTGTAATCAGCATCTGCAGGTTGAAGCAAAAGGAAATGATGAAATTCTGGACTTAAATTGAGTTTTTGCTCAACCTTAGCCTGTTGAATCAACCTTTGAGGCAGAGTTAGCCTGAGGCAGTGAATAATTCATGAATTATGACAAGATAATGTCATTCAAATATGTCATTTTATGAATTCCTGGATTAATTGAGAAAGGAAGTGATTGAACTTTCCTTGATTAGTCCTATGAGGACTAATGTTTGCATGGTAAAACATTACAAATGTTTTATGTTGTTCTTACCTCTATAAGAAAAGATGAGGTATAGAAGAGATGCTTGGATAAAATCCAGGGATGTTAAACCTTATGCTTGTGACAATATGAAAAAAAGAAATATGATAGCATACAAAGTGCATACCACTTAATCTCAGTATTTATATACCCTGGTCAGGTATACAACTATTGATGATAAAGTGGGTATGGAAACTATTAGATTGTTGTCTTTTTGATTGCTCTGATCAAGTAGTCATTCTGAGACAATCTATTGAGTATCATGAAACAAGAATATGGAATGAATAAATGTGTCATATCCTATGCATAAGAAAGAGAAGTCTGAGATACTCTCAGATGAGCATGTTGTATGAGGAACTAAAAGTGTACTCCTCGAAAGATAAGAATAAGAATAAGAGAGATGAACCCTGTTCAATAATGCTGCAAGCATAATAAAGATCTTCCCATAATGAAAAAATGGAAAAATGTGATGAGATCATGAGATGATCATAAACATGCTGAATAATAATTATGTTATCTAATCATCCTTATAAATTCCTATGCTGAAGGAAAGGAATCTAGGATGAGACAAAGAGTAAATGGTTCATGAATAGTTGAAAATACATGAATTAATAAGAGGAATATGAATCTTTGTTTTCTTTCCTTTCAGGGACATGGCACTCAAGGGGGTCTTAGGACACTTGATGTGCATAAGATAAATATGTTCATGTGATGGATACTTAGAAAAGTGTCAGTTTATCTTGGACTTTGGTCCCAAGATGAGGACATATGAAACAATTAATGTTCCAAGATGAAAGGAAGAGAAAAATGTGATGTGTTCTCAACACATGTGATATATACCAAGGTGAAAGATTCTGGTATCGTAGAAATATCAGATGGTTTAGGTTGGCTACCTGGAGTGGTCAACTGTGAAATTAGTCTGATTATATAAAATAATATGAACATCATATGTTAGGGATTTATGCTCTGCATAAACATGATACTAATAAAGGATGCATGATCTCTCTTTTAATAAGAAAAGTGTTATTTGACACAAAGTTGACTCCATAGTCAATAATGAGGAACAATGGAGCATGTACTTTGTGTGTTGATTCTATGAAAATCTTGTATGGAAACACTTTGTGCTGATCAAAGTTTTATGGTGTCTCCATAATAAGGAGATGTTATGTGAAGAATAGATAGTATGATGAATGATATACATCTATTTTCCTTTATCTGGATTTCGGGGACGAAGTCCTTGTTAGGAGTTTATGATTTGTAACATCCCTAACCTGGGTTATACTTTAACCCGAGGTGTTTTGATTAATAAAGATGATTAAATGCTTAATCTCATCTTGTGAAAAGTAATTAGGCCTCAAGAGGAACTTATGTTGCAATTCTAGTCCTTTTGAACGTTGTTGAAATCAATGTTTTGTTTATTTTGGACTAAAGTGCAAATTACCCAAGTTGAGGGGTTTAAGTGCAAATTGTGCATGATAATATGTTCCTCATGTGTTGAAGCATCATAGAGTGAAAATGATGCATAGGTATGGCTTATGGAAGCCTGAATACCAAGAAAGAGCTGATAAAGCAATGTATGCGCATGAAAACCTAGTTTTGGTGTAATGTGCAATTTACCCAAAACTTAGGGTGCAATATGAAAATTACCACTTAAATAAGGTCCCTAATGTTTCTTGGAATCATGTAGAGGAAATAAAATGAGAGGGGCACCTCATTTGAATTTAGTTGGAGGAGAGAGAATCTTGATATTAAAATAATCAAGATTTAATCCTAATTGAAACCCTAATTCGATTCAGGGCAAAAATGAATGTATTAATTAAAGGGACTTCAACCAAAATTAAAATGGTTGGATTCAGATGTGTGTTGAAATCCTTGAGCCTTGCAAGGACCATGAAAATATCCAAGGGAATGGATAACTCACTCTCAATTTTATAAGAAAAAGAAATATCCACTCACATATGGATATTAGTATAATATGATTTGAGGTGCTTGATTTCATTTTCTTTAAATCATGGATAATTGAGAGGAATAAGAGGCAAACAAGATAGCCTCTTCCCTAAGGAAGATAAGGGGGCAAGTGTCAAGGATAAGGGGGAGATAATTCCTACTTTCTCTCTCCTAATTGAATTTTTAATAAAAATTGCATATAAGCTCATTTATCCATAGAGTAAAAGGGGATTTTCGAATTCACTTCTTCCCTTTGCTTGGAAAACGACCAAGGAGCTTGGGAGGACCAGGAGGACGACTCCCTACCTGTTGGTAAGCTTCTTGATCCCCTTTCACCTTGAATCCATGGTGGAAATCACAAATCAATGCATGAATTCTTCCTATTTCGATCTCCTCTTCAATTCTAACCATTCCTTTTAACTGAAACCCTGAGGACGAGCCTTGGAATGGTGAAAGGAGTTGCATACACCATTTTTGACGTGATATTGGAGCTTTGGAGCTCAATTGGAGGCGAGTTTTATAACTTGAACCCTTGATTTTGTTATTGCATTCAATTCCATATCAAATAATGATCATTTCTACATTTACAATAATTGATTTGGTTGATGGATGCAATCACCATGGAAACCACAGCAGGTTTCGTGAGTTTATAGGTTTAAGATGATAAGCACACACCTCTAAAAATATACAAGGCAAATGGTCTTGATTGAGTTGCTCAAATGGTTTCCCAAACCGTTTGGGAGCAAACAGTTTCAAACCATTTAGAAGCAAACAGTTTCACCAAACCGCATGAGACCAAACAATTTCAGACAGTTTGGTGGAGTTGACCAGGGTTGACCGTTTAGAGATCTGTTGAAAATGATCTAGGTTAATGACCCACCAATTATGATTGATTAGTTCCAATTGGTTCATGAGTTGAAGATCAATCAATCAACAAAACCCTAATCGGGTTAAGTGCTGATTTCCAAATTGATTAAGTTGGAAACTTGGGTTGATTGACCCAAACGGTTTCAAAACTGTTTGGGGATCACAAGACCGTTTGGGGGTCACCCAAGAAAGTTTGGAGGTCTAGGGTTGAGTATGGTTAAGAAATTGAAGATCCAAAGATTCTATGTTGGAGTGTAATCAATTGCTGATTTGGTGATCAATCCAATGATCCAAACCCTAATTGGTTGACTTGGCTTTTGATGATGTGATGGGAAAACGGTCTCAAGACCATTTGGAGGTCATCCAAACGACCTCAAGACCGTTTGGGGTCAGGTCATGTTCAATTTGGATGATGGTTCAATGGTTTCAAAGTAACTAATCTTACATTGACTAATGTTGAAGGATCATCGATTCCAAACCCTAATTCAATTGATTCAAACCCTAAGTGAGGGTCAAATCAGTTGAAGGTTGACCTATTTAACTCAATTGAAGTATGAGGATAGGTCCTATTGATGATTGGTTCCATGAATTCAATGATTGAAGGAATCAACATTGGAAACCCTAATCCAATTTGATTGGTTGAGACCATATTTGTCCATGCAGTTTTGATGAGGTTTGGACCAAACGGTCTCAAGACCATTTGGGACCAAACGATCCCAAACTGGTTGAGCCCATGTGGTTTCAAAAGTTGCTTTAGCAAACGGTTTCAAGTACTTGCTTTAGCAAACGGTCTCAAGCACCACCTTTAGCAAACGGTTTCAAACCGTTTGAACTTTGAAAGACCAAGACCGTTTGGAGCTCAAGTAGTCAAAGTTGATTGAGGATTCAATTGGTTAATCCACTTGGACACCTATTGTAATTGAAGATTCAATTGGTCAATTCAATTGGATACCTTATGTAAGGGAGGTCCAATGTGATTTAATCTCTCGAGAATTAATATGATGAATGATCCATTGATCCAAAGATGATTAGTAATGATAATCAATGAAGGTACAAAGGTTGAAACCCTAATAGTACCTAAGTGATTAGTGCCAATTAAGGGATGAACCCTAATTGCATATAGGATCAATGACTGGTACACTATGTTAATCATAGTTGTATGTACTTGATTGTAGGGTTGATATGACCTAATCAAGTTGAGAAGTTGATAGCATGAATTCATACATGAATATGATTCATGTGGTGATTAAGGGTTATGATCCTTAAGTAAAGAGATCATGAAACCCTAATCATGAACATAAACCCTAATTGACAGGGTTATTGAACTCTAACCCTAATTGAGTGCAATTCTAAATAAAGCCCTAATCTAGGGTGAGGATATAGCCTAATCTAGGGCAATGATATATGAAACTCTAATTTAGGGAAATGAGATGTAAAACCCTAATTGGGATGAATAGTGAATCTCTAATTATGGACAATTGAATGAAATCCTAATGGAGATGAATAGTAGACCCAAATTGTGGGTGACTATGGTGGGAATCCTAATTAAGGATGATTCCATGTGAAATCCTATTCTAGGGTTTTGTCATGAGAAACCCTAAGATAGAATGATGTATATGGAACATTGATGCGGTGATGTGATGTGAGAATCAAATTTAGGGTGATGTTATGTAATGACTTGAGAAACCCTAGTTGAGGGTGATTCCATGAGAAACCCTGATTAAGAATTAACACCACATGATGTTCTAATACTAGGTTGTGATGAGAGTCCCTAGGAAGGGTGAAGGTATATGAGACTCTAATGTGAAGTCATAATGCATAAAGCCCTAATCATGGGCAATATGACAATGAATTATAATCCTAATTTTAAGTAATGGTATAAAGAAACCCTAATGATGAAATATAAGGAATGACTTTATAAAGGTGATACATTTCAAGTGGTTGATTATAAGCAACCTTATTGTAAGCAATGTCTTTAGCATTAGACAAGTCCATGTCATTAAAGATAGCTGGAAAATTCTAATGTGTGGCCTATGCATTACATGCTAAAGGTGAGAGATTAATGATGGGATGTATTAAGAAGGGAAATACCTTAATACAAGATAAGTTGGTTAACTCAAGAGGGTCTGAAATAATGAGAAAGTGATACATCAAGATATGATAGTATCACATTCAACACTTTAGGGTTTATATACCGTGATGCACTTCAAATCCTATATAATTAGGTAAGAAACATATGAAGTGTGTTATGCAACTATTACAATGAAATGTAATGAGTTGTTGCACCTTGATGAGTGTTAATTAATGTACCTTGAGAATGGGGTTAAGCTTAAATGATGAGTATGATATAGTCATACCATGATGAGGATGAGAAATGAACTCATACCTTGAATTGATGATCATTAATGCTATATGATGAGAGTAATGATCATGAATAATCATTTATGATATCTATGAATGCCCCAAAGGTATGGAATAATGAATCGAGGGTTGAACAGATAATATAATCATGAAACCCTAATTAATGAGGAATGGGGAACCCTAACCCCAATTTAGGTAAAGGGAATGATAAGCCCTGTTTAATAGCAAACCCTAATTCCTGGTAAAGGAATAATGGTGTTTTTATCACATGATGTGATGAATATCTTGTATGACTTTTGTTACAACCCCAATTTTTGGGTTCATTTGGTGAGAAATTTCATTTTTCTCATATTAAAGATATTTGAAAAAATAATGATATAATTTGGTTCGAATAAATGGATTTGGTTTACAATAGCCTTGATGTTTGTGTTGTGGGCTTTATTGGCTATTGGACCCAAATAACAAGAAAATTCAATTAGTAAATGAATAATTGAATATTTGAGAAAAGAAAGAGGTAGAAACCTCTAGAAGGCAAAGAGATGTAATCCAAGGATGGATTTCGTGCCTCTTGGGTTACTTGGGTTCCAAGGAGTCCAAAGTTGCATAGAAAGTGCAATAAGGAAAGAAAATATCAATTAAGTATTTCTTTATTAAGAAAGAAATTGAAAATAATGATAAAATGTGGGAAATAAGTGAAAAGAGGTATAATTGAGTTATCCTTGGTGGAATTTCGTATCCCAAGGATTCCTAATGATAAAAGGAATACCAATGAGGAAAATAAAAGGGAAATAAAGATAAATCCTCAAAAAGAAATATATTAATAAGAAATAAACATGATAATGAGAAATAATGCATATAGATGCATCTTGAAGGATAATAAGTATCCTTAAAGAGGAATTTCGAAATAATAGAGTGTCTTGGGATCCAAAGAGTCCCAATAAAGAAGAAAGATAGAGAAAATACCAAAATTGCAAAATAAGAGGATATTGTGATGCATAATTAATGTTTTTGGTGGTATTATTAAAAAGGAAGTTCTTTCTACTAAATGAAAATAGAATTTCGTGACCAATGATTAAAAGGCAAATAAAAAGAGAGTGAAAGAAATGATTCTCGTATTTCTAAGTATCCATGAGATAAGGAATATCAAGGAAGTAAATAGGAGAGAGAAGAACTACTTCTCCATGAAGGAATAAGAATCCTAATGGGAATAGATCTTTTAGACACATGGATGGTCATCTTTGGGCGTGGATAGCCACCTCTATTTAAGGGGGGAGAGCCTATGGATCGAGTCCTAAGGAAATTCCCCACGTTTCCCTCTCTCTTCCCTATATTATTCTTCCTTGTTTTCATCCTCAACCCTAGTCATGGGTTTGGCATTTTCCTTGAAGCAACAGAAAGCTGTGGGTCATCTTGATGAAGGTTGGGCGTTCCCCGATGACCTAGGGACGATCGACCCTCGTCCCCAAGCCCTCGACCTCCCGCATTGACCTACAGCAGGCCTTCACGACCAGTCGAGAGTCGCGGGTCTAGGCACGCTGGACTGGCCACCTTTGCTGCGAATAGGAGGTGCCATGGGTCTCGCGGAGGTTGACGAAGGAGGGGCGGCAGTTTCCGGCCACCCTCGGGCTTTGGAGCAGAAGGGATGAACCCCCACAATTTGCAAACGCCGCCGCGGCGCTAGGTCACGCAAGGTAGAAGAAGGGTGGGTCGTTGGACCATCTTACCCCTTCTAGGGCTGAAGGGGCAACCAGTCAACCAGGGGTGAAATCGTAATTTCAAAATGTTTTCCAATTTGGCGGACAATGTGCATGCAAGAAGTGACGTGGCGATCTCTGATTGGCCAAAAGGTACTTTTCTTACAAAATTCATAACTAATCACTGGTAGCTCGAATTTAGATAAGTTATATATGAATTTTGATCAGGAGAACCCAAGGAATGCAATAAAAATATAAGTGAAGCCTGATTCTAATTGAAATGAAAAAAGTGTATAAAGTTATCATCTTTAATAGTTGAATATAATGATGTTCTCTGATTGTTTTGAGCGAATAATAACCTGGTGATAATAAAAGGGATGATTTAGATCTAAAAGAATGATCTTTCTACATAATTGGTTTAATTTAAGGTTTCCTATACCTAAGTTTGCATTAATGGGCTTAGAAACCCTAATTTAGGAGTATACATCTTTTAACGGTTTTAATTGTACAAATCCATGAATAAGATAGAGTTATGTTGTTATGAATCCAATTTGGGTATAAAAGATCATTAATGTGGATAATTTGGCTTTTCTAGTGTATAAAGTGGAATTAGTGATAATTGGGGTTTGTTGACATAAAAGATGAGAAATGTAGTAATTAGGGTTCCTTTGAGAATCAAACTATAATTCTTTGTGAAGTTGCCAATTCAAAGAAACCTGAACATGATAATTGGCCTTAGTGATCTTAACATGACTTAAAAGGGCAAAGATGGTAGTTTTAGTATAAAAGCGATATATTAGACTTTCAATTGTGCCTATGATGTTGAAAGTAGGGTTTTTGGATTAACAGAGTATTAGAAGTGGTAAATGCATAATGAAGGCTAAAACCCTAATAAAATCCTAAAGTTGGCCTAGAAATCATAAAGTGGAATCCAAGTCGATCCTGAGAATGTTTTGAATAAAATAATGACACTTGGATGTTATGCATTATTTTCAGGATATTGTTTATTGCTTGTTTGTATTGAATATTAATGCTTGGACATCAAAGTTGCTCGGGACCAGGTATGTGGTTACGCCTATGAATATCCTGAATTAGTTTCTTGAGGATTTTTGAGGTTTTATTGATGACTTGAAGTAAACTGTTGGTTGCATTTAATTCTTGCAAATCATAATGTGGATATGACTATCACCTAAGATAAGTTCCTACTATCTCAGATCCTAGTCCCCTCTGTAGCTTTATAGATTGACCTAGTAAATGGCTACCAATGGGGTAGGTCCATCAGGTCATTAAACGACTTAGTAAATGGCTACCAATGGGGTAGGTCCATCAAGTCATCATGAGTCAGGGATTGGGCTACCTTTGGGTAGGGCCATGCGACTCCATAACCCTAGGAATTGGCTACCTGTGTGGTAGGACCATGGGGGTAAGGATCTACCATATGAGAGAGGTAGTATCCATGTCCACTGTAGGGATGATACAGAGATAGGGGATAGGCAAGGATTGAGTAGTATTGCTTAAAATGTAATCTTGGATGTTAAATGATATTTGGTTGACTACGTTGTAAACATAGTTGCACAATTATTGTTTCCCCCACATACCAGCTTCTTACTGACTGAAGTTTTGTTTTTTGACGTTTTGGGTACAAATGAAAAGAACAAATAGTAAAGTGGCATATGTGGAACTAATGAGAAATAACGTACACAGGAGGATTAGTTAGAGTGGTATCTTCATGGATAGAAGTTTAGAAATCCCAACTTTTAAAAGGTAAGTAAAGTTTTTATTTATACCAGTTTTCAGTTTAGTAGTAGAATTTCATAATTATTATTGATTATTTGTCAAACCTTTGATCCTGTTAATTGAATAACGGCTCTGACCTTTCGGTCTCCCTTAATTGGGGGTTACCGGGAGACGGGGTCATTACAACTGTCATCATGACTAATAACCATGTAGATATTATGAGATGATGATTATAGCCAAGTTTGAGCTGTGACATTTATATAATAAATGTTGACTGGCCTTTTGTGCCTTGATTTTGTTGTTGCTTAATAAAAGTAGCATTGTGTATGGATTTTATAAGTCATATGAGTAAGTTGTTGCCTAGAAAGAGGTGACAAGATATTTTTGTGGCCTTGAGAGCCATGTGTGATGCTTGTGTAACAAGTATCATGAATGCCTTGGTCATATGACCTGAAGGTGATAGTTACCTAATAGATGGTAATGATGCTCAATGATGAGTTAAGGGTTTGAATACCTAGAACCATATGATTATGGTGATGAGAATGTAAAGGGATGAGAATTCCCAGTTTTGAAATGAGGGACTGAGTTCCCAAGGTCTTTGAAAGACTGATAAGTATCCAATGAAAGTAGTACATGTCTCTTCATAGCATTGTTGTAATAAGTCTTGTTTGAGAACTTGGCTGATGCTAAAAGAATATGAAAATGTACTTAATTAATCAAATGAAATCTTTTCATATAGAGCCCTGACCATAGATCCATCATCGTCAGTAATAAGGTGATAATGAAACGGGTGCCCGCGGCAAAACCCAGAACACATATTTTGAATATGTGGGGGTAAATGGGCAAAAAATATCCTTACGTCCGGTGAAGAGATTTGAGGGAAGGTAAACATCAAACCTCTCAATCCTTCATGTTTTTGGGATAGATGTATCACAAATCTCCCCATGATTGGGATAGATGTTGTACACATCTGCCAATGATATTTTATGTCGGGTCGATGAAGATAAACATCAAATCTCTCGATGGCCGATGAGAGTGCAGTTGACGTTGTAAATCTATAGCGAAGTTCCAGTAGACCGTGGAAAGCTATTTTGAGTAGTTAACACAGTACGCTTGTTGTCCCGCACTGATCGGGATGTGAGAGGTCATGGGAATCCGACTCTTCCATTGACCTATGTATGGTACCGTTTCGACTTCGCAGTGGTCGGTTGGAGTATGAGCGATATACCTCATCTCCTCAGGGCATACGTGTGTTTGTAAAATGAAATCAACCGTATAGCATGTTTGCTTAAGGATTGAATACGGAAATTCATTGGCTGATGTTACATTTCTGTTATATATTTGTAGTTCATTGATGTTATTCATATCCATTTGTATTCATTACAAGTAGATATATGAACTATGATTCTACCATGTGTAGATGCAATGTTCTCCTTGGAAAAGGAGATTACTTCACTCTGTTCATACAGTGATTTACCTGCTATTGATTATATATATAAATCATTCTACTCAGTTTATTTTAATAAACTGCTATAACAATGTTTTGGCGGAGAGTTATATCTCCTGCTGGGGCAATTTACAATTGTCTCACCCTGTGGGATCCAACTTTTTAGGTGAACGCGGACAAAGAAGCAGAAATCCTATTGTAGGAAAAGGACAACATCAATATCATCAGAGACAGCAGTGAGATCTCAGGTGGAGATACTACCTGTCAAGTTATGTAATTAGAAAGTCCTATGTGTCGTCTCTGTACTCTTAGGTCCTCAGAGTTGTTAGCGAGTGTTTTTGATAAATCGATCTGAGGTTTTGGCTTAATGCCTCGAGATTCGTATGATGTCTATATATAATGTTTATACGACAGCTGATAATGTAGTCTCTGAAAAGAGATGGTACAGGTTATGTACATTGAACCAAAATGTGAATGTTATACAATGGTTCTTGATGGAAAAGACTTCCTATGTGTGGATCTCTTTGCAAAAAGTTTTAATTTTTAGTGATTTTCAGTAATACGCTGCAAATAATTCGCTTCCGCTTAAGTTAATCTTGTTTTTGTGAGTTGGATGCCACACCTATGTCTTTTGGAAAATCCTTTAATAACTCCCTCGGGTTATACATAGTTTGTAAAATTTAATAAATTTTAAAGACTAAATGATGAACCAATGCTTTGATACTAAATGTAACGACCCCACCTCCCGGTAACCCCCAATTAAGGGATACCAAGAGGTCAGAGCCGTTATCCCAATTTCTCGAATCAAAGGTTCGACAAATAATCAGTAATAATTATTAAATTCTACCATGACTATACTGAAAGCTGCAGTAAAAATAAAACTTTGCATACCTTTTTTTTTAAATCTTGGATATCTAACTTCTATCCACCTCTGGACTCTATTCTAACTAATCCTCCTTGCATTTTATTTCTTAATTTCATAACATGCCACTTTACTGTTTGTCCTTTTCAATTTGTACCTAAAACGCCGACAAACAAAACGTCAGTCAGCATAAATGAATATGCTAGTATTTGGGGGAAACAATAATCAGGAAATTATCTGTAACAACATATTGCAAGCAATTATGGTTTAACAAGCAAACTGTACACTTTAAACATAACTACTCAATCCTTACATACCCTAACCTCTGTGATGTCCTCGCAGTGGACATGGATGCTACCTCTCATATGGTAGATCCCAACTGACCCCCATGATCCTACCTAACAGATAGATCAATACCTGGGGTTGAAGAGTCGCATGGCACTACCCATAGGTAGCCCAATCACTAACTCATGATATGCTAAAGAGTCGCATGACACTACCCATAGGTAGCCCAATCCCTAACTCTTGATATGCTAAAGAGCCGCATGGCACTACCCATAGGTAGCCCAATCCCTGACTCATGATAACCTGATGGTCCTACCTAACAGGTAGACCATGTACTAGGTCATCCTTTTCATCATTAGCAAAGCCATAGAGGAGGACTAGGATCTGAGCTAGTTATGTACACATTTATGGTGATAGTCATAGTCACTTTATAGTTGCATGAAATAAAAGTCATCCAAGCAGTTATTTTCTGACAACCGATAAAACATTCGGGAATTGCCATGAAACTAAAGCGATTTAACCATAAGAGTAACACATACCTGATCTAGAGTAACTTGATGTCCAAGCATTAATATTCAAGACAATCAAACAAGCAATCAACAATATCCTAAAATTATTACATAACATCCAAGTGTCATTATTTTATCCAAAACATTCTCAAGATCAATTTGGATTCCACCTTAGGATTTCTAGGCCAACTTTAGGGTTTTATTAGGTTTCTTTATCCAATCTTTATTGCCTTTTTAGACTAGTTACCCTAAAAAGGTTTCTTATTCACAAAACCCTAATCATCTCAGTTATCTTCATTAAGGATTCTTTAATCCAAACTATGTTTAAGAATCATTATATTACAGTTGGATACTTGCAATTTCGAATTATAATCACCAAAACTCATATCTACCCCAAATTAGGGTTTTTAGTTTATTAAACCATGTATATGATCATAAAAACCCTAAAACCAACTTATTAATCATCCTTTTAGATCTAATGTGTTGTTTTGTAATCAACATGTTATTATCAATTTTAAACATCCATATAATCCTTCTCGATACATTAATCATCTTAAATTAGGGTTTCTTAATCATTAATGTATTAAAGTAGATAACTTCAGCTACTTTTCCAATTGAAATTCCTTCTCGTTTGTAAAATTTCCCAAAATAAAAAATCCTTACATTTTCATTTGAAAATATAAGGCAAGAGGAATTGAGCTCTAAAACTATTTTTAGTGGATTCCTTGCATTTTTCAGAGCAAAATTTATATATTACATGTATCAATCCGAGCTACCAATAATTAAATATGATTTTTGCAAGAATTCACTTGGACCAATGAGAGGCTGACACGTCAGCCATCCCATGCAACATAGCTTGGCCGATTTGGAAACATAACCAAATGACTCTTTTACCCCTGCATAAGTTGCCAGCTCTTCATACCCTAGAGGGGTATATTCGTCCAACGCCTCTACCCGTCTTCAACCTCACGGAAACCCTTGGTTTCTACCGCGCGCAGTAGTGGTTGGGAGCGGGTTGCCTCCCTTTCATGGATCCGAAGGGAACCAGTGAGGGTCCCTTCACCTCCACCACCCTCTACCGCACCCGGGGAGGCCCCAAGCTATGGCCGAGGCGGCCGGGGTCAGGCTTGCAGATGCTTCTCCGTCAGCTGACCTTGCAGGCACGCTGCGGATGGCTGGAGAGAAAACGATAGCATGGGAATGATGGCCAAGCCCCCCCAGGTCGTTGGGGAAGCCTCATGCCTCCCTCGTACCCCATCACAGCTCGTTGATGTCCCTAAGATTGCTCAACCCTCTCTTGGCTAGGGTTTATGTGGAAACAAGAAGAAAGGGAGAGACAGATGCCCGAGATCTTCTAGGGCTCGGGGCTAAGGGTCCAACCCTTATATAGGGGAGGGTATAAAAGCCCTAGGATGCCCATCCACGAAGTAACAAGTCTCTTTCCCAAAAGGACACTTATTTCCTTAATTAAGAAGTAATCTTCTCTCTCTTAAGTATCTTCTTAATAAACCATATTCCTTGGATATTTAGGAATTTGAAAATCATCTCTCTTATCATCTTTTGACTTTTAATCCATTGGCCACAAAATTATACTTCCTAATAGTAGAAAGTACCTCTTTTTGATAATACCAAAAATTCACTAATTATGCATCACATTATCCTCTTATTTGGTATCATTTGCATTTTCTCTTTCTTTTTCTACATTGGGACTCCTCGGATCCCAAGGAATCCTAATATTTGAAATTTCCTTTTTAAGGATACTTATTATCCTTCTAGATGCATCTACATTCTTCATTTTTCATTATCTTACTTATTTCTTTATTAAGATAATTCTTTTCTAGGATTTCTCTTTATCTTTCATTTTCTTTTTTCCTCTTTTCATATTTCTTTTATTAGAAATCATATGTAATTGAATTTTACTCAATTGTGGCCATTAATGCCACTTTCTAGATATTTCCAAGTATTTCTCATAATTACTTTACTTAATAATTATCTTGTGTCTTTTTCTAATATTTGGACTTTTCTTCTTTTCTTCTCTTTTATATCCATTGTTATATTAATAAAATAATAGGAACCACACAATTCATATCAAAAGGGAGATTTGCAAAGAAATCCCTTCTTTGAAGCAAAGTATACAACCTTTTCAATTAAGTCCATATTCATAAAAACATTACATTTCAATTATGAAAACATATGCAAAATTGAGGTTGTAACAAATTGATTGGGTCACCTAATTGACCGATTCGCCAATCCTGCTCCAATTTCAATTGACCAACTTGATTCCAAATTGAATAGGTCTCTTCTTCCTTATTTTTTCCCTAACTTGGGTCCAATGGACCAATTGGGTTATCCAGTTGACCAAATGGCCAATTTCCCAAAGTGGTGATCAGTTGATCGATTGACAATTAGTCGACCATTTTATTCAAATCCCTCTAGTTAACCAACTTGTTTACCCAGTCGACTGATTGGGTAGGAAATCAGTCTATACATGATTTAGAACAATTTTAGTCATATGTTTGATTTCAAACTATATTTCTCTTATCATCCTGGTGTGTGTGACCCCGTAGGTTTTAGTTTGTGTTGCAAGTGTTGTTCATAGCTTCACAACAAATTGGTATCTAGCACCAAATCATTGCTATCCTAGGGATAGGAACAAGTTGAACACAAATTTACCTGTAAGCGACCAATGTTACCATGACCGTATAATCTCTTTGTCACATATATCTAGATTAAAACCAATGCATGAGTTGTCATCTTCATAACATTCAACCTAGGTTTCTTGTAACATCTTAGAGTATTGAGATTGTGCGAGATGAGAATGATATATTGACTCAAATGAGCATGGCCATACATCTAATTGTTTTGATTATCAAGTGTCTAGGATGTTATATAATGGAGGGACAAATTTCATTTACATCACTTGCAATAATTCACATGTGTCATAATGCAATCGATCGGTATGCTCAAACTCAATATAATTTTCAATTTTAAATCAATAAGTGATGACAAATTCATCTTAGAAGATACTTATTATCTAGATAAGCTCAAACATGACTTTTTACATATACTACACTTCTCTGCTATCGAATTTAGTAATCCTAATCAATCAAAGAAAATAATCCATAAGTTTACCATATAGTTCATAAAACTCTCATTCAAGCAATGAGATATTCAAAAATCCTTGGGTAAAGCCTTTTCATACTAGGATCTACCAAAGCAGTTAGGAATGTCACTTGCAAGCATTCAGCCTTATATATCCATCCATCCTATTTGGCCAATTGGGATGTGCATGGGGGCATGAGGAGCTAGGGTTAATGTTCCCTAGCTTCTTAGGTATGCAAAGAGAGGAAAAAGGTCGAATGGATCTTGGAGTGCTATTACATAGTACAATTCTTTTTTTATCTTCTTTAATTCAAGTGCTATTATATAGAGAACCATCATTATATTTTTGCATTTTTATTTTCTTTTGCCTTCTATCTAGTTGGGGCTATAGGGTGGTAGGAGGAAGTGGAAGTGAGGAAGAATTATCCACCCAACCTTAAAGAAGGTGTCCAAGGCTTACATGTACTTTTGGCATCTTTGCATGAGGCAGAGGGGTAAGAAATGATTGAAGAAGGTGTTGAAAGAGAGGGCCAAGTAGTGTGAAATTCCACATAAGGTGTCCAACATGAAAATTAACCCAAGGTTCTTCACACAATTGACAAAACCATTATGGTTTGGCAAACATGGTAAACCACACTTTTATCACAAACTTTGAGTAAAACCCTAAACATTTATGGCTTTCCATGATTTCATTTCAATCAATAATCCAACTCTTCAAATGAGAGGTGGAAATATGTATAGAGTCAAAAAAGGAGCTTAGAAAGAAATGAACTCATAATATTATGGATGTACTTGTCAATGGTCAACATTTTAGTTCGGTTCAAATAAGTAGATATTAAGACAAAACAACTAGCTCCATGTTTGAACAATTTTGGAAAATTTTGTGTCAAAGAGCTCTTGATTATATCAATATCTACCTATTAAGCATAAAGAGCATGGAAAGTAAATTCGGGCGAGGAACACACAGGAAATCATATAAAACTACATAAATGGGTGATATGTGGCAAGTGAACATTTTTGTTTAAATTTTTTACAAAAAAATGCAAGAATTAAATACACACTATGCGAATGGATGTAATGCAGAAAAAGAAAGATAAAAATGGATAGGTCAATCAATTAACAAAAACTAGAACATGAATCATAATCAAGGAGTACTTCCCTACCATCCAAGATTTTGGTTCACGTTGTCCACAAAATGACACAAAGCTTAGGATGATAGGATACCAAATCACCGGGGCGGTGGCTAGTCCTCTTTGGAAACTTTATGGGGGTGAGGTGGTGGATATTGGTAGACATGTTCCCAATAGTCTGCATGTTGAGGTGGGTAGTATTGCGGTAACCCTATAGGTTACTATAGTATTCCTCTCCTCATTTTGAATTCCTTTGTGCTTGTGCATGCACATACAAGTACATGTGATTGATTTAATAATACATCTAATGTTGATCAGGAAACATCTATTATTGGGTGTTTGAGATCCCCACCAACTGTGCCATGATAGAAGGTATGTCGTAGGAATTGGTTCAAGGTGGTTGCTACTCATCCTTTATCTCTAATTGTCTCCTAACACAATGTGTACTTTGTAGGGAAATATGGTTACAGAGCAAGTAGCAGAATTTAAAGTTTTATCTACCATATTCCCATACTCAGTAGATCACATCAATAACTATAATGTAGGAAGGATGGTTTAGAGGATATACCTAGTCCTAGAGAAAGTTCAGCAACAATCCTTGTCGTTGTAGATGTACAACTCTCAATCCTAGTTGCACTGGGACACATCTAACTACTGCATCTCCTGGTTTGTGCCTCCTTGTCTGCACCACAGACTACAACCACAAACATTGTCTTCTTCAACACCTCCTCTAGTCATGGACTGTTGGTTGACGTTGTCCTCCAAGTGGCATACAACGACATTTCACCTCTATTGTAGTCCATACATACCACCTAGAACTCATGTCATCCTACTAGAATGACCAGGAAGGAGTCATCCCTCTCTATCAGTGTACTAGTCACCAACTTACTCTCCCACGACAATGATCTCAACTGTTTTTTTCCTTATTGTTCCTCCCCAGTTGGGTAGAACTTGCTTGCGCTCTCGTAGTTACCACAACCAGAGAGGAGAACATTTGTCAAAGCAACTATTTCTCAATTGTTTGTGTTGTGTTCCCCTATATTTATAGATGGGGTTTGGGTCTAGATTCCTAGTCTATGGGGGAGTGGAAGGGACTAGAAGAACTCAAATTTTCACAATAATTCTGGAACTTTCACAACTTGCGACAGCCAAAATGACCGTTTGACAAACCCATACGGTCTTCTAACACATGAGACAATTGTCTCACACTACGAACGGTCATTTCATAGTTTCCCAGTTGTATATGAATTTGGCAAATCAATTCCCATCAATGTTAGACATTGACTTCTTTGTGCAACAAGTATTGCTCAAGCACAATGAATAAGGAAACATCTAGAAATTTCCCCGACCAAATTGGACCATCTTGCCCAAGAGAGACGGCTGTCTTGGTCACCCATACGGTCATTTGGTGACCCGAGTGGAGCCAGTTTGGTTGGGTTAGTTTGTTCCTTAGCCAAATTCAACACAAAACATGCCTGACACCCAGACGCCCGTCTCAACTCTTGAGACGACCGTTTGACACTTCCAGACGGCCATCTTAACACTTGAGATGGGTGTTTGTCAGTATTTTCAAGCTATTTGTTGCATGAATCAAATACCTAAACACTTTATTACTTAATTCAAAATCTCATTCAAGATCTAAACTCCTCGTCTAGGTCAAGACCTATGTGTGTGACCCTATAGGTCCCATATTACGTTGGTAGTGAATGTCCATAACAACTTCTGACATCACAAGCAAAGAGTGGTGCCTAGTCGCACATCATTGCTACCCAAGTAAATGGAAAAGTTGGGGAACAACTTCAACCTACAATCTGTGTATGGTATTGCAACATTTGCATAGTTCCTTTGTCACTGATGTCCATATTGAACTAGAGGCATGGAGTAGTGACCCTCATTATTGTTCAATCTTATTTTTTGAACCAGAGTAGACCGTCTGAGATATATGTAAGCTTAATATCACACATTAACTCAAATGTGCATGACCATCCTTTTCTCAATCTCACTAATCAAGAGGCCTAAGACATCACACTCCCATAGGAGGGACAAATCCCATATCTATCACTCACAGTCAATCCCCATCTGTCAAAGCCACCCAATCATCACCGTTATAATAACCCATGTTTTAGGACTACATTTGATGATGTCAAAATGTACCCAATGACATGTTGAGTGTAGTGATTTTAGGTCTAAAAACCACAACCACCACCATTACTGTGAGACCTGACTATGACTTCCATGATGATGGCTTCCATGTGTCAGTCTCATAGTGGGTCTGTCTGATACACTATTCTCTAACATGTATCTGTGTGCTTGGTTTGATATCGCCATATTATGACTAATGAGATTTAGTCATAAACCAACTCACACTCTGGTCTTATGTGTCATTTTTGTCTATCAACCTTCCATAATAAGAACTGATCATGGACATAATGAGAATATCTACATGTACTCTTAACATCAGTATGATCTCATCCTCAAGGTTAGTAACTTCAATACATACGTCATTGTGTAATACAATTCTCTAGACATTTATAATGTTACATCATTATCTCATAGCTGAATTAAATAGAATAAATTGAAAGGTTGCCTTTTATTAATAATTAAATCGTTTTTACATGATATGTCATTATAATCATCACATGATTGGATCTTTGGGCATACATAAGCAACATACTCCCACTTGCACTTAGAGCCAATCACCCACAAATCTTATTCCTAGTGACCTTACATGACCATCATGCTTTTGCTGTGAAAGTGCCTTTTAAGGGATTAACAATGTTGTTCTCAGTTGGTACTTTGCAGATCTTTACATATCCTTGTTGTACAATCTCTCATATAAGATGGAACCGCCTTTGTATATATTTTGAGCATTGATGCGATCTGGGTTCCTTATGTTGTGCAATCGCTCCATTGTTGTCACAATATAGTTCAATTTCCTCGCTGATACTTGGAACAACCCTAGTTATGTGATGAATTTTTTTATCCATACAACCTCCTTTTCTGCACTTGACGCAACAATATACTCAGCTTCTATTGTCAAATCGACAACTATTTCTTTCTTGGAACTCTTCCAACTCACAACTTCATTGTTGAGGCTAAATACAGATCCAGACTGGGACTTGTAATCAGCTTGATCAGTCTGGAAGTTTGCATCGGTGTAACCTTTTATCACAAACTCTTCCTCTCCGTCGTAGACCAAGAACTGATCCTTATCCTTCCAAAGTACTTAAGGATGTTCTTCATGGCTATCCAGTGAGCATCACCTGGATTTGACTGATATCTGCTCGTCATTCTCAGGGCATACGAGACGTCTGGATGGGTACACAAATTGCATACATGATTTATCCGATTGTTGAGGCATATGGAATCACTTTCATGTGTTCCCTTTCTTCATAAGAACTGGGACATTGAGTTCTAGACACGGGGACACCATGACATGCATGCATGTTTCCTCTCTTTGAGTTCTCCATGTTGAACCACTTCAACACCTTGTCAATGTATGTGCTCTGACTTAGTCCAAGAAGCCTTCTGAATCTATCTCTATAGATATTTATCCCCAAGATGTAGGATGCTTCTCCCAAGTCTTTCATAGATATTGTATTTCCAAGCCTTGTCTTTACTTTTTGTAAAGTAGGGATGTCATTCCCCATCAATAGTATGTCATATGCATACAATATGAGGATTAATGTCACCATGCTCCCACTAACCTTCTTGTACACACAAGGTTCATCTTCATTTTGAACAAAGCCAAACCCTCTGACTGTTTTATCAAAATGAAGATTCCAACTCTGAGATGATTGCTTCAATCCATAGATTGATCTTTGTATCTTATAGACTTTATTTGCAAATTTTGGATACATAAACCCCTCAGGTTGTGTCATGTACACATCCTAAATAAGATTCCCATTAAGGAATGCAGTTTTAACATCAATTTTCCAAATCTCATAGTCATGATAAGCTACAATAACAAGCATGATCCTAATGGATTTAACCCTGGCCATTGGAGAAAAGATTTCATCATAGTCAACACCTTAAACTTGTTTGAAACCCTTTGCAACCAATCTGCCCTTATAGGTTTGAAATTTTCCATCTATATCAGTCTTCTTCTTGAATACCCACTTATACCCTATGGGTTTTACTCCTTTAGGTGGATCCATCAAAGTCCATACTTTGTTGGTATACATGGATTCCATCTTAGATCTCATGGCCTCAAGCCATTTCTCAGATTCTAGTCCCCCAATAACATCTTTATATGATATTTGCTCGTCATCTATGACTGATTCATTTCCTTCCTGAATCACAAGATATCCAAATCTTTCAGGTTCAAGGCGTGTCCTATTAGATCTATGAGGTTCCTATGTCACTTGAGGAATTTGTGATTCCACAACATCTTGTGAATCTCTTTGTTCCTCTAGTTCATATATTGGTTCAATGTTATCTTATTGGCCTCGAACTTCTTTAAGTTCCACTTTCCTCCAACTGATTCCTTTAGACAGGAAGTTCATCTCGAGGTATGCTACATCCCTGGCAACAAACACTTTGTTGTTAGATTGGGAATATAAGTAATGTCATCTACTTTCTTTGGGATATCCAAAAAAATAACATTTATCAAATTTAGGACCAAGCTTGTCAGGAAATGCTTTCTTGACATAAGCTTCACAACCCAAAATCTTCATAAAAGACATATTGGGATGCTTTCCATTCCATATCTCATATGGTGTCTTTTCAACTGACTTAGATGGTACTCGATTTAGTGTAAACACGGAAGTTTGGAAAGTTGCCCCTAGAAGGTTGTTGGAAGCTCAGCTAAACTCATCATCAATTGCACCATATTTAGTAATGTGTGATTTCTTCTTTCTGATACACCATTATGCTGAGGTGTTCCAGGTGGAGTCCACTGGGATACAATCCCATGGGCTCTAATAAGGTCCTCAAACTCTTGTCTTAAGTCTTCTCCACCTCAGTCTGAACAAAGTGCCTTAATACTTTTACCAAGTTGGTTATGTACTTCATTCATAAACTCTTTGAACTTTTCAAGAGTTTTTGACTTATATTTCATAAAGTAAACATAGCCATACCTACTGAAGTCATTCATAAAGGTGATGAAGTACTGATATCCACCTCTAGCGGTTGTTCTAAAAGGTCCATAGGCACCGGTATGTATGAGTAATAATAGATCACTAGTCCTTTCATTGTTACTAGTGAAGGGGTCTTAGCCATCTTGCCCATCAAACAAGATTCACATGTTACCAGTGAAAGGGCTCTTAACCATCTTTCCCATCAAACAAGATTCACATGTCTCTACTGATTCAAATTCAAAAGAGTCTAGATAACCATCTTTATGGAGTCTAGATATTTGATTCTCATTTATGTGCCCTAGACGACAATGTCAAAGGTATGTTTTGTTTGAGTTATTGAGTTTTAGTATTTTGGTATAAACATTATATACATATGTCTTTAGATCTAACAAATAAAGACCATAAAACATAATGGCACTGCCATAAAAGATCCCATCTTTTGAAATAGAAAATCGACCACTTTAATATGGAATTCAAATGCATCCTTGTCTAAACAAGATACAAAAATGATAATTCTATTTATAGCGGGTACATATAGTAGTTCTTTAACTCCATTACAAGCCCCGTGGGCAGAGATATACTATGGGTTTGAACTGCGTTGGCTGCAACTCTTACGCTATTGGCAACTCGCAATTCCACATCACCTTTTCCCAAAGGCCTACTTCCTTTCAGATCCAGCACATTAGAACATGTGTGAGATCCACATCCAGTATCTAATACCCAAGATGATGAAGTAGATAGATTTATCTCAATAACATATATACCCAAAGTGGAGATCACCATCCCCATTTTTTCTTCCTGAAAGCCTTCAAGTACAAAGGATGAGTTCCACTTGTACTTTTCTTTCTCCTTATCTTGAGTGTTGAAGAATTAGACTTAGGCTTGACCACAAAACTCTTCTCAGTCTCGCTTTGATCCTTGGACTCAGCCCCGTCGATCACCATCACGAGCTTGTCCTTCTTCACTTTTGCTTCAACACGAATCAACATGGAAAGCAATTTTGATATCTATCCAGCCAAATTACTCACATGATAACATGCAATAAAATGGCTATATGATTTTGGCATAGTCTTTAGAATCATATAAGTAGCCAACTCTTGGCTCAAGGTGAATCCCAGTTCTTCAAGATGATACACATGTCCAATCATATTGAGCACATTTTCTTCTACTGAGGTTCCCTATGTCATCTTTGAGTCAAGCACCCCTTTAAGATAGTGTTCCTTTATTGCATGTCAAGACAAAGTGTTACCTTCTTAAGATGTATCACCATCTCAAGAACACTCATGTTCTCACATTGCTCATGCAACTTAGCATAAGGTAATTTATCTCTAAGGCATCATTGGCATGCTTCCATTAAGCATCCACTTGTGCCCTAGGTGCATCAGGAAGAGGTATTTCAGGCACTGGTTTGTCAAGGACGTAGAGTTTGCACTCTTCATTGAGAACCCTTCTAAAAGTCTAAAACTAGTCGTGGAAATTTCTCCCATCAAGTTTGTCCTTCATCAGTACCAACCATAAATCAGATTTGTTCGTCCTTTGATTCCATAAGAGAAAAATTGCATTTGTCAAAAACCATTTTTGATTTGATTTGATTTGAAAATTTTGAAAATATTAATTAGGACTTTAATTATTATCACTCCCACTATTTTATTCAAATTGATATCCCTTAATATCAATTTAGAACATTGCATCATACAATATTCTAGTGGGAAAATCCAAGATAATTTAATAGTGGCCCAATAAACATTGCAAGCACAATCAACCATCAAGATAGACAACTCTTTCCAATTACATCATATGCAATTCTAGATAGCTGATATAAGCAACCCTTTGCCATAATCACCTGCATGCCTCTGAGCCCAGACACTCTGAGAATCACCAGCCAAGCCTGACCTGAAAACTGACACGATAATAATGTACCCCGTGAAGGCACAACCTACACTATTACAATCACACTTACACAAGACAGACAACGCACCCCGCAGAGGCAGAACCTACACTTAGTCGATCAAGCTTTTCATGTGTGTCACTTTTAGAAAGCATCTTAAACCTGATATTTTATTAGAGGGATTTTGTATATATAAATATATACATATACTTTATCCAATCACCACATATATAATATGTATCATATACATGCTATATCCCATAAAAAACATGCAATAAATGAAAGTGATGGTTATGGCTAGCCTAATGTAATCCCTTAGATCCACAAGGAATTATGATCATCTAGGTCCACATCACATGTAGAAACCTGTTGTTGATGAAGATTCGTGCTTTCCAATCAGGGTTGTTCAGTTCAACCCTTAAATAGATCAGCTGGCCTCCTGGCCGGTTGTTAGGTCATCTTAGCGGTTGTATGGTCCTTGTGTCCACCATCGCCTGGCACCTCCAGAAGATTGGTCGGGTCTACCAGGCAATCAGTCTAGCTTGTCCACCATGTCCTCCAAGGTCCTTCATCTTCATCATAACAGGAAAGTAAACTATCCTACTTTTACACGATAATAGGGAAACCTCGATTTACATTCGAGGGGAGCAAAGGTAGGAGAGAATTAACTTTACATTGGGAAGATAAGATATATGCTCAGTACAGAGACTAAGATGAATGGATAAACCAACCACACAACCATGCACAGATAGGGGTTATTGGCCATAACCATGCTACACATCCACCATCAAAACCATTTTAGGACGATGCGTGTAAATATATATATATATATATATATATATATATATATATATATATATATATATATATATATATATATAAGTTTAAAATTGTAGTGGTGTTTGGATTTGACAAGATATTATTCACATCGCATGCGATAATAGAATGACCAAACCAAAATCTGATCATATTGATTATCTCGTAATATATTAAATTGATGTTGGCTCTGATACCATTGTAGGAAAATATGGCTACAGAGCAGGAAACAAAATTTAAATTTTTATCTACTATATTCCCATAATAAGTAGATCGCATCAATAACTATAATATAGGAAGGATGCTTTAGGGGATATACCTGATCTTGGAGAAAGTCAAATGACAATCCTCGTCATTGTAGATGCATAACTCTGAATCCTAGTTGCACTGGGATACATCTGATTGTTGCGCCTCCTGGTTAGCACCACAGACTACAACCACTAACGTCTCTTCTTCAACTACTCCTCTTATCACAGACTGCTGGTTGATGTTGTCCTCCAAGCAATAGACAATGACCTCCCACCTCTATGGTTGTCCACACAGACCTCCTAGAACTCTTGTCATCCTGCTAGAATGATCAGGAAGGAGTCTTCCCTCTCCATTGATGTACTAGTCACCAATTTGCTCTCCCAAGACAATGATCTCAATTGCTCTTTCCCTTGTTGTTCCTATCTAGTTGGGTAGAGCTTGGTCGGGATCTTGTAGTTACCACAACCAGAGAGGACAAAATTTTTCAGTGCAACTATTTCTCAATTGTCTATGTTGTGTTTTGAGAAACCCCCTCTATTTATAGGTGGGGTTTGGGTCCAGGTTTCTAGTCTATGCGGGGGTGGAAGGGACCGGAAGAACTCAAATTTTCACAACAATTCTGGAATTTTTGCAACCTACAATAGTCAAAACGTCTGCTTGGCAAACCAGACGGTCATCTCGCATGTGAGACACTTGTTTCACAGTTTCCTAGTTGTATACGAATTTGGCAAATTAGTTCCCATTAATATTAGACATTG
Source organism: Alisma plantago-aquatica (assembly GCA_963693085.1). NCBI lineage: Eukaryota > Viridiplantae > Streptophyta > Magnoliopsida > Alismatales > Alismataceae > Alisma > Alisma plantago-aquatica. The sequence goes on from OY856411.1 coordinate 584,781,342, forward strand.
ATTTTCTTGTGCAACAAGTATTTCTCAAGTGAAATGAATAGAGAAACATTTAGAACCTTTCCTGACCGAACTGGACCATCTCGCCCAAGTGAGACAACCGTCTTGGTCACCCAGGCCATCGTCTGGTGACCCGAGTCGAGCCAGTTTGGTTGTCAGTTCATTCCTTATCCAAATTCAATACAAAACATGCCTGACACCCAGACGCCCATCTCAACTCTTGAGACGATCAATTGGCACTTCCAGACGGCCCTCTCAACACTTGAGATGGGAGTTTGGTAGTTATGTCAGCCTATTTGTTGTGTGAATTAAATACCTAAACACTTTAGTACTTAATTCAAAATTCCATTCAAGATCTGAACTCCTCTTCTAGGTCAAGACCTATTTGTGTGACCCTATAGATCCCATATTACGTTGGCAATGAATGCCCATAACAACTTATGACATCGAAAGCAAAGAGTGGTGCATAGTCACACATCATTGCTACCCAAGTACATGGAAAAGTTAGGGAACAACTTCAACCTACAATCTGTGTATGGTGTTGTAACGTTTGTATAGTTCCTTCATCACTGATGTCCAAATTGAACTAGAGACATGGAGTCATCACCCTCATTATTGTTCAATCTTGTTTCTTGAACCAGAGCGGATTGACTGATATATATATATATTTATATATATATACATATATATATGTATATATATACATACATACATATATATATATATATATATATATATATATATATATATATATAAGCTCAATATCATATATTGACTCACATGTGCATGGCCATGCTTTTCTCAATCTCACTAATCAAGAGTCCTAGGACATCACACTCCCATAGGAGGGACAAATCCCATATATATCACTCATAGTCAATCCCCATGTGTCAAAGCCACCCAATCATCACTGTTATAACAACCCATGTTTTAGGACTACATTTGATAATGTCAAAGTGTACCCAATGACATGTGTTGAGTGTAGTGGTTTTAGGTCTAAGAACCATAGCCACCACCATTACTATGAGACCTGACCATGACTTCCAGGATGATGGCTTCCATGTGTCAGTATCATGGTGGGTTTGTCTGATACACTATTCTCTAACATGTATCTGTGTGCTTGGTTTGATATCACCATATCAGGACTAATGAGATTCAACCAACTCACACTCTGATCTTATGTGTCATTTTTATCTATCAACCTTCCATAGTAACAACCAATCATGGACATAGTGAGAATGTCTATATGTACTCTTAACATCTGTATGATCTCATCCACAAGGTTAGTAACTAGAATATATACGTCATTGTGTAATATAATTCTCTAGACATTGATAATGTTACATCATTATCTCATAATTGAATTAAATAGAATAGATTGGAAGGTTTCCTTTTACTAATAATCAAATCGTTTTTACATGATATGCTATTACAATCATCACATGTTTGGCTCTCTAGGCATACATAACCAGCATACGTTTCTTCTCTTGTTGTTGGATCACATTTATTTGTCCTTCATTTTTAGGTAAGCTCACCACATAATTTATAAATGTATATCTTGGGTAGTATTCCTCCCACCTTGAAACTACTTCCATATGATTGGGTAGATGCCCAAATCATGTAGTAGATATGTTTTGTGGTAGGACATATCAGGGGTGAATGTGGAATAGTTGTGACTAAAATGATAGTAGATTTTATCCCCTTCACTGATATCGTGTGATCCCATACAAAATAGTTCAAATCATCATATTATATGTCTTTTACCTTCTTGAGCTTGCTTAAATAATCTCTAAGAGATCAAGCAAAGGAAGACATTATGCCTCCCATAATAAATGGTAAAATGTTCTTTGTGGGGATATATTTCAAATGGTTGATCATCATTTCCCCCAAGTTTAGACACTTGCTATTGAACATTGATCTCATCATGGAAAGTGCCTTATGTAGACAACAACATTGCTTATCATACCAGACAAAAATTATGTTTGCAAAGACCTTCAAAATATACATCACTGCCATTCTTCTGGTCTTTAACTTTCCTACATTAAAAACATCTTGGTCATTAATTGTTTCCATGCAAAGGAGTGATCATAATCACAGTTCTTTTCAGGTAGCCCCTTATCAAACTTTGTTACAAATTTTGGAGTGAGGGAATAATCTTGTTCAACTGAGGGGCTACTAAGACATGTATATTACCAAAAAACTTGAACCTTAAGGCATCTTCACCTTTGTATTTTACCTTCTCTAATGTGTTGAAAGGTTCCGTAATGATCTCCTCATTAGTATCTTGTACATCCATCATTATCTTTTGTAGACTAACATATATGACATAGAACTAGAGTTGAAATTGTTCCCAAGGGGTTATATTGTTGGAAGACAAGCTTATCATATGGGAATCAATCTTATTGTCATGTTTTGAGGGTAAAGAAGCCACACATATTTTCTTGGTTGCCAAAATGTTCCTCCCCTAGCCCATTGTCCATAGAGAGTATCTTCTGGCTCCATCCCCTTGAATTGCATCCAATCAGTCTTTAGTTGAGATACCATGTCTGGTGCCTTAGTCTCTAACTCCACTTCATGCCCCCATAAAATTCCTCCTCCTCATAATATTCTGACCTAGAGCTCATGAAGAGGCTGAAATGCACTCTCCTTATGAGTTCATCCTCCTATTCTTATTCATCAACCATTAGCCTACTTCTTTCTTGAGTCAATGTAGGTTGCAGTCGTGGTTGTGGTGTTGTGCATGATCAAGACAGAGGAGTTCCTACTGCTCCTCTTTGTGGATGCCTTGGGGCCTCCACTTCAAAAGAGTCCACCACATTCGTTCGGTCTTCTTCAAATATGCTCTCTTGTAAGGAGTGGTCCACTCCTTAATCAAATAAAGAGCAATCATCCATAACAAACCCACACCAATTGTTTTGCAATGGACAAATAACCATTATTCAATCTTTCATCAATGTATGTCATAAAAACCAAAGTATAGTAGTGGAATAAAATACATTGAATATTTGCAATTTTTCATAATACATGATAATATCCCACTTAGGGGTTTGCATGAAGGTAACAAATTCAACATCTTACATCAAGTATAACTCCCAAATGTCAACTCCACTAAGCAGAGTCCATGTCATCATGCCAAGCCCTCCGTGTTCTTCACCTAAGGGGTTGGAAGCATACCCCGTAAAAGAAAATATGTTGATATTTTCAGTATAAAAAATGATAGTATGTGTTGGGTTTTAGGGGAGATGGAGAAGGCAGCGGAAACAAAAAATTTTCTCCCCAAACCCATACCAAGGAAACGCGTCAACGTCTATATAATAGGAAAGGATAGTTTGTTCATACCTTGTCCCGAGGCTTGCTCGGCGACAATACCTCGTGCAATGCACGGACTTCAACTCCGGTCTTCGACGGCGTCTGTGCAGCTCCTGGTCACACCGGGACTGACAACTCCTACTCGAACCGGACTGTCAGATGACAGTTGTCCTCCTGAGTTGCAGTGACCTCCCGCCTCTGTAGTAGTCCACACGGACCACCTGGAACTCCACACTCCTTGTCCCACAAGGAAGTGGAAGGAGTCACACCCTCCTTTTGACGTACTAGTCACCAACACACTCTCCTGTCGTCAATTGCAACTGCAGTTGTCCTTCCCTTGCTGCACCTCCTTTTGCAGGAAGCACTTGCTCGGGCTCTCTCTCGGTTACCAAAACCAGAGAGAACGACAACTTTGCAGAGCAATCAACTTGCACTGAGTTGTTTTCTGAGAAGCCCCCAATACCCCTATATATATAGGAGGGTCATGGGACAGGGTTCTCCATCCCGGGCAATGCGGGACTAAAAGCAGGAGTAGAATGGTTTGAGATTTTCCACAAAAGGCAACCAACTCGAAGCTTGAGCCGATCGGCTGGGACCTGAACCGGTCGTTTGGGACACCCAACCGATCGGTTGGTGCCCTGAACCAAACGGTTCATGGTCCTGATCCGACTCAAATTGACTTTCCTTCCTTTGTTTTTAATTGGTATCAAATACCAATCCTATTCCCAATCAAATTGGGAAATTGAAACACAGGGAAAATTCTCACCAATCCTACTTTCCCAAGTTGCTCGGTTGCACCAGTTTAATCGATCGTTTCAACACTTGAAGCAATCAGTTTATCCTGGGTTTGAGCCGATCGGTTCAACAATTGAACCGACCAGTTTAGCAACCTCAGCCGACTGGTTCAACCCTTGAACCAATCGGTTGGGAGTGCAGGTTGTGCAGAATCAGTCAATTTCGATTTCAATCAATCCGATACTCCAATCAACATGTCCAACACCTTGAACATTATGACATTGAGCTATAAATCAATTGAGTGTTTAATTGAACTACTAAACTCCTTTAGTAATCAATCTAAACATTGCTTGTGGACAAAACTCCTCTTCTAGGTTAAATCCTATGTGTGTGACCCTGCAGGTCCATTTCACGTTGGCAGTGAAAGTCCATAACACTTATGACTTCACAAGCAAAGAGCGGTGCCTAGTCACACATCAATGATACCCAAGTGAAAGTAGAAAGTTGGAGAACAACTTTCATCCTACAATCCATGAATGGTGTTACAGCGAGTGTATAATTCCTTTGTCACTGATATCCCGAATGAACTCGAGGCATGGAACAGTCATCATGTCAACGTTCATTCACTTTCTTGATCTCAGAGTAGACTGGAAGAGATATGTATGACATCAATATCACATACTGATTCACACATGCGTGCACACCTTTCTCAATCCTACTCATCAAGTGGCCATGGATATCAAACTCCCTCAGGAGGGACAAATCCCATATCTATCACTCACCCCTCAAAAGTCCCATGTGTCAAAGCCACCCAATCATCACCTTTATAACAACCCATGTTTCAGGACTGCGTTTGATGATGTCAAAGTGTGCCCAACGACATGTGTTGAGTTTAGTGATTTTAGGTCAAAGAATCACACTCACCACCATCACTATGAGTACTGACTGTGACTACCATCTCATGGTTCCATGTGTCAAACTCACAGTGGGTCTGTCCGGTACACTTGTTCTCTAACAAATACCTATGTGTTTGGTTTGATATCTCTATATCATGACTAATGAGATTCTATCATCAACCAACACCACAATCTAGTCTTGTGTGTCATTGCTGTCTATCTACCTTCCACAATGACATCCGACTAGGGACATAACAAGAATGTACAAACTCTTAGCATCCGTATGATCTCATCGTTCAGGTCCTCAACCTGAAAGCATACGTCATTGAGTATTGTCATCTTTAGACATTCAATCTGTTCTATCACTATCTCATATGATTGAACCAGAAAGAATTGGAAGCTTGCCTTTGATGTTTATCATATCAATCTTAATGTATCCCACCAATCATCATATGATTGGCTCTCAGGGCATACATACCAACAGACTCCCACTTGCACTGTGAGCCAATCACCATTGAATCATATTCATAGTGATCTTCAAACATGTCCCACATGTTAATGTGCTCTAGTTCCAACATAGTGAGTAATGGAAACACCTTGCCAAAGTCAGTATAAATTGCATGTCTCACATCTCTTCACTGTACGTCACACGTATGAGATGGAGTTGCCGTAATATGCGATCTAGTATTCCTTTGCTAACCTTTAGCCACACTGCATGATCAAGGATTCCAGACTTGTCATCAACGAGCGGAATATCTATAAGTTCATCTCATGAACTTTCAGATCCATATAGTATCTATTGCTGTTCTCTAACAGATAGATACTCGACATTTTCTTTTAAATGACTTTATTGGAACATTTCCAATTATTAACAAATTTTCACCTTTATACATCTTATGTACATTTTGCGATTAATTTTTTGTCTTTTCGGAAGTTCTCATCAATGTAACTCTTTACATCGAACTTTCCCTTACCTTCATAGAACTAGTACTTCTCAAGTACTTATCAAGTTCTCATGGTGTTTCAGTAACCCTTACTGGAAGTAGACAGACATCCACTCGTCATGTCCCACATACGAGTTATCAGGATGAGCACATCATATTGCCATGTCATACATACAAGATGATGAATGCATTTTATTCTTGCCATGTCCATACATGCAAGATAATGGGATGATTACATACATGATAGATCCATATCTATTCTTAGTGTTCCCATTCTTCATAAGAATTGGACATTTGGCCTTGGGATACTAACTCCATGTAGTATGGACAAGTTTTCTCCCACTGAATCTGTGCATACTGAACACTTCAGTATAGATTGCCAATGTATGCTTTCTCTCTTCCAGTTCAAGAGGTTTTTGAGAACTATCTCTATAGATCTCTATTCCTATCACATAGGAAACATCTCTATCTTCCTTAAAGATAATTTCCACTTTTAGATTTCCTTTTAGAACATTTCCATTTCACATCAATATGTGAAATGTGAATACGCTCCCACTAAATCACAGATCCATTCTTTATCTTTGACATATCAGTCAAACCCTTTGACTATATCATCAAAGTAAAGATCCAATTCTGAGTTGCTTGTACTCAATCAATCACATTGATTAGTCCATTGTAACTTATAGACTCCATTTGCATTAGTGGATTCATAAACCTTATAGGTTGTGTCACGTACACATCCTTGTTTTATTCCTCATAGGAATGCGGTTTTAGTATCCATATGCCAAAAGTCCTAGTCATTAAGTTGCAATCAACAAGCATCATCCTTCTCAAAATGTTATCCATGTATCTTAACACTTAAGATTCATCTGCACTTATGGATCTTATCCAATGGGTGCCACCATAAAGGTCATACCTTATGGTTGACATGGATGTCATTTAGGATGTAATGGTCATAAACCATGTCTCAAAATTTGGTTCCTCATATTCATCTAGATAGTTGACTCATCACATGAACAACTTTATCACATAGATAATTGAGGTGTATCTGTTAAGGATATAAGAACTCACAACCCTTGTGATTCTTAATCTCTTTTATTAGTGTGGGGTATTCTTTTATTATGAAGAATTCAGTTATTCGATAATCATTCTCTAACTCCTTAGAGTATGATTCCTTCTTGATTTAGACATCACCATGCCTTAATCATGAGTTCACTATGATACACTATCATAATCACTCACAAGGATCTCAAGCATTTGGTCCGAGTATTTCATTCATTGATCTCATCAAGAATTAACACTTTACCAAATTTATACTTCATTTATGATAATCTTGAACACTTCAAGACATTCATATTGGTATTTCTCTAAACACCATTAGAAGTATTAGCATTTGTTCCAATAGGTATGTAAATACATCACATGTATTATACCTAATAGGATAATCATTCTCCCACTACCTTTAGTGAAGATTGATTAATAATGTCCAAGATATTCATGTCTCTTACTGGTTTTCTAACCGAAAGAGTCTAGATTTATCCATCATATGGAAACTAGAAATGAATTTCTCATGATTGATGCTAATTAGATTGTTTGAGTTATCTATAACTTTTAGGTATCGTCTTATCTTATGCATATCAAATATCACAAGATAAATAAGGCATTGCCACAAAGATCATATCTTTAAGATTGAAAACTCAACTTTATTAATTGCCATCATTGTCATACAATATGCAAAAATAAAGTGTTACTATCTATTGGCAAGTATGAAATAGCAGTTCATAACTGTATTACATGCCTTATTGGCTGAAAATAAACTAAAGTACTCCTATCTATGAAGGCAACACTTGCCCTAAATAAGAATGCTTTACACTTTACATCTTGGTATCATATACCTCAAAAGTGTTACAAGTTTACTTTCATGACACCTTTAAGTAGAGGCTTCAGTCACCTCCTTCTTCTTTTGTTCTTCCAGATAGAGAGGACAATTCCTTTTCCAATGTCCTGACTTTTGACAATGGTGGCAATTTCCTTTCTTGGTCACGCCTCCCTTGGCCTTGAGAGCTGAAGATGGCTTGGACTCCTGGCTAGCTTCAGAACCTTTCTTAGCTTTGCCCTTGCCCTTGCGCTTGGACTTGCCTTTCTTGCTCGTGATCACCATCACAACCTTAGGCTTGTCCTTCTTCATCTGTAACTCGGCTGTCCTCAACATGCCCAACAACTCTGACAGTGGCCTATCAAAGTTGTTCATGTTGTAGTTCATCACAAACTGACTGTAAGATTCTGGCAACGATTGCAGTATCACGTCAGTAGCCAACTCTTGGCTCAGTGGAAATCCCAGTCTCTACAGGTTCTCCACATACCCAATCATCTTGAGTGTGTGAGGACCAACTGGATCTCCTTCTGTCATGAAGCACTTGAACAACACCCTAGAAACATTGTATCTCTCTTGCCGTGCCTGATCCTCATACATGTTCCTGAGATGCTGAATCATCTCTATGACACCCATGTTCTCATGCTGTCTTTGCAACTCATGGTTCATTGAACATAACATCAAGCACTTTGCATCAATGGCATCATCAGCATGCTTCTTGTAAGCATCCCTTTCTGCCTTTGGTGCATTAGGAGCGGGTTCCTCTAGAATTGGAGTATCCAGGACATAGAGCTTACGCTCTTGAGTGAGAACAATTCACAATGTCCGATACCAGTCATGGAAGTTCGTCCCATTCAGCTTGTCCTTGTCAAGGACCGATCGCAAAGAAAAGTTGTTGTTGTTGTTTGTCGTCATTTGTACTACAAAAGGAAATATGCAATTTTAGTCCAAAAACTCATTTTTGACTTATTTGATTGATTTGAAAATTTGACGATATAATTAGGCCTTTAATTAATTATCGCTCCCACTATTTTACTTCAAATTGATAGCCCTCACCATCAATTCGGAAGATTGCAGCGTACAACCTTCTAGTGGGCAAGATCCTAAAATCCTCTAAGTCATGAGTCAGCTTTGGCTGATCGCCCACAACTTAGATCTCTCAGGTAGGAAACTCTTGCCAATTGCATCATATGCAACTCTTGATAAGATGTCATATGCAACACCTTGCCGTGATCATCTCTATGCCTCAAGGTGCTAGATCCCATCTAGGTCACCTTGTTAAGTCCAACCCAAAGCAAACACGATGAATATGCACCCTGCTTTGGCAGACCCACACATTCATCCTTCACGCTTCCACGAGATAGATGGTGCACCACGCTTTGGCGTGCCCACACTTGGTCGATCAAGCTTTTCACGCGTGTCGCATTTGGAAGGCATCTAAAACTTAATATTTAATGAGGGATTTGGTTTTTATATACATATACATATCCAATCACCACAATACATAGTACATATCATATACATGCTATATCCCACAGAAAACATGCAAAAAATGATAAAAGCGATGATTATGGCCATCCTAATGTGATTCCTCGAGCCAAGAGAAATCACGATCATCTAGGTCTACATCACATGCAACCTTTACAAGATGAACTTCTGTGCTTTGCCTTTGGAGTAGATCAATTCATAACATGAACGTCTTGCTCGGTCCGGCCCGGTTGTCTTGGTGCCACCAGCCGATCGGTTGTCCTGGTCATCGTGCATCTCTTCGTGGCCGCCACCCGCTCGTCTCACTCCTCAAACCGGCCATCAACAGATCGGTTCACTCCTTGAACCGATTGTCTGGAACGTCAACCGATCGGTTCACACCTTGAACCGATCGTCTCAGCTGTCGTCTCGATGTCCTTCGGTCTTTGACATAACAGGAAATAAAATATATCATATTATTACATTGCTTAAAAGGAGAAACCCCGAGTTACATTTGGGGGGGGGGAGCAAAGGTAGGAAAGAATCTCGAATTATTTCGAGTTACATCAAGAATAGGAGAACGAAGATCGGTGCACAGACCGAGATGCAAGCAACCACACACAACCAATCACAGATAGGGTTTATTGGCCATAATCACGCTTACACATTCACCACAAAACTCGTTTAAGGGCGACACGTATCGAGTGCATTAATAATACATATCATATATGTAATTTAGGATTTGTGGATTTAGGATTGGACATGCATAAAGCCAATTTTATTCGCATCGTATGCAATAAATAAAGGCGACAAACCAAAATCGATCATATCGATATTCCTAAAATATAGAACAGTTGACGTGGCTCTGATACCACTGTTGGGTTTTAGGGGAGACGAAGAAGGCAGTGGAAACAAAAAATTTTCTCCCCAAACCCATACCAAGGAAACGCGTCAATGTCTATATAATAGGAAAGGATGGTTTGTGGAATCATACCTTGTCTCGAGGCTTGCTCGGCGACAATACCTCATGCAATGCGCTGTCTTCAACTCTGGTCTTCGACGACATCTGTGCAGCTCCTGGTCACACCGGGACTGACAACTCCTACTCGAACCGGACTGTCGGATGACAGTTGTCCTCCTGAGCGGCAGTGACCTCCCGCCTCTGTAGTAGTCCACACGGACCACCTGGAACTCCACACTCCTTGTCCCATAAGGAAGTGGAAGGAGTCGCACCCTCCTATTGACGTACTAGTCGCCAACACACTCTCCTGCTGTCAATTGCAACTACAGTTGTCCTTCCCTTACTACACCTCCTTTTGCAGGAAGCACTTGCTCGGGCTCTCTCTCGGTTACCAAAACCAAAGAGAACGACAACTTTGCAGATCAATCAACTTGAACTGAGTTGTTTTTTGAGAAGCCCCCAATACCCCTATATATATAGGAGGGTCATGGGACAGGGTTCTCCATCCCGGGCAATGCGGGACTAAAAGCAGGAGTAGAAGGGTTCGAGATTTTCCACAAAAGGCAACCAACTCGGAGCTTGAGCCGATCGACTGGGACCTGAACCGGTCGTTTGGGACACCCAACCGACTGGTTGGTGCCCTGAACCGATCAGTTCATGGTCCTGATTCGAATCAAATTGACTTTCCTTCCTTTGTTTCTAATTGGTATCCAATACCAATCCTATTCGCAATCAAATTGGGAAATTGAAACACAGGGAAAATTCTCACCAATCCTACTTTCCCAAGTTGCTCGGTTGCACCAGTTTAATCGATCATTTCAACACTTGAAGCAATTGGTTTATCCTGGGCTTGAGCCGATCGGTTCAACAATTGAACCGACCGGTTCAGCAACCTCAGCCGATCAGTTCAACCCTTGAACCGATCAGTTGGGAGTGCAGGTTGTGCAGAATCAGTCAATTTTGATTTCAATCAATCCGATACTCCAATAAACATGTCCAACACCTTGAACATTATGACATTGAGCTATCAATCAATTGAGTGTTTAATTTAACTACTAAACTCCTTTAGTAATCAATCTAAACATTGCTTGTGGACAAAACTCCTCTTCCAGGTTAAATCCTATGTGTGTGACTCTGCAGGTCCATTTCACGTTGGCAGTGAAAGTCCATAACACTTATGACTTCACAAGCAAAGAGCGGTGCCTAGTCACACATCAGTGCTACCCAAGTGAAAGCAGAAAGTTGGAGAACAACTTTCATCCTACAATCCGTGAATGGTGTTACAACGAGTGTATAATTCCTTTGTCACTGATATCCCGAATGAACTTGAGGCATGGAACAATCATCCTGTCAACGTTCATTCACTTTCTTGATCTCAGAGTAGACTGGAAGAGATATGTATGACATCAGTATCACATACTGATTCACACATGCGTGAATGCCTTTCTCAATCCTACTCATCAAGTGGCCATGGATATCAAACTCCCTCAGGAGGGACAAATCCCATATCTATCACTCACCCCTCAAAAGCCCCATGTGTCAAAGCCACCCAATCATCACCTTTATAACAACCCATGTTTCAGGACTACGTTTGATGATGTCAAAGTGTGTCCAACGACATGTGTTGAGTGTAGTGATTTCAGGTCTAAGAATCACACTCACCACCATCACTGTGAGTACTGACTGTGACTACCATCTCATGGTTCCATGTGTCAAACTCACGATGGGTCTTTCCGGTACACTTGTTCTCTAACAAGTACCTATGTGTTTGGTTTGATATCTCTATATCATGACTAATGAGATTCTATCATCAACCAAAACCACAATCTAGTCTTGTATGTCATTGTTGTCTATCTACCTTCCACAATGACATCCGACTAGGGACATAACAAGAATGTACAAACTCTTAGCATCCGTATGATCTCATCATTCCGGTCCTCAGCCTGAAAGCATACGTCATTGAGTACTGTCATTCTTTAGACATTCAATCTGTTCTATCACTATCTCATATGACTGAACCGAAAAGAATTGGAAGCTTTCCTTTGATGTTTATCAAATCAATCTTAATGTATCCCACCAATCATCATATGATTGGCTCTCAGGGCATACATACCAACAATATGTGCATATAAATAGAGATCAAGAAATCTTAGGGGAAACATGATATCAATATACCTAGATAAGACTTCCCAAATCAATATGGAAAGAGAACATCCTAATAGATATCAAAGAGAACATTTTAATAAGATAATCAATAAGAGGGTTTATTGCCTTAAGTAATCTCACAATAATATATCACAACTGTAAACTAATGCATGGCAAGCCAAGGTTGGCTTAACTAATTAACACGACCTTCTATTGAATAGGAGGTCCCAGGTTCAAATCCTTTTGGGAGAAAATTAAAAAGGAGTAAAAAAACCTCCTGGAAGGCACACCATCCAGGGGATAGCCTTACAACGACCTTTTGAGCTACTGGATAGGGCATAGGGGTGACTTGCCACCACATGTCCTGTATGTGGGCTTATTCTGATAGGGTGGGTCCAAAATGTCCCTGCTTAGGAGAGGTTCCTCACATAAAAAGACAATGTTGTAAACAACATTAGACTGATATAATTAAAGTAGGGCCAAGACACTATAAGATCTCAACTAAAAAGTGGGTGAAAAAGTGTATCCTGGATAGAATAAGCACACCTTTGTACATGATAAGTTGAAAATCACACTCCATACATAAAAACCGTGCCCTTTATATGATTGTACTCATGTACCACTACTAGAAATTAAATTAGTCTAAGCCATGCACAAATATAGAGGCAAGAAGTAACTTTAGTCAAACACATATATTAAGGGATGAGAATATACAACTGTCATCAAATGGGGTCAAAGTGTTGGTATGTATGCCCAGAGATCCAATCATATGATGATTGGATTGGCATATATTCTGATTGATTTGATAAATATCAAAGGCAAGCTTACGATTTATTCGAGCTCAATCGATTATGAGATAAATGATGGAGTAGAATGAATGTCTAAAGAATGACAATACTCAATGACGTATGTCTTTAGATTGAAGACCTGAACAATGAGATCATATGGATGCTGAGAGTATGTACATTCTTTTTATATCCCTAGTTGGATGTCATTGTGGAAGGTTGATAGACAACAATGACACATCAAGACTAGAGTGTGTGTTGGTTGATGATAGCGTCTCATTAGTCATGATATGTGATATTAGTGCGTTTCTGCCAATGGTGTTACACACTACTCAATTGGAGTTTGAATAGATGCAACCCCACAAACAGACACACTTGGTGGATTCACTTTCGATATTTATAAAACCTAACTTAACACCTACTCACACTAAAATAACTACACCCGCAAGCACACAAGGTTGTGTCGTAGTATAGGAAGGTGGAAAGTATAGGTTTGATCCAAAGGGAAAAGAGGGGGCACTAGAGCTAGGTTTAGTTTCACTAGGTTCCTACTGTGGAGACTAGGGTTAAGGGTTTTAAGGTTGTTTTGATTGTTAAACTAATATGAACAAACAAACAATTAAAGGTAGGAATGAAAACTAAGTTAACCCTAGACTAGATTAAAGCTAAAGAATCAAGAAAGGATTAAACTAGATATGAAAAGGGCAAATTACACTAAGGCAAGAAAGAGAAGAGCAAAAGATCAATTAAAGAGCTAAGCTAGCATGAACAAGGAAAGAGCAAAGTAAGAAGCTAACTCGAAAATAAAAGAGCTAACTAAGCTAAGCAAGCACAAAACTAGGGTTTTAAGCAGTAAAGAGAGGTGTGGGCTGTTTAGGGGTATGAACTTGTCAACGAGGTTGGGGGTGATGACATGCAAGCATTACTTATCCATTAAGATTATCCAAACCAAAAAACTAGTTAGAGCCTAATGAATTGACCTAAGCTACTAACTGGCCATGGATGGGATGGGATATGTATAGGGGAACTAGTCCCTAACAACTCCCATTACCCTTACGAGGCTCAATTGGGTTACGGATTAGGTTCAATTCAATTTGAGTCTAATCAAGTCTAGGTTTCTAGATTAGACACTCATAGGGCAATTAGGGGCTGAGGGTAGTAATGGGGAGGTGAAACTAGGGCTTTGGACTCCAATTCCCCCACATTCTAGCCTTGAGAAGGCTCCACGCTAATTGCACTAGAATTATCTAATCTAACTACTTAGATATCTCACTTAGGTTTAGGAAGATTGATTAGGATGTAGGAAGATGGGAGGCCACCTAGGGATCCAAGAGTTGGACCTAGGGTCAAATCCCAAAATGCACATATATAGGCAATTTCACTAAATTCCTAAGTGATTTCACACACAAACCAACAAGCAATTCATGGAGAATGAGATACAAATAGAACATACTCATTGCCAAACGAAATCATAATGTTTACATATCATTTCCCCCAATATGGTATCAGAGTAACATAATTTCCCCCAAACAGCCCACCAAGAGGGGCCTAGCTACTCATAGACATGGAAAATACAAAAAGAAAGGAAAAAGAATGAGTAGAGGAGTGAAAAGCCATGATGAGCTATGTGAAGACTCCTCCTTCTACACCTCCTAGCAGATGTAGCTCGAGCTCCCTCATCCAACGTAGGGGAATGACATGGATGTATGGTGGAAATGGAAGGAAAGTAGGGTTTGATTGTGGAAATGGTGAAATGGAGGTGGAATGATGTGGGAATGGGTGGAGGACAAAATGGGGAGGCTAGAGTGGCTGTAGGGTAGCTAACCTCGTTCCCCAACCACCACCTAAGTATATATAGGTGTGGGGGGAAGCACTAGGTTAAGTAGGGGCAAAATGGGAAAAGTTGTGGAAAATTGGGTAGATTGTGTGAGTAGCACGGCCGTGGTGGGTAGCAGTGAGAATGACTGTGGTAGGATACAACAATCGTGGGAATTAAAATGGCAAGATCATAGGGTTTTGGTCAGTTTTGGGCTGAAACTGGCATGGCCGTGGTGGGTCACCACGACCGTGGTGGTGTAAGGGTGGCACAGCCGTGGTGGCTAGCACAGTCGTGGTGAACAAGGTGATGGTGGTTGTGGTGATGTGCCACACCCATTCTTTAGTTGTGTAGCACGTCCGTGCTAGGTGGAACGACCGTGGTGGCTGTCCCTTGCATGACCATTCTTGGATGCACGGCCGTGGTGACTTCAGCTTGACTTGGGGGCGACTCTGTTGATTTGCAAGTGACCTAGCACGACCGTTCTGTGGTACCACGGCCGTGCTGGGTCCTGGATCATCACTTTGACTTTGTTCTTTGGATTTGCTTGGACATCTTTGCCTCAATAGATCTTTGGCCACTAGGGGTAGGTTGAGGAAGCATCAGACTTCACTTTGGGTCTCTCCAAGGGTAGAGAAATCCTAGGATCACTCCTTCTCTCTCTCCCACCAAGTGTGGTACAAATGCCTCAAAAACATGCAAATAATGTCCATAAGTGCATTTTATACAAATAAGCATATTGGGAGGAATAACATGTAATCTAGCAGGTATAGATGTGATTGAAGAGCAATATGACACAAGATGAAGTCTAAAATAGGGCTGAATCACCACCCCAAACTTGAAACATACTTGTCCTCAAGCATGCTCCAACTTAATCTCTCTACAAATTTTCCACAAACAAGAAATGACAAATGCAATGTAAAAGATAATTATTGTTGAATGGGATCAAAGATGACGGAGTACATGCATTTCACCTCTCTCCTCTCCTGATTTCACAATCCAATCATGTAAAGAGCACAAAGCATATGAACTTCAAATATAGCGCATAGAATACATAAGTTATCTATATTTCTTCCATAAAGTTCCGGGTAAATCATTTCATGGTGGAGTTAATCAAGGATGACTAGGAGTATTGTTTCACATTCATGCATTCAATCTTATGTTTCAAATCACACCAAATGACCCACGTGGCTGCGGAAAAGGGTAAAATGAGCTAGGTTTGATGTTTCCTAGCTCAATGGGTATGAAAGTGGAAGAAAGGGCTGCGGTAAGATTTTTGGAGTGCTATTATATAGACCACTCATCTTTTCTTTATTTGAATGCTCTTAAACAGGAGCATCCTTTTATTTTCTTTTTGCATTTTTTATTTTTCTTTTCCCTTAGAGTAGATAGGTCACATGGTGATGAGAGTGAAGCAGTGAGATGTAGATGTGGCCACCCCAACCTTTTGGAGGTGGCCACGGTTGATATGTGTACTTTGGCATCCTTTCATGAGGCAGAGGGGTAAGAAGATGGTGAGTGAATAGTCGGGTCAAAGAGGGATCATTGGTATGATTCTCCACATAAGACACCCTGCATGAAAATTAATCCAATACTTCATCGTAGATATCACACCACATTAGTGAACAAGATGAAATTGATATATCAATCAAGTGATTCCATAAACACTAAGCGTTCAAAGCTTGCTCAACTCACAATTCAACCAAATCAATCACAATCATAAGAGAGGTGATGCACATGTAAAAAGTCAAACATTGATACCACTTAGCAACAAACAATGATAATTCACTTGCATTTTTTAAAGGTCATCATTTTACTCAAAACAGTAGAGATTGGGTCAAAACACACTTTTTAGACAAGAAATCTCAAATTTGGGCAAAATTGGCCAAAACGGTGCCAAGTTGCCTCCAATCACATCTAAGCCTATATTATTGAGCTTACAACAATAAACTAGAAAATCCTATCTAAAACATGTAAAAATTAACAAAAATCTACATGATATGCAATGCATGGCAAAAAGGTAAAATTTTGAAAATTACGCAAAAATGACAGGAATGTAAATGATATGGCATGCAAGGATGCAAAGCAGTAAAGATGACTAAGGTAGATAGCAAAAACAAGAAAACAAAAGTGGATGTGGCATGTAAAGTGGATGTGGCAGGTGAAATGCAAAGTGAAACTAGGGCATACTTGCCCTACCACCCCAAACTTTTGAATCATGTTGTCCTCATCATGATCCTAGAGTTTAGGATGATAGGGTAGATGATCATGGCTCTCTCGAGGCTCCAGCGGTGTTCCTCCTTGTGGTGGAGGATATGCGTAGTAGATGCCCCACTAATCTGTCTTAAGTAGCTGAAATTGGTCTGTAGCACGGCCGTGGTGGCTTCAAGTTGCACGGCCGTGTTGCCTGGCACGGCCGTGGTGTAGTCATTTAGTAGTTTTTCTCAATTTTGCTTCTGATTGAGGGACTTGGTGTGTTTTTCATGCAAATGACCATGGTCGTATTGATGTGCCATGGCCGTGGTGGTCCCTGTAGCTGCTACTCTCAAAATGAGGAACATCAAACACTCAAAAACTTGACCCAAAGTGATTTTTCTTTGAATCCTTCTCTTAATTGTACTCAAATTTCCTTCATTTCACCCTGTTATCACTTGCACATCTTAAAACTAGACAAAAACTATTAAACACAAGTGTGTGTGTGTTTTCTTGGAAAGTGTAAAAACAAAGCAAAAGTATCAAAAAGTGAAGGTTGGGTATAAAAGATCCCAAACTTATGTGGGTTGCCTCCCACTAGCACTGACTTTAATGCCTTCAGTCGGGCTTCTTAAAGATTCTTCAAAATTCACCCATTTGGGATTCTTAGGTGCTTACCCATGCAATAGACACATTCTTCATTGAGAACCTTGTCTTTGACCCATTAATCAAGCAAATCACCATGAGATGTGTCCTTCAACCCCTTATCTCTCAAATCTTGAAATAAACTTCTCAAGTAACTATGCTCATCATCTTCCCCTTGGTTTTGCTGATTTGGAGATTTGAACATATTGATCTTGATCTTCATGTCCATGAAGGAGATTTTCACTGTGCCACTCCGCACATGTATCTCGACGTCAGCTGTAGATAAGAACAATCTTACAAAGATGATGGAAATCTTCTTATCCTTTGGGTCCATGTCAAGAACAATGAAATCCCCCGGAAACACAACTCCTCTCTCCTTGTATATCATCACCAAGACATCATCCACTCTTCCTCTAGGCACTTTGATGGACCTATCCACCAGTTGGAGAGTGTAATGTGTTGGTTTCAATTTGCCTAGGCCCAGCTCAACATAGACACTATATGGCATCAAATTCACACTAGATCCCAAATCAAGTAGGGATTGGTCTATGTGATGTACCCCAATATAGCTTGGTATGAGCGGGGCTCTTGGGTCCTTCCTCTTCACAAGAGGTGAATGCTGTATGATAGAGATCACTTGTTTAGTTAATCTCACCTTCTTTGAAATCCTCCTCATTGACCTTCTCTTCACAGTGCATAGGTTCTTGAGGAAATTGGCATATGATGGGATTTGCTTGATAGCATCCAAAAGTGGAATGTTCACCTTCACTTGGCGAAACACCTCAAGAATATCAACATTGTGCTTTTGCCTCCTTTTCAACTCCGGTGGCTCATCTAGTGCTTCTACAAATGGAGGATCACTAGTCTTTGCCGTATTTCCATGAACATGAGGCGGAACACTAGGGATGGTAGGACCTGCAAAAGGGGTATGTGGTGGATCACATGGAATCCCAAACTCAACATGCGGTATCACAACATCATCTTCAGCAATATCAATCACAATATCACCACTTGGCTGCCTTTGCTTTGCTTTATCAACCTTTCTTTGACTTGCGGGATTCTTAAGAGTTTTCCCACTCCTTAGAACTATCACAACACTACCTTGCTCATGGTGGAGAGGGGGAGCATGTTGTGGCTGAGGAGGAGGTGGAGGTGACACTTGGGGTTGAAATTGAGGTGGAGAAGAGAATTGAGGGGGGTGAGAGAATTGGGGTTGGAAAGTGAAGTTTTGGGAAATTTGAGGTGAGGGAGGTGGTGGAGGAGTGTAAGGCTTGGAGTAGCCTTGGAAGGAGTGAATGGGATGTACTTTCATGGGGGGTGGACTATAGAAAATGTGGTAAGCAGGCATAGGTCCACTTGCTTCATGGTGGCTCATGATGGGTTTTGAAGACAATTTTTCTTCTTGGAGAGCGATTATGGAAGATAACTGCTCTATTATCTCTTCTAACCTTGCAACATCTCTTTGAACATCATCAAAAACTTTCAATCTAGAGAGAACCTCTTCCTCAAACCTTGAGCTATATGTGGGACTTTGTGGTTCCTGGTAGCTATAGGAGTGAGGTGTCTTCTTTTCTTCCCCATAGAACTCAATAACATTGACCGAATGACAAGGATGTGGGCTCTGATCTCCAAACCACGATATAAACTTAGCGGAAGCGATTCGATAAACAGCGGAAGACAAAAATCACCGGAAATTAAAACTTTTTGAGACAAGAGCATGAATCCTTAAAAGCTTCTTTCATAACAAGAGATAAACTGTTTACATCTAATGATAATTACTTCTTGAGAAATTATATACATCAAGATACAAAATCTCAAGAACTCATAACAAAAGACTCCAAGACCTGAGAGTACAGAGGACACATAGGACTGACTCTAACTACACCACATGGCAGGCTAAATCTCCACCTGAGATTTACTGCTGCTCCTGGTGCTGCTACTGCTGGGACTGATCACCTGTAGACCTGTTCCTCCGTCCTCGACGTCCACCTAAAAAGTTGAAGTCTACGGGGTGAGACAATTGTACATAATTGTCCCAGCGAGAGTTATAACTCTCCGCCAGAAGCTTTATTATAACATCAAAGAATAACTTAAGCAGTAAAAGCTTACAATGTATTCAATAGCAGATATAGTTGTATACAAAAGCTCAACATTTATCAAGCATAAAGAACATATGCACTATTCAGTGTAACATCAATCAATTAGCTCATAGTTGCCTTTAACAGGTATACTACACTGTAGATTATGTTTTTCAAACATTCTTATTATTATGCCCTGTGGAGATGAGGTTTACCACTCATACCCCAACCAATCACTGTTAAGTGCCTTAGTATCATACTAGGTCATTGAAAGAGCCGGATTCTCATGACCTTCACCTTCCTCAGTCAGTAAGAGGATCACTTGTAGGACATCTTGTGTCTCTACTATTATAGCTCACCAGGGTAATCTGGTCCTTCGCTATTTTAGAGTTACAGTGGCGTTCTGTACTCTCTTCGTCATCAGGAGATTTCATGTTTATCTCCACTGATACAGATATCTATGTTCTCTTCATCATCAGGAGGTTTCATGTCTACCTACTACTGATACGGTATGGAAAAGTAGTGAAGGATTGACAGATTACATATCTACATCAAATCCCTACACTAGGATGTAAGGTTCTACACATCCATGTACCCCACATACTCAATAGTATGTGATCCAGGAGTTCCCTTAGGAAAACTTGTTTCACCATCATTTGATCTCTGACAATGATGGGTCTATGATCAGGGCTCTACATTATACTTGATTAGTTAGGTACATTCAGTATTCATTTAACATCACACATTGTTCTTCAAACAATAACAGTAGCATAACAGCTATAAAAGGAGAATACTAAATGTAACAAGCCTAACTCACATCAATCATCATTTCTCATTATACTTATCACAAGTCATCTCTAAAGCATGACCTTGATGGTATTCATGGCTCTCACAGCCCATTATTATCATAGAATGTCACTGACAAGGCATCAAGATACTTTACTTATTCATAAAGCTATCAATATGCCTTTAATGAATATAGTATCATCATCCATACCTGGATATGATCACCTCCATATCAGAACCTGCATGGTTAATTCAACTAATAAAGGTAATTCAAAACAATGATTATACTTTCCACTCTTGTCATAAGAGCTAAGTTCTTTGATTCTTATCAAATAGAGTTTAATACTCATATAACATGTCATCACCTTTGAATTAGGGTTTCATTACCCTTGAATTAGGGTTTACTATTCACATCACATGTCATTACCCTTGAATTAGGGTTTACTATTCACATCACATGTCATTGCCCTTGAATTAGGGTTTACTATTCACATCACATGGTGAATTGAACTCATAACATCATCATGTATGAGGAACATCATCATTGATGCTCTCAGATTAGCTTAAGATTCATCATATATCATCATTAGGGTTTCCATGATCTCACATAGGTGGATCATACCCTAATCATGCACATTCATGTGTATTGAAGGTTCTTTACTTGAGTTTCCACCCTAAAAGGGTACTTTCTCTCTCTTAAGGTACTTTCTCTCTCTTAAGATACTTTCTCTCTCCTCACACTAGTAGATGGTGATAACACCACTCTAGATCAGGTTGGGTTAAGTCCTCATGGGCTAACATAAGCCAAAACATCACTATCATGTGATTAGAGTTTGATTTGAACAAGGTATTACTCAATTGAACCCATCAAGGTATTTTGGTAATTCACCCCATTGATCACCATCATGGTTCAATTCATTAGTCACTTAATCCCTTAATATCCTAGGTTATCATTAGGGTTTAGATTAGAGCATCATTGAACCATTTACACCTTCAATTGATTAAGTGAAATCAACCTTTGAAAACCTCAAACGATTTCAACCTTCAACCTCCAAACGGTTTGAGACCGTTTGGATGAGTTGACCGTTTGCTAGGGTTGACTCCAAGACCGTGTGACCTTAAAGGTCATTTGCCCAAACCGTGTGAGGGCGTAGACCGTTTAACAAGTTTGACTTCAAGACCGAGAGGGCTTACACGGTTTGAGACCGTTTGGTGTCTCTCGATCTTGAGATCGTTTGAGTCCAAACGGTCTTGAGACCGTGAGGCCTCACACGGTCTTGATACCGTGTGACCTCAAACGGTCTTGATACCGTGAGGTATCAAACAGTCTTGAGACCGTGAGGCCTCAAACGGTGTTGAGACTGTGAGGCCTCAAACGGTCTTGAGACCGTTTGGTCCACTTGGTCTCAAAACGTTTGGACCTCCAACATGGTTCAATGATTTCAATCGTTTATGATTATCAATGTTGAAGCCTCCAAATGGTCAAAGCCATGGTAACCACTTATAGATTGAGTTAATTAGGGTTATTATTAACCAATTGGTCACTCAATTGACCCTCAATTGTTATCCAATTAGGGTTGAAGTTGGTTCAATTAAGGTCCATCAACGTTCAACCATCAACACTCAACAATGTGAATCAACACAAGGTTGAACCCTTCAATTGAGCTCCAATTGGGCCCAAACTTGGCCCAAACGGTCTTGAGATCGTTTGGATGAACTCCACACGGTCTTGAGACCGTTTGCCCAAGATTTCATCAAAATCTACTGTGATTTGATAGGAGTTGAACCTTGATTGAGTCTCAAATCAGCATTTTGATTAATTCAATAACCTATTGCAATTGGGCCCTCAATTGATCAAATTACCTTAACCCTAGACCTCCAAACGGTCTTGGGTTGTCACCACACGGTCTTGAGACCGTTTGGATGAGTTCCAAATGGTCTTGAGACCGTTTTCCCATCCAACTTTTGTATTCTAGTGTAAATTCTTCAAGGTTGGATCTATTGAGTTGATTATCATATCAATACTTAATTGCAATGTAATTTGGTATATTCGTACTTTCAATTGGTCAACTATACTTGACCCCAGACCTCCACACGGTCTTGGGTGATTCCCCACACGGTCTTGAGACCGTTTGATTGATCCCCAAACGGTCTTGAGACCGTTTAGGTTAATCAACCCAAAAACACTTAATCAAATCATTGAGATTTCAGTACTGATTTCAATTAGGGTTTGCCCTAGTAATCATCCTTCAACTCTTAGATCATTTGGAATTAGTCCATCAAATTTGGTGAGTTGTTAATAAACATTATTTTGAACAGTAATCTCATACGGTCAACGCTTGGTCAACGTTCTTACACGGTCTTGAGACCGTTTTCCCAAAAAGGGCGATTTCAACAGATTGGAAATCAGGAGTAAATTCAATTAAAGTTGTTGATTAAAAAGGCCATATCTCACGATTCCTTTGGAGTTATCATCTTAAATTTTGTGGGTGATTAGCCTACATAATTATGAACAGAAATCTTATACGGTACATGCTCGATCAACGCGGCTAAACGGTCTTGAAGACCGTTTTCCCTTACACGGTCCTGAGACCGTTTGCTCACTACACGGTTTTGCAAACTGAGAGAGCAGTTTGTGGAGACCGTTTAGTAAAGTGAAAAGTAGTGGATTAACTTTGGAAATAACGTCTTCATCTCCTAGCTCAAGAACAGCAAGGATTTCTCACGGATTTGCTTGCAAGGTAACAAAGGAAGGTAGAGAAGAAGAACTATCATCTAAAAGCATAAATGAGATGTATATAACAGAGCATAGGTTTAGAGTTATAAAACCCGCCTAAAGCTTGCTCCTAGAGCTCCAAGCTTTTAATGGCGTCCTTGAGTTTTCACAGGTCGGCCAAGGTGATCCTTCCAAGGAAAGTCGAGAAGAGATGGCTAGAAAGGTAGAGCTATGTGAGCTAGCCATCAATTTGACCTTGAATTCAAGTTCTAACCATGAACTTAAGAAAAAGGGAGGATTCAAACCTACCTTGCCCTCCTTGGTCGTCCTCTTGATCTCCACAGCTCCTCTTTATTCGGTTTGGGTGAATAGAACAGTGAAAGGAATGAAGGGAGGGTTTCCTTGCTAAGTGAAGTGGAGAGTATATATACTTGGGGTGAGATTTTCAACATAAGCTCATAAGTTCTCCATATTTTCAACTAAGTCCCTCAATCCTTCTATGCTCGTCCCTTCATATTAATTCTAAGGACAAACCTTCTTCTAAGGTCAATAAATGAGGGCAAAGAAGATCAACCTATTAGTTAAGCATACACATAAAAGGGCTATAGCACATACACCTTGATTATTCAATCACAAAGGTGTTTTTTCATAACTTGATTAATCAATTGAAGTGACCTTTCATCATTTCTCCTCTAAATGATGACAAGAGTCTTAAAAGATATTTTAGATGATGTATTTTACAAGTTTCACCCCTCAAATTGGGTAAATTGCACTTTTCTCCAATTTAGGGTTTTCAAGCACCGGGATTGCTTCCACAGCTGCACCTTGGTGCCCAAGCTTGGGAAATCCCTCAAACCTTACCATAATCATTCTCATGATGTCTCAACATCAGAGGAACATCTCAACATGTGCAAATTTCAAGTTAACCCTTCTAACTGGGTAATTTACACATAGGTCCCTGTATTACAAAACAATGCTACAACTTTATATAAAAAGGAGCAAAAACTGAAATATATGTTTCTGAGAAACTTAATTACATGCCCAAAGTTAATCACAAGGATTTAATTACATATTTAGGCAAAACACCTAGGGTTAACTCATAACCCAGGTCAGGGATGTTACAAATTATCCACCCCTTACAAGGATTTCGTCCCCGAAATCGATAAGACATATTAAGAGAAAAGGGCATGATACTTCCTTCTCATCTCATCCTCTAATTCCCAAGTGGCTTCTTCAACACCACGGTGGTTCCAGAGGACTTTCACAAGACTTATATCTTTCTTTTTTAACCTTTTAATTCTATTATCAAGGATTGACACTGGTCCCTCCTCATAGGATATATCATCATTCAATTCTACCTCCATAGGTTGTAGAAGTGACTCGGTGTCTGGGTGACATTTCTTCAGCATAGAAATGTGAAACACAGGATGTAACCTTTGTAACTCTGGTGGTATCTCTAGTCTATATGCTACCTTTCCAATTCGTTCAATGATTGGATAAGGCCCCATAAATCTAGGAGCGAACTTCCCTTTCCTTCCAAAACAAAGGACCCCTTTCCAAGGAGAGACTTTGAGATATACTCTGTCTCCAACCTGGAACTCTAAGGGTCTACGACGCTTGTCAGCATAAGATTTCTGTCTATCCTGTGCAGTCTTAATCTTTTGTTGTATTACTTTAATCTTCTCTGTGGTCTGCTGCACAAGATCAGGACCTAACAACTGACGCTCACCAGTCTCGAACCAACACAGAGGTGATCTACAACGTCTACCATACAAGGCTTCATAAGGTGCCATATCAATACTATGCTGATAGCTATTGTTATAGGCAAACTCTATCAAGCTTAGGTGTAGATCCCAACTCCCGGTAAACTGGAGAACACATGCTCTCAAAAGGTCTTCTAAAGTCTGTATGGTCCTTTCTGACTGTCCATCAGTCTGTGGATGAAAGGCCGTACTAAACCTTAGCTTGGTGCCTAAGGCTCTGTGTAACTGTTCCCAAAAACGACTTGTAAACTGAGGACCTCTGTCAGAAACTATTGTGACAGGAACTCCGTGCAAACGCACTATCTCTTGAACATATAATTCTGATAACCTTTCAGCAGAATAGGTTGTTTTGACAGGTAAGAAATGTGCTGTCTTAGTCAACCTATCAACAACTACCCAAATGGAATCATGTCCTTTGCTTGTCCTGGGTAGGCCAACAACAAAGTCCATGGTCACATGGTCCCACTTCCACTGTGGTATGGGTAAAGGTTGCATTGTTCCTGCACGTTTCTGGTGTTCAACTTTAACTTGCTGACACACAGGGCACCTCAGAACAAATTCTGCAACATCCCTCTTCAATCCAGGCCACCAATACAGATCTTTCAAATTCCGATACATCTTGGTGCTCCCTGGATGCATAGCATACATGGAAGAATGATCTTCTTCCAGGACTAACTTCCTCAAGTTATCCACATCCGGCACTATCATCCTTCCATTATAACAGGCTACTTGGTCATCTGAGTCAGGGAAACCATCTCGCTTCTCATTTCCGTACTCAGATCTAATCTTCTGAACTGCATCATCACCTTGCTGTGCTTCCTTAATCTGCTCTCTTAAGGTAGGTTTAATATGCATCTCAGCCAACAACCCAGCTAACAATGACACCTTCAACTGTACATTGTCCTGCCTTAAAGAGATAAGCATATCTCTCCTAGAGCATACTAAAGAATTTAGTTGTGCTCTATTCATGGTTGATGTTGCTGATTTCCTACTCAAGGCATCTGCAACAATATTGGCCTTGCCTGGATGATAATCAATTGTACAGTCGTAGTCCTTGATTAACTCCATCCAGTGACGTTGCCTCATGTTAAGCTCATGCTGAGAGAAGATATACTTAAGGTTCTTGTGGTCTGTGAAAATCTGGAATGTTTCTCCGTAGAGATAATGTCTCCAGATCTTCAAGGCATGAACCATAGCAGCTAACTCCATATCGTGTGTCGGATAATTCTCCTCGTGTTTCTTAAGCTGTCGGGAAGCAAAAGAAATCACTTGTTTATCCTGCATCAACACACATCCTAGTCCATTCTTGGAAGCATCACAGAAAACTACATATCCTTTTCCTTGTTCAGGTAGTACAAGCACAGGTGCACTTGTCAACCTCTCCTTCAACAACTGGAAAGACTGTTGACACTTATCACTCCAAGAAAAAGGAACATCTTTCCGGGTCAACTTGGTCAAAAGTAAGGCTATAGAACTAAATTTCTTAATGAACCTTGGATAATAGCCAGCTAACCCCAAGAAACTTCGAATCTCCGTTGGTGTCTTCGGTTGTTCCCACTGTAGAATAGATTCTACCTTTGTAGGGTCAACACGAATTCCCGAGGCAGATATCACATGTCCAAGAAAAGATACCTCCGGCAGCCAGAACTCACACTTGCTAAACTTAGCATACAACTTGTGTTTTCTTAGCAAGGTCAAAGCTTGGCGAAGATGCTGCTCATGCTGCTGAGCATCCTTACTATAGATCAGAATGTCATCTATGAAGACGACAACACACTGATCAAGGAAAGGTCGAAAAACTCTATTCATGAGTTCCATAAATACAGCTGTTGCATTGGTTAGTCCAAACGACATAACCGTGAACTCATAGTGACCATACCTTGTCCTAAAGGCAGACTTGGATATGTCACTATCCTTAATACGGAGTTGATGATATCCAAACCTCAAGTCTATCTTTGAAAAGACTGTTGCACCACGCAACTGATCAAAGAGATCATCAATCCTCGGCAGAGGGTACTTATTCTTTATTGTTACTTTATTGAGTTGTCTGTAGTCGATGCACAATCGCATTGACCCATCTTTCTTTTTAACAAACAAGACCGGAGCACCCCAAGGTGAAGTGCTCGGTCGGATAAAACCCTTCTCAAGTAACTCTTGAAGCTGTTTCTTGAGTTCTGCCATCTCGGCAGGCGCCATCCTATATGGAGTCTGGGCTATGGGCTTCGTATCTGGGATCAGATTGATTTCAAAATCAATCTCTCGAGGTGGTGGTATACCAGGAAGTTCTTCAGGAAACACATCCTCGAATTCCCTGACTATGGGAACTTCAGCAGGATTGGACCTTTCCTTGGTAACATCTACCATATGGGCTAAGAATGCATAACATCCTTGCCTCAACAACTTATCAGCAACCATAGCTGACACAAGACAGGTGGGCATAATCTTTCTTTCTCCTTGAAAGATCCATGTGTTGCTTTCATCAGCAAACACAGCCAACTTGGACTCACAATCCAAGAAAACTCTATACCTTTCTAAGGTATCCATCCCGAGGATTATATCAAATCCTTGCATATCAAGCGGTATAAGATCCACTTGAATGCGATGGTCAGAAAAGAAGAGGATGCAAGGAGAGCATACCTCCTGCAAAATGGCAGACCCACTCAACGGAGTCTCCAACAACAAACTATCTGTCCTATGACTAACAATCACATTGTAGTTACGAATCACTCTATGAGTGATGAAAGAGTGCGTAGCACCCGAGTCAATCAGAACAGATACAACACATGATGTAGACATATCAGGATATAAAAGTTTCATCTGACCTGCCACTACCCGTGGATTGACCACTACATCTGGTGGGTTCATAGCATAGAACCTCGCTGTCGCCTGGTGTTGAGGTGGTGCTGATGATCCAGCTTGAGACGCTTGTCCACGTCCTCGAGCTGCTTCTTGAGATTGCATTCTCTGATATCCTTGTTGATTCTGTCTCGGAGGCTGTGTCACACTGACAGGCCTAGAACGACAATCCTTCATCAAGTGTCCCACCTTACCACAGTTGTAGCATCTCCTCTCCTGTTGTTGTGGTCGGGGTGGTCCAGTAACTGACATTGATGCAGAACTGTGAGTCCCTTGAAGCGGTTGACTCCGTCCTCTACCTCTGCTTGGTGACCTTTGAGTTTGAGAACTCGATCTGGGTGGTGGAGGATTAGGTGCAGAGAATCTAGGTTTCTTAAAATCCCTAGATGAAGAACCCTGGAACTGTGGATATCTTTTCTGGGTTTGCCTCTTCTCAACCACAGATCTCTCTATCCTTCGGACTGACTCAACGAAGGTAGAGAATCTCTCTCGGTTTTCTAAGGCAGACACAACGGTTGACATATCAACATTCAAACCCTTCTCGAATCTCCTGATTCTTTCCTCATTTGTGGCAGCCATGTGCGGACAGAACCGCAGCAATTCCATGAACTTAGCTTCATACTCGCTAATGTTCATCATACCCTGCCTTAGTCTCTCAAACTGAGAGGTCTTCTCATCTAGGAAGGTCTTTGGAAAATATCTATTGATAAATTCCCGACGAAACTCTTCCCATGAGAACTCTATTCCAGGTCTCTTCTGCTCTTCCATGTTCCACCAGTGACCAGCACTGCCTTTGAGAAGATAGACAGCATGTCTAACCTTCTCAGCTTCCGGGATAATAAGAATCCTGAAAGCCTTCTCCAACTCTATCAACCATAGGTCAGCATCTGCGGGGTCGGCAGTCCCAAAGTACTCGGTAGCTCCGACACGACGAAGTCGTTCGAACGTCTTACCGATACCTTATGCTTCAGGCTGGACAGGTGCCCTAGGTGTAGGCATGGGCATCCTGTCGGTTATGTGTGTCATGGCAGTCATGAACTGCCCGAACATTGTCTGTACAGCTGGGTTACCCATGGCGGCTGGGTCAAACTGGGGTGGCTCTCTTGGTGACTCTGGTGCAGGCTGTTCTATTCTTGGAACCCTTGCACCGCCTTGAGGTGCACTAGCACTACTCTCTGCCACGTACTCATCATGAGGCTCAGCCATCCTTATGTATCTTCTTCTCCTGAGGAGTAGAAGATTCTATTAGATAGGGAAAGAGTACTAAAGATAGACTCGACATCCTAAGTCCTATGCCTCTGTAGACTCAACTGACCTAGAGCTATGATACTACTAATTGTGGGCTCTGATCTCCAAACCACGATATAAACATAGCGGAAGCGATTCGATAAACACCGGAATACAAAAATCACAGGAAATTAAAACTTTTCGAGACAAGGGCTTGAATCCTTAAAAGCTTCTTTCATAACAAGAGATAAACTATTTACATCTCATGATAATTACTTCTTGAGTAATTATATACATCAAAATACAAAATCTCAAGAACTCATAACAAAAGACTCCAAGACCTGAGAGTACAGAGGACACATAGGACTGACTCTAACTACACCACATGGCAGGCTAAATCTCCACCTGAGATTTACTGCTGCTCCTGGTGCTGCTACTGCTGGGACTGATCACCTGTAGACCTGTTCCTCCGTCCTCGACGTCCACCTAAAAAGTTGAAGTCTACAGGGTGAGACAATTGTACATAATTGTCCCAGCGAGAGTTATAACTCTCCGCCAGAAGCTTTATTATAACATCAAAGAATAACTTAAGCAGTAAAAGCTTACAAAGTATTCAATAGCAGATACAGTTGTATACAAGAGCTCAACATTTATCAAGCATAAAGAACATATGCACTATTCAGTGTAACATCAATCAATTAGCTCATAGTTGCCTTTAACAGGTATACTATGCTGTAGATTATGTTTTTCAAACATTCTTATTATTATGCCCTGTGGAGATGAGGTTTACCACTCATACCCCAACCAATCACTGTTAAGTGCCTTAGTATCATACTAGGTCATTGAAAGAGCCGGATTCTCATGACCTTCACCTTCCTCAGTCAGTAAGAGGATCACTTGTAGGACATCTTGTGTCTCTACTATTATAGCTCACCAGGGTAATCTGGTCCTTCGCTATTTTAGAGTTACAGTGGCGTTCTGTACTCTCTTCGTCATCAGGAGATTTCATGTTTATCTCCACTGATATGGATATCTATGTTCTCTTCATCATCAGGAGGTTTCATGTCTACCTACTACTGATACGGTATGGAAAAGTAGTGAAGGATTGACAGATTACATATCTACATCAAATCCCTACACTAGGATGTAAGGTTCTACACATCCATGTACCCCACATACTCAATAGTATGTGATCCAGGAGTTCCCTTAGGAAAACCTGTTTCACCATCATTTGATCTCTGACAATGATGGGTCTATGATCAGGGCTCTACATTATACTTGATTAGTTAGGTACATTCAGTATTCATTTAACATCACACATTGTTCTTCAAACAATAACAATAGCATAACAGCTATAAAAGGAGAATACTAAATGTAACAAGCCTAACTCACATCAATCATCATTTCTCATTATACTTATCACAAGTCATCTCTAAAGCATGACCTTGATGGTATTCATGGCTCTCACAGCCCATTATTATCATAGAATGTCACTGACAAGGCATCAAGATACTTTACTTATTCATAAAGCTATCAATATGCCTTTAATGAATATAGTATCATCATCCATACCTGGATATGATCACCTCCATATCAGAACCTGCATGGTTAATTCAACTAATAAAGGTAATTCAAAACAATGATTATACTTTCCACTCTTGTCATAAGAGCTAAGTTCTTTGATTCTTATCAAATAGAGTTTAATACTCATATAACATGTCATCACCTTTGAATTAGGGTTTACTATTCACATCACATGTCATTACCCTTGAATTAGGGTTTACTATTCACATCACATGTCATTACCCTTGAATTAGGGTTTACTATTCACATCACATGTCATTACCCTTGAATTAGGGTTTACTATTCACATCACATGGTGAATTGAACTCATAACATCATCATGTATGAGGAACATCATCATTGATGCTCTCAGATTAGCTTAAGATTCATCATATATCATCATTAGGGTTTCCATGATCTCACATAGGTGGATCATACCCTAATCATGCACATTCATGTGTATTGAAGGTTCTTTACTTGAGTTTCCACCCTAAAAGGGTACTTTCTCTCTCTTAAGGTACTTTCTCTCTCTTAAGATACTTTCTCTCTCCTCACACTAGTAGATGGTGATAACACCACTCTAGATCAGGTTGGGTTAAGTCCTCATGGCTAACATAAGCGAAAACATCACTATCATGTGATTAGAGTTTGATTTGAACAAGGTATTACTCAATTGAACCCATCAAGGTATTTTGGTAATTCACCGCATTGATCACCATCATGGTTCAATTCATTAGTCACTTAATCCCTTAATATCCTAGGTTATCATTAGGGTTTAGATTAGAGCATCATTGAACCATTTACACCTTCAATTGATTAAGTGAAATCAACCTTTGAAAACCTCAAACGATTTCAACCTTCAACCTCCAAACGGTTTGAGACCGTTTGGATGAGTTGACCGTTTGCTAGGGTTGACTCCAAGACCGTGTGACCTTCAAGGTCGTTTTCCCAAACCGTGTGAGGGCGTAGACCGTTTAACAAGTTTGACTTCAATACCGAGAGGGCTTACACGGTTTGAGACCGTTTGGTGTCTCTCGATCTTGAGATCGTTTGAGTCCAAACGGTCTTGAGACCGTGAGGCCTCACACGGTCTTGAGACCGTGTGACCTCAAACGGTCTTGAGACCGTGAGGTCTCAAACGGTCTTGAGACCGTGAGGCCTGAAACGGTCTTGAGACCGTTTGGTCCACTTGGTCTCAAAACGTTTGGACCTCCAACATGGTTCAATGATTTCAATCGTTTATGATTATCAATGTTGAAGCCTCCAAATGGTCAAAGCCATGGTAACCACTTATAGATTGAGTTAATTAGGGTTATGCTTAACCAATTGGTCACTCAATTGATCCTCAATTGTTATCCAATTAGGGTTGAAGTTGGTTCAATTAAGGTCCATCAACGTTCAACCATCAACACTCAACAATGTGAATCAACACAAGGTTGAACCCTTCAATTGAGCTCCAATTGGGCTCAAACTTGGCCCAAACGGTCTTGAGATCGTGTGGATGAACTCCACACGGTCTTGAGACCGTTTGCCCAAGATTTCATCAAAATCTACTGTGATTTGATAGGAGTTGAACCTTGATTGAGTCTCAAATCAGCATTTTGATTAATTCAATAACCTATTGCAATTGGGCCCTCAATTGATCAAATTACCTTAACCCTAGACCTCCAAACGGTCTTGGGTTGTCACCACACGGTCTTGAGACCGTTTGGATGAGTTCCAAACGGTCTTGAGACCGTTTTCCCATCCAACTTTTGTATTCTAGTGTAAATTCTTCAAGGTTGGATCTATTGAGTTGATTATCATATCAATACTTAATTGCAATGTAATTTGGTATCTTCGTACTTTCAATTGGTCAACTATACTTGACCCCAGACCTCCAAACGGTCTTGGGTGATTCCCCACACGGTCTTGGGACCATTTGATTGATCCACAAACGGTCTTGAGACCGTTTAGGTTAATCAACCCAAAAACACTTAATCAAATCATTGAGATTTCAGTACTGATTTCAATTAGGGTTTGCCCTAGTAATCATCCTTCAACTCTTAGCTCGTTTGGAATTAGTCCATCAAACTTGGTGAGTTGTTAATCAACATTATTTTGAACAGTAATATCATACGATCAATGCTTGGTCAACGTTCTTACATGGTCTTGAGACCGTTTGCCCAAAAAGGGCGATTTCAACAGATTGGAAATCAGGAGTAAATTCAATTAAAGTTGTTGATTAAAAAGGCCATATCGCACGATTCCTTTGGAGTTATCATCTTAAATGTTGTGGGTGATTAGCCTACATAATTATGAACAGAAATCTTATACGGTCCACGCTCGGTCAATGCGGCTAAACGCTCTTGAAGACCATTTTCCCTTACACGGTCCTGAGACCGTTTGCTCACTACACAGTTTTGCAAACCGAGAGAGCAATTTGTGGAGACCGTTTAGTAAAGTGAAAAGTAATGGATTAACTTTGGAAATAACGTCTTCATCTCCTAGCTCAAGAACAGAAAGGATTTCTCACGGATTTTCTTGCAAGGTAACAAAGGAAGGTAGAGAAGAAGAAGAAGAAGAACTATCATCTAAAAGCATAAACGAGATGTATATAACAGAGCATAGGTTTAGAGTTATAAAACCCGCCTAAAGCTTGCTCCTAGAGCTCCAAGATTTCAAGCTCCAAGCTTTTAATGGCGTCCTTGAGTTTCCACAGGTCGTCCAAGGTGATCCTTCCAAGGAAAGTCGAGAAGAGATGGCTAGAAAGGTAGAGCTATGTGAGCTAGCCATCAATTTGACCTTGAATTCAAGTTCTAACCATGAACTTAAGCAAAAGGGAGGATTCAAACCTACCTTGCCCTCATTGGTCGTCCTCCTGAGCTCCACAGCTTCTCTTTAGTCGGTTTGGGTGAATAGAACAGTGAAAGGAACGAAGGGAGGGTTTCCTTGCTAAGTGAAGTGGAGAGTATATATACTTGGGGTGAGATTTTCAACATAAGCTCATAAGTTCTCCATATTTTCAACTAAGTCCCTCCATCCTTCTATGCTCGTCCCTTCATATTAATTCTAAGTACAAACCTTCTTCTAAGGTCAAGAAATGAGGGCAAAGAAGATCAACCTATTAGTTAAGCATACACATAAAAGGGCTATAGCACATACACCTTGATTATTCAATCACAAAGGTGTTTTTTCATAACTTGATTAATCAATTGAAGTGACCTTTCATCATTTCTCCTCTAAATGATGACAAGAGTCTTAAAAGATATTTTAGATGATGTATTTTACAAGTTGCACCCCTCAAATTGGGTAAATTGCACTTTTCTCCAATTTAGGGTTTTCAAGCACCGAGATTGCTTCCACAGCTGCACCTTGGTGCCCAAGCTTGGGAAATCCCTCAAACCTTACCATCATCATTCTCATGATGTCTCAACATCAGAGGAACATCTCAACATGTGCAAATTGCAAGTTAACCCTTCTAACTGGGTAATTTACACATAGGTCCCTGTATTACAAAACAATGCTACAACTTTATATAAAAAGGAGCAAAAACTGAAATATATGTTTCTGAGAAACTTAATTACATGCCCAAAGTTAATCACAAGGATTTAATTACATATTTAGGCAAAACACCTAGGGTTAACTCATAACCCAGGTCAGGGATGTTACAAAGGAGGTTTGGTCACTTGGTTTCTCATGAAGCTCACCATTTCACCAAACATTTTCATCAATTGTGGGCTTGAATCATCATGAGTTGGAGATCTCACACCAAAAGATAGGTCACTGCCACTAACCATACTAGAAGGTTTCATCCTTGAACTTTCTACCAAACTCTCAAACAAGGGCCTTGTCTCCTCAGGTGGTTTAGCCATAAAAATTCCTCCATAAGAAGAATCCACTGTAGCTTGACTTGCATGAGATAGACTAGAGCAGAAGGACTGAACTAGCTGCCACAAAGGGATCTCATGATGTGGACATTCTCTCAACATCTTTTGAAATCTCTCCAAGCCTCGTGAAATCGCTCATTATCTAGTAGGCTTGAAACTTGATATGGTACGCCGCATCCGTGTCAACTTTGCTATAGAGTATAATTTCCTCAAGAAGGCATTTTTCATCTCTCCCCAACTCATGATGTCTCTTCTTGAATCATACAACTCTTTGGCTTTGTCTTTGAGGGAGAAGGAAAACAAAGTCAACTTGATTGTATCATCACTTGCTGTCGACGTCCTGAATGTGGAGCATACTTCAAGATAGGAATCCAAGTGTGTATAGGGGTTCTCACTCTCCGAGCCGTAGAAGATGGGAAGGAGCCCAAGAAGACCTGGAGGGATGTATAATTGCTCCCCTGGCATCTGATCAACCCTGCTAGCAATTGGTGATTTGTAGTTGCTAGGCATGAAGTAGTCTTGAAGTGGCTTGTGAAGTGCATTTTGGCCTTTCATCTTGTCTTCCCCCGAATGGCTTGTCACATGCACAAAGCACAACCAAACAAAAGAGAGAAAGTTAGTAAACCAATATACACAAAGAATGCAAAGAATAATGATGAAAGAATAGCAATGATGAGGGCAGTTGGAAAAGTCAAAGTAAAACTAACTAGCTAAGCTGAGCGCCTTTCTCCCCGGCAACGACACCAGAAAGATTGGTGCGTTTCTTCCAATGGTGTTACACACTACTCAATTAGAGTTTGAATAGATGCAACCCCGCAAACAGACACGCACAGTGGATTCACTTTCGATATTTATAAAACCTAACTTAACACCTACTCACACTAAAACAACTACACCCGCAAGTGCACAAGGTTGTGTCATAGTATAGGAAGGTGGAAAGTATAGGTTTGATCCACAGGGAAAAGAGGGGGCACTAGAGCTAGGTTTAGTTTCACTAGGTTACTACTGTGGAGACTAGGGTTAAGGTTTTGAAGGTTGTTTTG
Source organism: Alisma plantago-aquatica (assembly GCA_963693085.1). Lineage (NCBI taxonomy): Eukaryota > Viridiplantae > Streptophyta > Magnoliopsida > Alismatales > Alismataceae > Alisma > Alisma plantago-aquatica. The sequence continues at coordinate 584,817,009 of OY856411.1, forward strand.
ATTGTTAAACTAATATGAACAAACAAACAATTAAAGGTAGGAATGAAAACAAAGTTAACCCTAGACTAGATTAAAGCTAAAGAATCAAGAAAGGATTAAACTAGATATGAAAAGGGCAAATTACACTAAGGCAAGAAAGAGAAGAGCAAAAGAGAAATTAAAGAGCTGAGCTAGCATGAACAAGGCAAGAGCAAAGTAAGAAGCTAACTCGACAATAAAAGAGCTAACTAAGCTAAGCAAGCACAAAACTAGGGTTTTAAGCAGTAAAGAGAGGTGTGGGATATTTAGGGGTATGAACTTGTCAATGAGATTGGGGGTGATGACATGCAAGCATTACTCATCCATTAAGATTATCCAAACCAAACAACTTGTTAGAGTCTAATGAATTGACCTAAGATATTAAATGGCCATGGATGAGATGGGATATGTATAGGGGAACTAGTCCCTAACAACTCCCATTACCCTTACGAGGCTCAATTGGGTTAGGTATTAGGTTCAATTCAATTAGAGTCTAATCAAGTCTAGGTTTCTAGATTAGACACTCCTAGGGCAATTAGGGGCCGAGGGTAGTAATGGGGAGGTGAAATTAGGGCTTTGGACCCCAATTCCCCCACATTCCAGCCTTGAGAAGGCTCCATGCTAATTTCACTAGAATTATCTAATATAGCTACTTAGATCTCTCACTTAGGTTTAGGAATATTGATTAGGATGTAGGAAGATGGGAGGCAACCTAGGGATCCAAGAATTGGACCTAGTGGAAAATCCCAAAATTCACATATATAAGCAATTTCCCTAAATTCCTAAGTGATTTCACACACAAACCAACAAGCAATTCAGGGAGAATGAGATTCAAATAGAAAATAATCATTGCCAAATGAAATGATAATGTATACATATCATTTTCCTCCAACATGGTATCAAAGTAACATAATTTCCCCCAAACCGCCCACCAAGAGGGGCCTAGCTACTCATAGACATGGAAAATACAAAAAGAAACAAATACAAATGAGTAGAGGAGTGAAAAGCCATGATGAGCTTGGTGAAGACTCCTCCTTCTCCACCTCCTAGCAACTATAGCTCGAGCTCCCTCCTCTAAGTAGGTGAATGGCATTGATGTATGGTGGAAATGGAAGGAAAGTAGGGTTTTGATGGTGGAAATGGTAAAATGGAGGTGCAATGAGGTGGGAATGGTGGGAGGATGAAATGGGGAGGCTAAAGTGGCTGTAGGGTAGCTAACCTTGTGTCCCAACTGCCACCTAGGTATATATAGGTGTGGGGGAAGCACTAGGTTAAGTAGGGGCAAAATGAAAAAAATAGTGGAAAAATGGGTAGGTTTTGTGAGTAGCACGACCATGGTGGGTAGCAGTGAGAATGGCCACGGTAGGATACGACGGTCATGGGAATTAAAATGGCAAGATCACAGGGTTTTGGTCAGTTTTGGGCTGAAACTGGCATGGTCGTGGTGGGTCACCACGGCTGTGGTGGTGTAAGGGTGGCATGGTCGTGGTGGCTAGCACAGCCGTGGTGAAGAAGGTGATGGTGGTCGTGGTGTTGCGCTACGCCCATTCTTCAGTTGTGTAGCACGGCGGTGCTAGGTGGCACGACTGTGGTGGCTGTCCCTTGCTCGACCATTCTTGGCTACACGGCTGTGGTGACTTCAGCTTGACTTGGGGGCAACTCCGTTGATTTGCAAGTGACCTAGCACAATCGTTCTGTGGTACCACGTCCGTGTTGGGTCCTGGATCAACACTTTGACTTTTTTCTTTGGATTTTCTTAGACATATTTGCTTCAATGGATCTTTGGCCACTAGAGGTAGGTTGAGGGAGAATCAGACTTCACTTTGTGTCTCTCCAAGGGTACATAAACCCTAGGATCACTCCTATCTCTTCCATCAAGTGTGGTTCAAATGCCAGAAAAACATGCAAATAATGTCCATAAGTGCATTTTATACAAATAAGCATATTGGGAGGAATAACATGTAATCTAGCAGTTATAAAAGTGATTGAGGAGCAATATGACACAAGATGAAGCCCTAAAATAGGGCTGAATCTGATTTAAAACCAAGCACACACATACATGTTGGAGAATAGTGTATCAGACAGACCCACCATGAGAATGACACATAGAACCATGACATGGTAGTCAGAGTCATCTCTCATAGTGATGGTGGTGATTATGATTCTTAGACATGAAATAACCGCACTTATCGAATGTGATTGGGTACACTTTGACATCATCAAACGCAACCATGAAATAACCCTGATGATTGGGTGGCTTTTATGCATGAGATAGACCGTGAGTGATATATATGGGATTTGTCCCTCCTAAGGGAGTATGATGTCCATGCCACTTGATAAGCAAGACTGAGAAAGGCACGTACATGCGCATGTGAATCAATATCTGATATTGATGCCACACTTATCTCATACAGTCTGCTCTAGTTCAAGAAACATGAATGAATGTTGAAAGGATGTCAACTCCATGCCTTGAGTTCATTCAAGATATCAAAGACAAAGAAATTATACATTCACTAGAACACCAATCACAAATTGTAGGATTGAAAGTTGTTCTCCAACTATCCTTTTCACTTGGGTAGCACTGATGTGCGACTACCGTTCTTTGCTTGTGATGTCATAAGCTAGTTATGGACATTCACTGCCAATGTGAAATGGGACCTATAGGGTCACACACAAAGGATTAACCTAGAAGAGGAGTTTATCCATGAATAATGTTTGGATTGATTACTAAAGTGTTTAGGTATTCAATCAAACATTCAATCAATATACTTGACTCAGAATCATCAAGTTCAAGTGTTGAACCAACTGATTAGAGTGTCAGATTGATTGAGAACTGAATTGACTGTGTTTTTCACAATCTGGACCACCAACCGACTGATTCACTGGGTGAACCGATCGAATCATTGCTCAGTGAGACGATCGGTTCACTCTGGTGAACTGATCGGTTCACTTGTCCAAACGAGCAGTGTTGGGTTGTCCTGGTTTGTGAGAAAAAGTTTTTCGTTTCACTTGTTCAATTCTTGGGACAAGAATTAATATTTGTGTTAATTATAAATGAATAAGGAAAGTCAATTATGGGCAAGTTTGGGAAGTGAAATGACCGGTTCACACTCCTAACTGATTGATTCACAAGTGAACCAACTGGTTCACCTTGCCAAACGACCGTTTCAATTGTGAAACGACCGGTTCGCCCATCGAAGTGCAAATTATTCATGGAAATTCCAGACCCTTCTACTCGCACACAGACTGGGAACCCTGACCCTGCCCTCTACTATAAATAGAGGGGTACATTGCGCTTCTCCAGAGACACAACTTAGAAAATTAGTTGCTCTACAAAGTTGTTGTCCTCTCTGTTTGTGGTAATCGAGAGAGCCCAAGCAAGTTCTACCCATCCAGGGAGGAACAACGAGGGAAAGATTACTACACAAAAGCATCTAGTTGTAGGAGAGTGTGTCAGTGACTAGTACACTGACAGAAGGGGACAACTCCTTCTAGTTCATTCTTCAGGATGACTAGAGTTCTCAGTAGTCCGTGTGGACTATCTATAGAGGCGGGAGACTTCTTCCACTCAGGAGGACGACAGTCAACCATAGTCTGGGTCAAAACTAGGAGCTACACAGACACCGTCAAAGACAGGTGGTTGAAGAGGTATAGTCACTGAGCAAGCCTTAGGACCAGGTATATCTCTCCAAAACCATCCTTCCCATTACATAGATATTGATGCGATCTGCTGGTTATGGGTTTATGGTCAAGTAAATTTTTTTTCTTCTGCTGCCTGCTCCGACCGCATAAAACCCAACAGTAGTATGAGAGCCATGTCAGTACTCTATGTTTTGGGATAATCAATATGATTAGATTTTGCTTTTATCGTCTTTTATATATTACATATGATATTTAAATGACTAATGTGAATATCTAATTAATACCACATGATCCCATTCTAATATATACAAATATGATATGGTATATATATGCAATCGATATGCGTCACCCGAAAATGGTTTTGATGGTGGATGTGTAGCATGGTTATGGCCTATAAACCCTATGTGCATGTGTGTGGTTGGTTATGGTTGTTTGCATCTCAGTCTATGCACTGAGCCCTCTTTTTCTATTCTGAATGTAACTCTAGATAACTCAAGATTCTCTTCTACCTTTGCTCCCCTCAAATGTAACTCGAGGTTTCACAGAGATTATCTAAAATAGGATTAACTTTATTTCTTATTATGACAAAGACTGATTATGACCGCTTCATGGATCGAGATGACCGACTAAGGAGCAGTTGGTGGCCTGACGAGGAGCCCGACGACCTGAAAAACTGACCGTATGGAGGAGCCTGACGATCTGTTGGTGACAACTAACTGACCGGCCAGGAGGTGAGCTGATCAGTCATAAGATGAGTTGATCAACCCAGAATGACCTAAGCACAAATCTTCATCAACAACAAGTTGCATGTGATGTAGACCTTAGATGAACGTAGTTCCTTGTGGCTCCAAGGAACTACAATAGGATGGCCATAATAATTGCTTTATCATTATTGCATGTTTTCATTTGTGGGATATAACATGTATATGATACATACTATATATGTGGTGATTGGATACTTATATGCATATATAAGCATATTAAAACCCCTCAACAAAATATTAAGTTTAAGATGCCTTCCAAAAGCAACACACATGAAAAGCTTGATTGACTAAGTGTGGGCTCACCCTAGTGTGGTGCATTGTCTATCTCGTGGAAGTGTGATGGTGAATATGTGGGTCTGCCCTAGCAGGGTACATATTCATTGTGTTGGTGTTTGGGCCCTTGATCGGATCAAACCTTGAGGCATTAATATGAACATGGAAAGGAGTTACACATGACATCTATCCAAGAATTGCATATGATGCAATTGGTAAATGTTACCTACGTTAATAATTGATTATGGACGGTGGCGTTGGCTGGGTAATAACTCAATTGTTTTGGATCTTGGCTCACTAGAATGTTATACGCTGCAATCTTCCGAATTGATACTTGAGGGTTATCAATTTGATCAAAATAGTGGGAGTGATAATTAATTAAATACCTAATTAAATATCATCAATTATCAAATCAAAAGATTTTTGAACTAAAATTACAAATTTCCTTATTCTAGAATAAATGGCTACCAACAACAATCACTTTTCATTGCGATCGGTCCTTGAGAAGGACAAGCTAAATGGGAACAACTTCCATGACTGGTTTAGGACGTTGAGAATTGTTCTCTCTCAAGAGCAAAACCTCTATGTGATAGATACACCATAGCCAAATGAACCCGCTCCCAGTGCACTAAAGGCTGAAAGGGATGCTACACTCATCAACACTGGAGCAAGTATTGCTACCATAGATAGTAGTACCTTTTAGTTTATTTCAGCCCAAAGGGCATGTAATAGAGTTATGAACTGCTATTTCATTTTTCCAATAAATAGAAACATTTTATTTCTACATCTTGTAATGACAAGGATGTCTATCAATAAAAGTTCATGTTTCAATTTCAAAGATATGATCTTTTATGGCAATGCCTTATTTATCTTGTGGTACTTGATATGCATGAGATAAAATAAATAATTCCTAAAAGTTATTGATGACTCAAACAATAAATTAGCATTATCATCTAAACAAATGAATGAGAAATTCATCTCTAGGTTCCATGTTGATGGATAAACTAGACTCTCTTGGTTAATGAACCATTAGGAGATATGAATGTCTTGTTTATTGGGCATGATGATGAGTCAATCTTTACTAGATGTAGTGGGAGAATGACTATTCTATTAGGTATAATACATATTGATGTATATACATACCTATTGGAATAAATGCTAATACTTCAGATATGGTATTTAATGAAATACCAATATGAATATCTTGAAATGTTCAAGAATATCATAAATGAAGAACAAATTGGTAAAAGTATTAATTCTTTGATTTGATCAATGAACGAGATACTTAGACCAAATGTTTGAGGACCTTGTGAGTAACTATGATAGTGTATCATAGAGAACTCATGATTAAGGCATAATGGTTTCTAAATCAAATAAGGAATCATACTCTAAATAGTAAGAACATGATCATCAAACAAATAACTAATCTTCTAGAATTCTTCTAAAGAACATGCTTTACACTAAATAAACGTACAAAGGAGATTAAGAATGACAGGTGTTGTGGAATCTCAAAATCCTTATGTAACAGATACACCTCATATATCTAGTAGAAAACACCTTATGCTTGATGGATAATGATATCCTACAAACTCAAAGGTTATGAATTGGTCATATGATGATGAGCCAATAATCTATCTAGATGATGTTGAGGAACCATATTTTGAGTTATGGCTTGAAGGCATAAGATCCAAAATGACTTCCATGTGAACCAAATAAGGTATGAACTTAATGGTAGCACTTATAGGGATAAAACCCATAAATGCATTTGGGTCTTAAGAGTTAAGACTGACATGGATGATATTTGAAGAGTTGATTGGTTGAGATAAATTCAAGTGAGTTCAAGGTGTTGAAGCTGATGATTTTATTTAACCAATTGCAGTGTCTATAGGCCATACATGATCATGCTTGCTATTGGAACTTAAAGACTATGAAATTTGGCATATGGATATTAAAACTGCATTCCTAGTAGGAATAACATGAGGCTGTGTACGTGACACAATCTGAAGGGTTTTGTAATTCAGTTAATGCAAATGCAGTCTATAAGTTACAAGAGATTAATCAATACGATTGATTAAATACAAACACTTCAGATATGGAGTCTTTACTTTGATTATATAGTCAAAAAGGTTTGAGTGATATATCAAAATAAAGAAGAGATCTGTGATTACAAAGATTTAGTGGGAGCATATTCATATTCCACATGATGATGAGGAATAAAATGAAACTGGTGTGGAAATACCTTCTTCTAAGGAATAACAATAAATGTCCTATGTAATTGGAATAGAGACCAATAGATATAGTTCTTGAAACTCTCTTGACTTGATAAAGAGAGAGCATATAGTGGCAGTTTGTACTGAAGGGTTTAATATGCAAAGATTCAGTGGGAGAAAACTTGTCCATATTACATGGAGTTAGTCTCTCAAATGCCTAGTGTCCCAAATTCTTATGAAGAATAGGAACACAAAGATAGATGCCTCATGCATTTGCAATTGGATCTATCATGTATGAAATCATCCCATTATCTTGTATGTATCAGACATTAAGAAAATACATATGCATTCATCATCTTGTATGTATTGGACATGACAATATGATATGCTCATCCAATTATCTTGTATGTATTGGACATGACGAGTGGATGTCTGTCTACTTATAGTGAGAGTCACTGGAATACCATAAAGAACTTATTTAAGTACTTATGAAGTATTAAAGGATTAGTTCTATGGTAATAAAAGGAAGAGTTGAGTGTAAAAGAGTTACACTGATGAAAGCTTCCGAAATGAAAGAAAAATGATCACAAACTATAAAAGTGAATATGTGTTGATAAATGGAAATGTTTTGAGTAAAATTAATAGGCTATTTAATTCTAAAAAGAATGCTGAGTATCCTTGTGTTACGAACAACAGAGGATACTATATGGATCTATAAGTTCATATAGATGAACTTATAGATATTCCAACCATTGATGACAAAGTAGAAATACTAAGTCAAACTAATGAGCTAATTGTTAGGCAAGGAATATCAGACAACATATTGCGACAACTCCATCTTATACGAAATGTCATACAACGAGGAGATGTGAAACATGCAATATACCAACTAAAGCAAAGTGTTGCTAACTCACTGGATTAGCACTAGCACAACAAAAATTGTGGGACATGTTTAGAGATCACTGAGAATATGATTCAAAAGGTGATTGGCTCTAAGTATAGTTGGGAGTCTGTTGGTATGTATGCCCAAAGAGCCAATCATATGATGATTGGATTGGCATATATTCTGATTGATTAGATATATATCAAAGGAAAGCTTCCAATTTATTCTAGCTAAATAGATTATGAGATAAATGATGGAGCAGAATGAATGTCTAAAGAATGACAATACTTAATGACACATGTATTTAGATTGAGGACCTAAATAATGAGATCATACATATGCTAAGAGTATGTGCATTCTTGTTATGTCCCGAGTCGGATGTCATTGTGGAAGCTTGATAGACAACAATGACACATCAAGACTAGAGTGTTTGTTGGGTGATGACAGTGTCTCAGGAGTCATGATATGTGATATCAAACCAAGCACACAGATACATGTTGAAGAACAATGTATCGAACAAACCCACCATGAGAGTGACACATGGAACCATGACATGGTAGTCGGAGTCATCTCTCATAGTGATGGTGGTGATCGTGATTGTTAGACCTAAAATCATTGCACTCGTCGAATGTGATTGGGTACACTTTGACATCATCAAACACAATCTTGAAACATGGGTTGTTATAACGGTGATGATTGGGTGGCTTTGACACATGAGATAGACTATGAGTGATAGATATGGAATTTGTCCCTCCTAAGGGAGTATGATGTCCATACCACTTGATAAGTGAGACTGAGAAAGGCATGCACATGCACATGTGAATCAATATATGATATTTATGTCACACATATCTTAGATAGTCTGCTCTAGTTCAAGAAAGATGAATGAATGTTGAAAGGATGACAACTCCATGCCTTGAGTTCATTCAGGATATCAGAGAAAAAGGAATTATACATTCACCGGAACACCAATCACAGACTGTAGGATTGAAAGTTGTTCTCCAACTTTCCTTTTCACTTGGGTAGCACAGATGTGCGACTAGGTACCACTCTTTTCTTGTGATGTCATAAGCTAGTTATGGACATTTAATGCCAACGTGAAATGGGACCTATAGGGTCACACACAAAGGATTAATCGGGAAGAGGAGTTTATCTATGAATAATGTATGTATTGATTATTAAAGTGTTTAGGTACTCAATCAAACATTCAATCAATAGAATTGACTCAGAATCATCAAGTTCAAGTGTTGAACCAACTGATAGAGTGTCAGATTGATTGAGAACTGAATTGATTGTGTTATGCACAATATGGACCACAAGCTGACCGGTTCACTAGGTGAACCGATCGACTCATGGTCAGTGAGATGACCGGTTCACTCTGGTGAATTGATTGGTTCACTTGTCCAAACGAGCAGTGTTGGGTTGTCCCAATTTGTGAGAAAAAGTTTTCCGTTTCACTTGTTCAATTCGATTGGGACAAGAATTAATATTTGTGTTAATTAGAAACAAATAAGGAAAGTCTATTATGGGCAAGTCTGGGAAGTGAAATGATCAGTTCACTAAGTGAACCGACCGGTTCACACTTCCAACTGACCGGTTCACAAGTGAACTAATCAGTTCACCTTGCCAAACAACCGTTTCAATTGTGAAATGACCAGTTCGCCTGTCGTAATGCAAATTGTTCATGGAAATTCCGAACCCTTCTACTCCCACACAGATTGGGAACCCTTACCTTGACCTCTACTATAAATAGAGGGGTACATCGGGCTTCTCCAGATAAACAACTCAAAACATTAGTTACTTAGTAAAGTTGTTGTCCTCTATAGTTGTGGTAACCAAGAGAGCCCAAGCAAGTTCTACCCATCCAGGAAGGAACAATGAGGGAAAGACAACTAAAGAAAAATAAATGGTTGTGGGAGAGTGTGTCAGTGAATAGTAAGCTGACACAAGGGGACTACTCCTTCTAGTTCATTCTTCAGGATGACTAGAGTTCCCGGTAGTCTGTGTAGACTATCTATAGAGGCGGGAGACTTCTACCACTCAGGAGGACGACAGTCAACCGCAGTCTGGGTCAAAACTAGGAGCTACACAGATGTCGTTGAAGATAGGTGGTTGAAGACTGCACTTGCTGTGAGGTATAGTCACTAAGCAAGCCTCAGGACAGGTATATCTCGCTAAAACAATCCTTCCATTACATAGATATTGATGCAATCTGCTGGTTATGGGTTTATGGTCAAGTAATTTTTTTTCTTCAGCTGCCTGCTTTGACCACGTAAAACCCAACACAAAGGGCCCATAAATAAAAATTAAACTATATCCACAATTAGGATTCACCAAAAGACCACAAGAGGCCTATACTATGAAAATAAGATCCCATTTTACAAATAGAGTCAATATTTTTCTAAAACTACAAATAAGGGCACAACTTGAAATAGGATGAACAAGATAAAATTAGAGTACAACAAGCATATACATGAGATAAACAAGATAAGCTAGATCCAAATAGTCCAATCAAAACATAAAATAGGAATTTTAATATACTAATACCTCACCGAGTTTCAAGAGATAGAAATAATAGAGTAATTTCCCAATATGACTCATGGGGAATATAACATACCTCTGATCATATCTAGATATACCCATGGTCAATCCTAGTCCACAACTGGGTCACATGTCACCTATTACATGTGTATGAAATTAGGATTAAGTTCACATTAATTACAAAAACCCTATAAACCATTTATTATTATTAACGAATTATGTAATCAAAGAAAAAGTAATGCTACCTGAGTGGTTAAAAGAGTTAATTTGTAAGAGCAAATTGTCCGTTTTAATACACCTTGGGAACATGATGAATTATGTTATCAAAATAACACCATCTTGTAGGTTATATTTTCTTGAGTCTAGATAATATTTTAGTTTTTTTTTTCTGACTTATAGATTATTAGTTATGCATTTTATAAATTCTGACATGTAAATGGTCACCTAACTACTAAATAAGGAATAATACAGAATAACTTGGAGAATTAAGCCACTGAATACTTAGGCTATGATACCATTTTGTAAAGAGTGGGACCTGAGAGGTAATCCACTCTCCACTAAATGGAGATGATAAAACCATCCTATTCCAAAAACGGATGGAAGGAGGAATTTTGTTATTTCCCAAATGGTATATGTATCACGAAGCATAAAAGTGTATAAGCATTGGAAACAAAAACTATTACGAAAATACACGATGTTTCATCTACAATTGTTCCTCGCCATAAAAGGTGGCATGGAAAAAAAAGGTGTACATCTTTTCACATGTAAGGCCAGATGCTGAGGATAATACAACCATTTAAAGCTATCCTTAACTCCATGTCATGTCAGTGGTCTTCCTAGGTCATCATCATCTAATTCTCTTACACCTGGGTGGTTTTGGAAAAAATACTTGGAAAAAGGAAAAAATAGGTTTGTGTTAAAGCACTTCTCATTGTGTGCATATAAATAACATATGGCCATTATATTTGGTTGCAAGTTTAAAAAGATTCTCCTATGGAAAAGGGGTCATATAAAAGTATGTAAGTTCAACAAGAGTTAAACTAAGATATCAGTGCATATATTTTAGGAAGTGAACTATTTGAGAAGAAAAAAACTATTTCCAATAACAAAAATTCAAAATTTTCCATAAAAATAATAACTTTACATCCATAAACAATGTAGACTAAGTATACCTAAATTTGGACCATAGAACCATAAGATCATGGCTTAAAATATAAAAGTGGAAACACACACTCCGGGTGGAATACATGCTCCTCTTATAAGTATAGTTGTACACAAGTACTACTATTCTAGATATTTTAGTAAAAAAATTAACATGCACCATAGAGTGGGAAGACTAGCATTCTAGTTATCATTCACATCAGGTATTAAAGCATAGTAAGAGGGGTCAAAGGAAACATTTAAACAAAACAATTCAATATCTACAAAAGTTCATAAGATTCTAATTAGAAAATATGGATGTTCTACTCTCAACCTCCAAAAAGAGATAGTAGCCAAGTAAATGTCTCGATATAAGAAGTTAGATCATAGTCATGATAATGCCCAAATTAAAATAGGGATTAAACATACCTCATATTCGAGACTAATGGCTATCTCAATAGCTTCATTGGTCTGAAAAAGCAAGTCTTCACCCTAAGAACACATTAGGTATGTTAGTCAAACCAATGCGAACATGTGCATACATTCCTATTATAGCTATATATATTGTTTTTACCTTGATTCTGGTAACCTAAAGGCATATTACACATTTTTATGTTATTACCTGAACACATTATCCATTAGATATATACTTTAGTTCTAAGATTCATCTTCACTCACATATGTCTACATATTTCTGGATATATATGTGTGTGTGTGTGCGTATATATATATATATATATATATATATATATATATATATATATATATATATATATAGTCAGGCTAGAATACACTTAGAGTGTACAGATCACACTATACACCCCAATGGTGTTTGCCTATCTAGACCATGTTTTTCCGAAATCTAATCTGTCGATCTTCATGGTTACAATAATAATAGGTCACATACAAAATTTGAACTCATTTAGATGAATATAAGTCACTCATCCAAGGACAACAACATCGACAGAAAAAACTAATTTGAAATACATGATTTTTGCCTCCTTTAGATGCACGACCTATAAGTGTCCAAATGAGCTAAAATTTATTATAGTATGTTCTTATGATAATTAAGAAGATCAACGGTTTATATTTTTCAAAAATTTACTGCATCTTCAAAAGCGACTAAGGTGTACGGTGCCTCCGGTACATTTGAGTGTACACTAGCCTCACTCTCTCTCTATATATATGTGTGTGTGTGTGTGTATGTATACATATACACATAGATACATGCATATATATATATATATATATATATATATATATATATATATATATATCTGTGTGTGTGTGTGTTGGTAGAAGTATGTATTCCTCCCATTTAGGTCTTTAATACTGTTCTCTCTATAGTACATGTCATTCCATATTATTCCTAACATCCTATCTAGCATGCATGTTAGTGTGTATACATAATCTATTATTTTTCTCTTATAAAATGTAGTAAATACACATATGAATTATATGGACGGATGAATTTAAATCTTGTGATAGTCTAAATAAACAAGCCATACATACTTGGGCTTATAAAGCAATGTGTTATATCTCTAACATTCCATTTTATTTAACATACATCAATCTAGATAAATGTATTTTGTGGATCCATATTTATTTAAAACTATTATTATTATATGTATTTGTCTGGGTTTTTAATTACTATATGATAAATATCAATATAGTAAATCAACTATGTCAATTTACCATATAGCCACTTCAATGTATATGTACTAACTAGTTTTTTGATATTACATGTTACAGACCAACTATACTATTGAAAACATACAAATGCATGTATTTACTCATCCTGGGAAGTTACATGACTAAGTCCCCTAAAGATCGGATGCAATATCATAATCATTATTTAAATCAACATTAACAATCATCTATACTATCCTAATTTTAATATTTTTAGCCTCATTATACAATAGGTATTGCGTACTCACCCATGGTTGACACCATCACTGATCTTCCATGAATCTACTTATTGATCTTGAAGATGGAGGATAAAGGTAACTTTCTTCTTAGACCTGGTTAAAGGTGTTTCCATGTCGTGAGGTGTCATCAGCTGGCACAACCAAACCCCCATTGGATCGTTAGGCTGGTCCTATTTCCCGTCAATGGCACTTGCATCAATTGAACTCTAGCAACAAAAAAATCTGGAGTTTGGCTCTATTTGGATTCAAAATTGGTATGGTATGAGGAGGGACTCTCTCCTAATCGATACACATGAGAACCCATTCAAAACTATACATACCGTGAAGGAAGAGGGAGAACACATGTGGGAGGAGGATGAAGATAAATTGAGGAAGGAGTACAATGTAGGTGGGATCAAATTGGTCTTGGGAGATATTGGAGAATGCTATAGCACTGTCAGTGTAATGACCACATTTGTGCTTAATTGGTAAACTAGGGTTTACCTGAATGATTACATGCTTGATTAGATTGAACATCGTTTAGACTTGTTAATGGTAATAGATAAATTGTGATGTTTCAAACCTAAGAAGAAACTCCAACTATGCTTTTAGTTTGAAGAATTAGGGTTTGAGAAATGTAAACCCTAATCGGCAAAAATTAGGGTTTTGATAGTACATGAATATGGAATTTGATCAGGATAGTAGTTTGGTAAATGATTTTTCATATTTTCTACAATTTTTTTATTTAAATAAATTTTGGATATGATATGTATAATTCAATCATGCATATTGGAATAAATTTTAGAATATTTGAGTGTTCTTTGAATGTGGTTCTCGATCAAACTATACTTCGACCAAAATGCTGACCGAGTGCTTTTTAGCGGTGTACTGTTTTATTTTTAACTATATATTGGTAACTCCAAATGATCATTAAATTTTAGCTAGAGTTCTGAAACTCAATCATAAACAACATGTAAAATTTTCATAATTTTTGGATGCATTTAGACCTTATCAATAGACAAATCACAGTAATATTTTTTGACCGAAAATTCAGCTAAAATAAGAGAACGTATATTGAGGGGTCAATGTGCAATTGACCCAAGTAGCTCAATTTCTCTATATGGTCAACGTACCTAACACACCAGGATCTCTCATAATTTGTGATTCAAACCAGAGAAACGAAATCCTAGAGAGAGAAGGAGAGTTAGGGTTTGAGAGGAGAAATTGATGGAGATGCCAACCTAGGGTTTTGCGGTCTGAGATATGATGAAATCAAGTAAGTTTAGCTTCTTTGCATAGCCTTTCATGGTGAATGTTCTATCACATGTCAAGATTCGGTCCCTCCTCTGATTTGATCTGAAATGGTATCAAAACTTCCCCTTTCTCACTCTTCTTCATAATCCCTCATTTTTAGGGTTTCCGAGTTGAAAGGAAGAAGAATCGGGTAAATTGCTAGGGATTTGAAATGAGATTGAGATATTCAGGGATGAGCTACGTTTTTAAGGTATTTTCACACCTTAGGCTGAGTGGGAACTTCCTTTAAATAGTATATTGCACGAAAATTAGTTAAATCATCCATAATCTTTAATTGCTTAGTATGCGATTACAAACCCTGAATTGTCTGTTTGATCTAAGTTGTTGCAAAATGATATGAAATGAATTTTTCCTCTGTTTGGATGAATTTTAGATGATAAAATATATTAGAAATGTATAAAATACATCCAAATGAGAATTCCCTAAGTATTTTTAGAGGTTATAAGAGTAAAATGAAATATAGGGAATTTGTCTATGGATGAAATTGCTGTATAATTAAATAGAGGAATTTGTTTATCTGGATCCCCTTGGTTATGAATGATTGTTTATCTGAATGTGTAGTACATATATGTCAGATACTATCTTGGATTTCATTTAAGGTGAATAGTGTTTGTTTGATATCTTAGTAAAGAGGGTGAAACCCAAGATGCGAGGAAAGTTGGATATTAACGAATAGATACCGTGAATCCATTTGAATGGATTTTCTTGACATGATGGACTTTATTTATTCAATTTTATTATTTATGCATGTTATATCAGTGAATGGCATGGAAAACCAAATTCAGATCAGTTCCAAGGTTTCATACATATATTGATTTATATGATTTGTTGATAGTAGTCTTTATTCAGTGAATGTTTATGTCGCATGAAATCCTTATGAGAGCCATGTGATAAGTGAATGAGGTAAATGAAACCCTAAGGATAGGGTGTTCAATGAATCAAGTATTTTGATATCAATGTTCTCATTATGAGATGTGGTGATGCACAACTCAAGATTTGGGTTGAGGTGTACGTTTTCCAAGAAAGTACAAATAATTTACAGGTGTAAATGACGATGACTCGTATGTAAAGTAATTAAATCTTATCAGTGTATTAAGAAGTTCAATTGCATGATTCTAGTGTATAAAGTATCAAGTGAACATGTATTCTGTTAGTTAAGAATTTTAGTTTGCCTGCATATATAAAATGTTGATTTCTCAGTATGTTACAGTGTTTTGAGTATATTGCTCTGCCAAGTTTAGAATGATATACATGTTGTGTAATGAACTTCAAATAAATAGACACAATACCATTGAGATACCAGATTCAGGTATAAGTAAGGGAAAAGATACAATATAGTAAGAGCTTTCCAAGAATAATAAAATAATAGACTTAAGAGCCATGAACACTGTAGAATTCATATGAGAGGTCTGCGCCTTAGGGATGAAACGACCTAACCCTGGCGGTGCATCCAGTATACGGGGGTTGGAACGTACCAACAGGTGTTACGGGGGACGAAGCCCTAGTGGAAGTCTCCTTAAATTACAGAATGTAGTGTCCAACATCAACTAGAGATCCTGGTGGCACTAGAGTACAAAAAAAGCCAATAGGTGGCTTGACTCTCCGCATGTGTGCTTAGGTTAGAGGAGGATTCCAATTTTTATGGCATAATAAATGTGTCGAGGCCAGAGATCCATTTTCCTGTTGCAGACCAGAGAGTAGTCAGACTTAGCATTCCCGGGTGTGTCCGCTAAGTCTTGTACGGTGAGATTGTAGTTCGCTATGAGTCTTCATATGTCAAGTACACTGCATATAGGTTTAAAGAGTTTCTTATAAGTAAGAAAGGCTAAGTAAGATTCGAGTACAGTTTCCCAACAATTATTCTTTGTATGTTTCTAAATTATTAGTTCTCTTTGAAATTAATCAATCATGCTCAAATATTGAATTTCTCTTGTTGATATCTAGAGTATCCTACCATATTTATGATTGTAAATGATCAATCTCTTTAAAGCTTACTGCTGCTATAATTGATATCAGTTACTCAAAAGTATATATGTAATTATATCAGTGCTTTAGACTATTTCTTTAAAGTACTCATTCACTGAGCGAGTAGGCTCACCCCTCTACTCAAATTTTTTAGGGAAATCACATGGACTTGAAGAAGGTCAATGCATTAGAGTAGATCTACCATAGGAGTTAAGTATGAGATTAGCTTAGTTCAGTCGGTCCCTATCACTCTAGGTCCTTATATAGATGTGAGAGAGTTGTAAATGATGTTTGTATCTTCGTTTCCCTTAATAAGAGAAAATGCATTTGATTATCATGTCGTATGTACATGGAAGTGTGAGAAACAGAATGAATGTATGGATGTGTATCATTAATGTTGAGATCATATTAGAGTAATCAAGGTTTAATTCTCTTGTAAAGTTTGTTTATGTGATTCAATGTGAGAAAACAAAGAATTTGAAAAAGAAGAAAAAAAGAGTTAAGGGTGATCTTTGTATTACGATAAATCCTCAATTTATGCCCTAATCTCATGATTAATGGTAATTATGAGATCAGGGTGTAACAACTTTGGTATCAGAGCTTAGGCTGAGTTGTCAGGGACCATCAAGTTAGTAAGTTAGAGTCATAAGTCTGGTAGATAGGAGATGTTACTATGTTAGCTCTGGGGATTTGAGTATTTGGATATCCTGGCCCGGGATCTAAGTACTTGGATCAACCAGTATCAAGCTACTCTGCCTATTCTTTTATGTATACCCTGGCCAAGTATATAGTGGAAGGATGGTCTAGAGAGGAACCCTAGAAATATTAGGGTTAGAAACAAGATAAGTAACATGAATTAAGAGCATAAATATAAAATGAGATAGAACTTTCATTTCATATTGTTGTTTTATTGGAGATGAATAGAAAAGCTCTTATATGTTTGAATTTAGATATTCATTATTTTGAAATATATATGGGTCTTTATGATTTTTTGTACACTATGAAGTTGTAGCATTTATTGATTACATTCTTCGTATCAAGTAGACTAGAAATGATCTTTGAATGAGCTTTCCTAAGTGGATAAGTTTTCTTCCACACATTTGAGATGAATAGGAGTTGGGTAATACTGAGTAGCTATTGGCTTCAGGACTGCAGGTTCGGCCTGGTCTGGCTGGTAGGATGCATTACTAGGATCTAATGACTCCTATTAGTAACATAACAAGAGTAAATTCTGGATAGATTAGATCCAAATTCTAGTATGAATGTATATACTCTAAGATTTTGAAGTATTAGGGAAATACTGGGATAACTAAGAATCAGTTGGAACTGATATCTAAGATCCAACTTTGGGGCCTCATATGAGAAACCCTTAATTGGGAATAGAGGAACACGACATAAGGTTCATATTAAGTTTAATTATTAGTATTATATGAACTCTAAATATGAAATATGGAGAAGATATGAGAGAAGTATGTAAGGGGCCAAGATAGTAAGAATCAATCATGAGGAATGGATTATATAACCGAGTAAAATGTTTTTATGTACTCCAAAGCAAAGGGAAAATAGAAGAAAATTCTAAGCATACAATAAGTACATAGAAGTCAAGAGTCTTCAAAAGAGTTAAAGTGAATAGAACTAGATGATTATGTAAATCATAAAACTAGGATAAGAAACTTAGTTGAAACAAAGAGAAATGTTGGAAATAATGAGCTTGATTAAGGAATGAGAGTTATGATATAATTGAGAGCATGGAATGTATACCTTTATTAATAAGTTTAATACATTCATCCTTATTACCTTTGGGTTCTAAGTCTTTATAGAATAACAAACTAGTTTCTAAAAGAAGAACAAAAGTGTAGTTAAATAAATGAATAAGTCATACAAAGGTAGACTATATTCCGGAAGGAAAAACTTTATTGAAAGAGAAACTATGTTTCACCCATGCATGAGCTGTTTGATTTAAAATGAAGGATATGTAATGTATTAAACATGAGGTGATACTAGTAGAAAGATTATTGATTTAGAATTTCAACTTCACATTAGTATGATGGATAAAACAAAATATATGCAACATGGTATACATGATCATACACATAAAAGAAGCAACATGATCATAAGAGAAAACTAGAAGTTAAAGATGACATGTGGAATAGTAGTATATGGTAAGGGGATTATGGAAAGTAAAGAAGGGTTTGAAACATAATGGAGTAATATAGATTGTAAAAGAAAGAGGTTGCGAGATTCAAGAAAGTGCTAATTAGTCAAGTATCCTTGTTGATAATTAATTAAAACTACATATAAGAAATATAATATTGAATGTTTGAAGATAAGAATTCTAAGTCTCAGAATCATCTTCTCTTTCATATCTTCCTTAATTAAAGCAATGTGGGAATGAAGTGATAAGAAAATTAATCATATCTGATGCATAACCACCATGGTAGAGGCATCTAGTGAATGTAATAATGACACACAATATGATGATGAAACCTTAGAAGGGTAAATTGAGAATGTACTATATCTGAATGGCCAAGTAAGAGAAAAGAAATTCAATCGATAAGATAAAGAAGACTTTAGAAAAACTTGTTAGATCCAAAGTTTGAATTTAAAATTAAGGGAGCAAAGTCACATCACAATAACATCATGCTATTGATAAGGACCAAACCCTAGAATGTTTAGAGTTGTATTAGTTCAAGGGATGTCACTAGTGATTTGACCTTGAATACTAGCATCTCTATAAAACAAGATCATGAGATTTGCACTATTAGAAGTAAACTAGCACAGATAGTAATCCAGGGTTTAAAGATAGATAATATGAAAGGTAGATAAACAACATGGATATGATTCAGAGTAAAAAGTAAGATATAAATTTGAAATGTAACAAGTGTGTTTTGAACAAAAGGAGAAATACAGTATGAGTTAAGTGCGACATGAGATAAATTCTTGCAGTGATAGCAAGAATGATGAATAATCTATTTGTACCTTGTATGTTTCAATTTTAGGAATGTTTAATCTACATGATTAAAATGAGAAGGATAAGTAGCAAAAAGTAAGTAGTAGTGAATGAGGAGAGAGATAAGAGAAAACAATGGCTTTTAGTAATATGTGAATTTGTTTTTAGAAGTATAATTTGTTGAAGGTATATTAAGGGATGTAAATTGGTTCTATGTATGATTTCAGTGTACACGTGCAAGCAATATGTTAATTAAAGATGTCTAATAGTTGTAGTCATTCATACCAGTAATCCATCTTAGTATTGTACAATTGTGGTATGGTGATATGGGTTGAATAATGATGGAACAAATGAAGGGTACCCTGAATAAGGTAGTCTTACATATTCACTCATATGAATAGAAGGGATGATAACCATATGGTATTGATATGTAACCCTAATGAGGTATAGCTTGTTATACCTAGCTTTAATATAACTAAGTGATGGTAATTGGGTATGAATAGTCCTTGAATGACTAATACAATCATAGAGTACTTTGTTACTGTTGTTGAAACCCTAGTATGCTATAACCTGATGGTTACACCTTGAATTATGTGTGGGTTCATACTTGAGAGTAATATGGAATGTGATGGTAATGCTTCACCTTATGCATCCATGATGCAATGGGGATGCCGTGAGTAGTATTGTACAATTGCTATTAAATCTAGTCTTCCAACTCAAGACTGTTTTGCTATTTGAGTAGCATAATAATAAAATTCAAAAGAACATGATGACCTCTCTTTTGTGACTTAGAGGTAATACATAAAAATAGTACATATTGAGCCGTATGAATTGAGATAGTTGGATCAGATTATCAATGTTGAGGCAACACCTCAAGAGTATAAAAAAATATTGAAATGGTTGTTTCTCTCTCTCTCTCTCTGCTATGATTGATTGTGGCATAGAGAATTTGTTTGTTATCATTCAGAACTATTTAACATGTTGTGATTAGAAAATAAATAAAGGACTTAACGTTGAAAACTACATCTAAGTATAAAATATAAGGATGTAATGACATGTAAGATTTTAGAAGCTCAAAATAAACTTTGAATATACTTTGTTTGCGTATTTATGTTTCGGGGACGAAACTTTTTAGGAGGGTGAAAATTGTAATGACCACATTTGTGCTTAATTGATAAACTAGGGTTTACCTGAATGATTACATGCTTGATTAGATTAAACATCATTCAGACTTGATTAATGATAGTAGATAAATTGTGATGTTTCAAACCTAAGAAGAAACTCTAACTATGATTTTAGCTAAAAGAATTAGGGTTTGAGAAATGTAAACCCTAATCGGCAAAATTAGGGTTTTGATAGTACATGAATATGGAATTTGATCAGGATAGCAGCGTAGTAAATGATTTTTCATTTTTCTGAATTTTTTATTTAATTGAATTTTGGATATGATATGTATAATTCAATCATGCATATTGGAGAAAAATTTCAGAATTTTTGAGTGTTCTTTGAATGTGGTTCTCGGTCGAACTATACTTCGACCAAAATGGTGATAGAGTGCTTTTCTGCAGTGTACTACTTTATTTTTAGTTATTTATAGGTAACTCCAAATGATCATTAAATTTTACCTCGAGATCTGAAACTCAATCATAAAAAACATGTAAAAATTTCATAATTTTTGGATGTGTTTAGACCTTATTAGTAGACGAATTACAGTAATATTTTTATGACAGAAAATTCAACTGAAATAAGAGAACGTATATTGAGGGGTCAATGTGCAATTGACCCAAGCAGCTCAATTTCTCTATATGGTCAACCTAACACACACGGATCTCTCATAATTTGTGATTCAAACCAGAGAAATGAAATCCTAGAGAGAGAGAGAGAGGGAGAGTTAGGGTTAGATAGGAGAAATTGATGGAGATGCTGACCTAGGGTTTTACGGTCTGAGATATGATGAAATCAAGTAAGTTTAGCTTCTTTGCATAGACTTTAATGGTGAATCTTCTCCCACATGTAAAAATTCCGTCCCTCCTCTGATTTGATCCGAAATGGTATCAAAACTTCCCCTTTTCCCACTCTTTCTTCATAATCCCTCATTTTTAGGGTTTCCGAGTTGAAAGGAAGAAGGATCGGATAAATTGCTAGGGATTTGATATGAGATTGAGATTTTCAGGGATAAGCTGCGTTTTTAAGGTGTTTTCACACCTTAGGGTGAGTGGGAACTTCCTTTAAATAGTATATTGCACGAAAATTGGTTAAATCATCCATAATCTTTAATTTCTTAGTATGTGATTACAAACCCTGAATTGTCTGTTTCATCTAAGTTGTTGCAAAATGATATGAAATAGATTCTTCCTCTGTTTGGATGAATTTTAGATGATAAAATTATATTATAAATGTATAAAATACATCCTAATGAGATTTTTCTAAGTATTCGTAGAGGTTATAAGAGTCAACTGAAATATAGGGAATTTGTCTATGGATGAAATTGCTGTATAATTAAATAGAGGAATTTGTTTATCTGGAACCCCTTGGTTATGAATGATTGTTTATCTGAATGTGTAGTACATATATGTCAGATACTATCTTGGATTTTGTTTAAGGTGAATAGTGTTTGTTTGATATCTCAGTAAAGAGGGTGAAACCCTAGATGCGAGGAAAGTTGGATGTTTGCAAATAGATATCGTGAAATCCATTTGAACGGATTTTCTTGACATGATGGACTTTATTTATTCAATTGTATTATTGATGCATGTTATCTCAGTGAATGGCATGGAAGCCCAAATTCAGCTCAGTTCCAAGGTTTCATACATATATTGATTTTATATGATTTATTGATAGTAGTCTTTATTCAGTGAATGTTTATGTCGCATGAAATCCTTATGAGAGCCATGCTAAGTGAATGAGGTAAATGAAACCCTAAGGATAGGGTGTTCAATGAATCAAGTATTTTGATATCAATGTTCTCAGTATGAGATGTGGTGATGCACAACTCAAGATTTGGGTTGAGGTGTACGTTTTTTAAGAAAGTACAAATAATTTACAGGTGCAAATGATGATTACTCATATGTCAAGTAATTAACTCTTATCAGTGTATTAAGAAGTTCAATTGCATGATTCTAGTGTATAAAGTATCAAGTGAACATGTATTTTGTTATTTAAGAATTTTAGTCTGCCTGCAGATATAAAATGTTAATTTCTCAGTATATTACAATGTTTTGAGTATATTACTCTGCCAAGTTTAGAATGATATACATGTTGTGTTATGAACTTCAAATAAATAGACACGGTACCATAGAGATACCAAAGTCAAGTATAAGTAAGGTAAAAGATACAATATAGTAAGAGCTTTCTAAGAATAATAAAACAATAGACTTAAGAGCCATGAACACCGTAGAATCCCTATGAGAGGTCTGCGCCTTAGGGATGAAATGACCTAACCCTGGCGGTGCGTCCGGTATACGGGGTTCGAAACATACCAACAGGTGGTATGGGGGATGAAGCCCTAGTGGAAGTCTCCTTAAATTATAGAATGTAGTGTCCAAAATCAACCAAAGATCCTGGTGGCACTAACGTACAGAAAAATCCAATAGGTGGCTTGACTCTCCGCCTGTGTGCTCAGGTTAGAGGAGGAGTCCAGTTTTTACAACATAATAGATGTGTCGAGGCCAGGGAGTCATTTTCCTATTGCAGACCAGAGAGTAGTCAGACTTAGCATTCCCAGGTGTGTCTGCTAAGTCTTGTACGG
Source organism: Alisma plantago-aquatica (assembly GCA_963693085.1). Taxonomy (NCBI): domain Eukaryota; kingdom Viridiplantae; phylum Streptophyta; class Magnoliopsida; order Alismatales; family Alismataceae; genus Alisma; species Alisma plantago-aquatica. The sequence goes on from OY856411.1 coordinate 584,840,364, forward strand.
TGAGATTGTAGTTCGCTACGAGTCTTCATATGTAAAGTACACTACATATGATCAGGGCATAAGATAAAATATGTTCATAAAGGGTTTAAAGAGTTTCTTATAAGTAAGAAAGGCTAAGAAAGATTTGAGTATAGTTTCCCAGCAATTATTCTTTGTATGTTTCTGAATTATTAGTTCTCTTTGAAATTAAGCAAGAATGCTCATATATTGATTTGCTCTTGTTGATATCTAGAGTATCCTTCCATATTTATGATTGAAATGATCATTCTCTTTAAAGTTTACTACTTCTATAATTTATATCAATTACTCAAAAGTATATATGTAATTGTATAAGTGCTTTAGATTGTTTCTTTGAAGTACTCATTCACTGAGCGAGTAGGCTCACCCCTCTACTCAAAATTTATAGGGAAATCACATGGACTTGAAGAAGGTCAATGCATCAAAGTAGATCTACCACATGAGTTAAGTATGAGATTAGTTTAGTTCAGTCGGTCCCTATCACTCTTGGTCCTTGTATAGATGTGAGAGAGTTGTAAATGATGTTTGTATCTTTGTTTCCCTTTATAAGAGAGAATGCATTTAATTATCATGTCATATGTACATGGAAGTGTGAGAAACAGAATTAATGTAGGGTTGTGTATCATTAATGTTGAGATCATATTAGAGTAATCAAGGTTTAATTCTCTTGTAAAGTTTGTTTATGTGATTCAATGTGAGAAAACAAAGATTTTTAAAAAGAAGAAAAAAAGTTAAGGGTGATCTTTGTATTACGATAAATCCTCAATTTATTCCCTAATCTCATGATTAATGGTAAGTGTGAGATCAGGGTGTAACAACTTTGGTATCAGAGCTTAGGCTGAGTTGTGAGGGACCATTAAGTTAGTAAGTTAGAGTCATAAGTGTGGCAGATAGGAGATGTTATGATGTTAGCTATGGGGATTTGAGTATTTGGATATCCTGGCCCGGTATCTAAGTGCCTTGATCAACCAGTATCAAGCTACTCTGTCTATTCTTTCATGTATACCCTGGCCAAGTATATAGTGGAAGGATGGTCTAGAGAGGAACCCTAGAAATATTACGGTTAGAAACAAGATAAGTAACATGAATTAAGAGCATAAATATAAAACGAGATAGAACTTTCATTTCATATTTTTGTTTTATTGGAGATGAATAGAAAAGCTCTTATATGTTTGAATTCAGATATTCAATTTTTTGAAATATATATGGGTCTTTAAGATTTGTTTTACACTATGAAGTTGTAGAATTTATTGATTACATTCTTTGTATCAAGTAGACTAGAAATGATCTTTGAATGAGCTTTCCTAAGTGGATAAGTTTTCTTCCACACATTTGAGATGAATAGGAGTTGAGTAATCCTGAGTATCTCTTGGCTTCAGGACTGCAGTTTTGGTCTGGTCCGACTAGAAGGATGCATTACTAGGATCTAATGACTCCTATTAGTAACATAACAAGAGTAAATTTTGGATAGATTAGATCCAAATTCTAGTATAAATGTATATACTCTAAGATTTTGAAGTATAAGCGAAAGACTGGGATAACTAAGAATCAGTTGGAATTGATATCTGAGATCCAACTTTGAGGCCTCATATGAGAAACCCTTAATTGGGAATAAAGAAACACGACATAAGGTTCAGATTAAGTTTAATTATTAGTATTATATGAACTCTAAATATGAAATATGGAAAAGATATGAGAAAAGTATGTAAGGGGCCAAGATAGTAAGAATCAATAATGAGGAATGGATTATATAACCGAGTACAATGTTTTTATGTACTCCAAAGCAAAGGGAAAATAGAAGAAAAGATCTAAGTATACAATAAGTACATATAAGTGAAGAGTCTTCAATAGAGTTAAAGTGAAGAGAACTAGATGAGCATGTAAATCATAAAACTAGGACAAGAAACTTAGTTGAAACAAAGAGAAATGTTGGAAATAATGAGCTTGATTAAGGAATTAGAGTTATGATATAATTGAGAGCATGGAATGTATATCTTTATTAATAAGTTTAATACATTCATCCTTACTACCTTTGGGTTCTTAGTCTTTATAGAACAACAAACTAGTTTCTAAAATAAGAACAAAAGTGTAGTTAAATAAATGAATAAGTCATACAAAGGTAGACTATATTCAGGAAGGAAAAACTTGATTGAAAGAGAACTATGTCTCACCCATGCATGAGCTGTTTGATTTAAAATGAAGGATATTTAATGTATTAAACATGACGTGATACTAGTAGAAATATTATTGATTTAGAATTTCAACTTCACATTAGTAGAAGGATAAAAGGAAATATATGCAACATAGTATACATGATCATACACATAAAAGAAGCAACATGATCATAAGAGAAAACTAGAAGTTAAAGATGACATGTGGAATAGTAGTATATGGTAAGGGGATTATGAAAAGTAAAGAAGGGTTTGAAACATAATGGAGTAATATAGATTATAAAAGAATGAGGTTGCCAGATTCAAGAAAGTGCTAATTAGTCAAGTATCCCTGTTGATAATTAATTAAACCTACATATAAGAAATGTATTATTGAATGTTTGAAGATAAGAATTCTATGTCTCAGAATCATCTTATCTTTCATATCTTCCTTAATTAGAGAAATGTGGGAATGAAGTGATAAGAAAATGAATCATATCTGATGCATAACCACCATGGTAGAGGCATCTAGTGAATGTAATAATGACACACTATATGATGATGAAACCCTAGAAGGGTAAATTGAGAATGTATTATATATGAATGGCCAAGTAAGAGAAAGGAAATTCAATCGATAAGATAAAGAAGACTTCAGTAAAACTTGTGAGATCCAAAGTTTGAATTTCAAATTAAGGGAGCAAAGTCACATCACAATAACGTCATGCTACTGATAAGGACTAAACCCTAAAATGTTTAGAGTTGTAGTAGTTCAAGGGATGTCACTAGTGATTTGACCTTGAATACTAGCATCTCTATAAAATAAGATTATGAGATTTGCACTATGAGAAGTAAACTAGCACTGATAGTGATCTAGGGTTTAAAGATAGATAATCTGAAAGGTAGATAAACAATATGGATATGATTTGGAGCAAAAAGTAAGGTATAAATTTGAAATGTAACAAGTGTGTTTTGAATAAAAGGATAAATACAATACGAGTGAAGTGCAATATGAGATAAATTCTTGCAGTGATAGAAAGAATGATGAATAATCTATTTGTACCTTGTATGTTTCAATTTTAGGAATGTTTAATCTACATGATTAAAATGAGAAGGATAAGTTTAGTAGTGAATGAGGAGAGTGATAAGAGTAAACAATGGATTTTAGTAATATGTGAATTTGTTTTTAGAAGTATAATTTGTTGAAGGTATATTAAGGGATGTAAATTGGTTCTACGTATGCTTTCAGTGTACATGTGCAAGCAATATGTTAATTAAAGGTGTCTGATAGTTGTAGTCATTCATACCAGTAATCCCTCTTAGTATTGTACAATTGTGGTATGGTGATATGGGTTGAATAATGATGGAACAAATGAAGCTTACCCTGAATAAGGTATTCTTACCTATTCACTCATATGAACAGAAGGGATGATAACCATATTGTATTGATATGTAACCCTAATGAGGTATAGCTTGTTATACCTAGCTTTAATATAACTAAGTGATGGTAATTGGGTATGAATAGTCCTTGAATGACTAATACAATCATGGAGTACTTTGTTACTGTTGTTGAAACCCTAGTATGCTATAACCCAATGGTTACACCTTGAATTATGTGTGGGTTCATATTTTAGAATAATATGGAATGTGATGGTAATGATTCATATTATGCATCCATGATGCAATGGGGATGCTGTGAGTAGTATTGTACAATTGCTGTTGAATCTAGTCTTCCAACTCAAGACTGTTTTGCTATTTGAGTTGCACAATAGTAAAATTCAAAAGAACACAGTGTACTCTCTTTTGTGAGTTAGAGGTAATACATAACAATAGTACATATTGAGCCATATGAATTGAGATAGTTGGATCAGATTATCAATGTTGAGGTAACATCTCAAGAGTATAAACAAATATTGAAATGGTTGTTTCTCTCTCTTTCTGCTATGATTGATTGTGGCATAGAGAATTTGTATCTTATCATTGAGAACTTCTTAACATGTTGTGATTAGAAAAGAATAAAGGAATTAACGTTGAAAACTACATCCAAGTATAAAATACAAGAATGTAATGATTTGTAATTAGAAGCTTAAAATAAACCTTGAATATACTTTGTTTGCATATTTATGTTTCGGGGATGAAACTTTTTAAGGGTGTGAGAATTGTAATGGCTGCATTTGTGCTTAATTGGTAAACTAGGGTTTACCTGAATGATTACATGCTTGATTAGATTGAACATCATTTAGACTTGATTAATGATAGTAGATAAATTGTGACGTTTCAAATCTAATAAGAAACTCTAACTATGATTTTAGTTTGAAGAATTAGGGTTTGAGAAATGTAAACCCTAATCGGAAAAAATTAGGGTTTTGATAGTACATGAATATGGAATTTGATCAGGATAGCAGTGTGGTAAATGATTTTTTATATTTTCTTCAAATTTTTATTTAATTGAATTTTGGATATGATATGTATAACTCAATCATGCATATTGGAGAAAAATTTCAGAATATTGGAGTGTTCTTTGAATGTGGTTCTCGGTCAAACTATACTTCGACCAAAATGCTGACAGAGTGCTTTTTAGCAGTGTAGTGTTTTATTTTTAATTATTTATTGGTAACTCCAAGTGATCTGAAATTTTAATTGGAGATCTGAAACTCAATCATAAACAACATGTAAAATGTTTATAATTTTTGGATGCATTTAGACCTTATCAGTAGACAAATTATAGTAATATTTTTATGACAGAAAATTCAGCCGAAATAAGAGAAAGTATAGTGAGGGGTCAATGTGCAATTGACCCAAGCAGCTCAATTGCTCTATATGGTCAACCTAACACACAAGGAGATTTCCTAATTCGTGATTCAAGCTAGAGAGATGAAATCCTAGGGAGAGAGGGAGAGTTCGGGTTTGAGAGGAGAAATTGATGGAGATGCTGACCTAGGGTTTTGCGGTCTGAGATATGATGAAATCAAGTAAGTTTAGCTTCTTTGCATAGCCTTTCATGGTGAATATTCTCTCACATGTCAAGATTCCGTCCCTCCTCTAATTTGATCTGAAATGGTATCAAAAATTCCCCTTTTCCCACTCTTTCTTCATAATCCCTCATTTTTAGGGTTTCCGAGTTGAAAGGAAGAAGAATCGGGTGAATTGCTAGGGATTTGATATGAGATCGAGATTTTCAGGGATGAGATGCATTTTAAAGATGTTTTCACACCTTAGGGTGAGTGGGAACTTCCTTTAAACAGTATATTGCATGAAAATTGGTTAAATTATCCATAATCTCTTTTCGCTTAGTATGCGATTACAAACCCTGAATTGTCTGTTAGATCTAAGTTGTTGCAAAATGATATGAAATGGATTCTTCCTCTGTTTGGATGAATTTTAGATGGTAAAATCATATTAGAAATGTATAAAATACATCCTAATGAGAATTTCCCTAAGTATTCGTAGAGGTTATAAGAGTAACCTGAAATATAGGGAATTTGTCTATGGATGAAATTGTTGTATAATTAAATAGATGAATTTGTTTATCTAGACCCCCTTGGTTACAAATGATTGTTTATATGAATGCATAGTAAATATATGTTAGATACTATCTTGGATTTCATTTAAAGTGAATAGTGCTTGTTTGATATCTCAGTAAAAAGGGTGAAACCCTAGATGCGAGGAAAGTTGGATATTTACAAACTGATATCGTGAAATCCATTTGAACGGATTTTCTTGACATGATAGACTTTATTTATTCAATTTTATTATTGATGCATGTTATATCAATGAATGGCATGGAAACCCAAATCAGCTCAGTTCCAAGGTTTCATACATATATTGATTTTATATGATTTGCCGATAGTAGTATTTATTCAGTGAATGTTTGTGTCACATAAAATCCTTATGAGAGCCATGTGATAAGTGAATGAGGTAAATGAAACCCTAAGGATAGGGTGTTCAATGAATAAAGTATTTTGATATCAATTTTCTCAGTATAAGATGTGGTGATGCACAACTCAAGATTTGGGTTGAGGTGCACATTTTCCAAGAAAGTACAAACAAATGACGATTACTCGTATGTCAAGTAATTAACTCTTATTAGTGTATTAAGAAGTTCAATTGCATGATTGTAGTGTATAAAGTATCAAGTGAACATGTATTCTGTTAGTTAAGAATTTTAGTCTCCCTGCAGATATAAAATGTTGATTTCTCAGTATATTACAGTGTTTTGAGTATATTGCTTTGCCAAGTTTAGAATGATATACATGTTGTGTTATGAACTTCAAATAAATGGACAAGATACCATAGAGATACCAGATTCAAGTATAATTAAGGGAAAAGATACAATATAGTAAGAGATTTCCAAGAATAATAAAATAACAGACTTAAGAGCCCTAAACACCGTAGAATCCATATGAGAGGTCTGTGCCTTAGGGATGAAATGACCTAACCCTGGCAGTGCGTCCAGTATATGGGGGTCAGAACGTACCAATAGGTGGTACGGGGGACGGATTAGTGGAAGTCTCCTTAAATTACAGAATGTAGTGTCTAACATCAACCGGAGATCCTGGTGGCACTAGAGTACAGAAAAAGCCAATAGGCGGCTTGACTGTCTGCCTGTGTGCTTAGGTTAGAGGAGGAGTCCATTTTTTACTACATAATAGACGTGCCGAGGCCAGAGAGCCATTTTCCTATTGTAGACCAGAGAGTAGTCAGACTTAGCATTCCCGGGTGTGTCCGCTAAGTCTTGTATGGTGAGATCGTAGTTCGCTACGAGTCTTCATATGTAGAGTACACTGCATATGATCAGGGCATAAGCTAAAATATGTTCATATAGGTTTAAAGAGTTTCTTATAAGTAAGAAAGTCTAAGAAAGATTTGAGTACAATTTCCCAACAATTATTCTTTGTATGTTTCTGAATTATTGGTTCTCTTTGAAATTAATCAAGCATGCTCATATATTGATTTGCTCTTGTTGATATCTAGAGTATCCTGCCATATTTATGATAGTAAACGATCAATCTCTTTAAAGCTTACTGTTACTATAATTGATATCAGTTTCCCAAAAGTATATCTGTAATTATATCAATGCTTTAGACTATTTCTTTGAAGTACTCATTCACTGAGCGAGTAGGCTCACCCCTCTACTCAAATTTTTAGGGAAATCATATGGGATTGAAGAAGGTCAATGCATTAGAGTAGATCTACCATAGGAGTTAAGTATGAGATTAGTTTAGTTCAGCCGGTCCCTGTCATTCAAGGTCCTTGTATAGATGTGAGAGAGTTGTAAATGATGTTTGTATCTTCGTTTCCCTTAATAAGAGAGAATGCATTTGATTATCATGTCGTATATACATGGAAGTGTGAGAAATAGAATGAATGTATGGATGTGTATCATTAATGTTGAGATCTTATTAGAGTAATCAAGGTTTAATTCTCTTGTAAAGTTTGTTTATGTGATTCAATGCGAGAAAACAAAGAGTTTGAAAAATAAGGAAAAAAAAGTTAAGGGTGATCTTTGTATTACGATAAATCCTCAATTTATGCCCTAATCTCATGATTAATGGTAATTGTGAGATTGGGGTGTAATAGTCAGGGGTGGAGGCACCGATTTGCGGAGGTAGCATCTTCTTTGGTCCAACAAGGTATCAAGTTTCTACAAGTGAGACTCCAGTTGCAGGTTTGAACATGGCTATGGGTTTGCATAATTTCTACTTTGGTTGTAGGGAGCCAGGTAGAGGAAGACAGGGTTTCTAAGGAGTCTAGAGGATGGAGAGACCTCGTGATGGTGGAATTCTAGGTGGTGGAGGATTTAGGCTGCTATAGGTACCTCTGTTGGTGTTGTAATTGCAAGTTGCAGAAGTCATGGTGAAGAAGCCCTATGTCCATGGGTGGTAGTGCAAGGAGGAGGAAGAAGAAGAAGACTATGGATATGGAAGAGAGGGATGGGGGAGATAATGAGGTGAAGAAAGGAGGGGGAATTTTTTGTTTGGGTTCCAATAGGGTGTTTGCAAGTCATTGTAGAAGGCAATGACAATTTCCCTACTATCATCATTGTTGGGCTCAAGGATATGGGGGAGATGGAAGCTGGGTTAGGGTGAGGAAGAGGAGAGAAGATGAAGAGGAGGGACTTGAATAGAAGAAATGAGGTAGGAGGAAACATAAAAGTAAATGAAGAGGAAAAAAAACTAAAATAGCACCCTTTGAAAAAAAATATCTGGATATAGCACCCCTTTGAAAATAATTCTCAACATAGCCCAATTTGGTGAGAATACACCACTTGAATTGGCACTTTATATATGAAGAGGTGAAAACGCCATCCATTTTGGAAATTTTAATAAAAAATTGAAAAATAAATAAATAAAGAAAAGAGTGAAAATGCCAAAACAAGTGGCATTTTCATTCTTGATGTTGGGGTGACAACGCCAATTGTTTTGGCATTTTCACTCTTTTATTTATTTATTTTTTTCAATTTTTTATTAAATGCTCCAAAATGAATGGAGTTTTCACATCTTGGACTTTAAACATCCCAATTCAAGTGGCTTTTTCTAACTAAAGTGGGCTATCTTGGGAATTATTTTCAAACGGGTGCTATACTCAGAATAATGTTTTTGTCAAAATGTGCTATTAAGCAAGGTATGCAACAATTGGAGATCCTCAAGAGCAGGGTTGATTATGTTATAGAGTGTGGGAAAGGTGTTGCATTACACATACAAACAAATAATGACACCCACATCTATTATTGAATATAATTATAGGCATAAACTCTAGCACTATAAATAAATTAAATGAACAGTCAAACCAATTCAAATTGACAACAAAATTGGCAGGTAGGCTAGTTAAGGTGCGAGGAACTCAATTCCTAGTAGAAATTGTATCCTTTTGAAATATTTGGTATGTTATTTCGTTGCATGTGACTTAAGTGCTCAACTAATGAACTTAATGCATTTCCAAATAAATTTGATGCTTTTTTCCCCTAATTTTCTTTTACCTTTAAATTATAATTATTGTGGAGTGACAAATTAAAGTCAATAATTTATTAAATGGTGTATTTTTGTCACTAACCCAAAATTAGCACTCAAGAATTCAATTCATCATAAGACCTAATGGAAGGGAGTATTTATCATTATATTATGATTTTAGACCTATAATTCTCCCAAGTTAATCTATATTAAGGGAATGAAAGTTGATGTCTATCATGATTAGATTGGTACCTAGACAAATAGGATGTTAGCCCAAATACCTATAGTCCAGTACGTTACATCACTCCACCCCTTATATAGGATTTTGTCCTCAAAATACATCCATCTCTAGCCAAGTGCACTAGTTCATATTTCTAAACCAATCTAAGGTTTTTTGATACAATTCATGTAGAAGATCATGAGACACCACTCTATTTCCTAATTATAGCCAAAAACCCATGGTGACCCTACTTTACTGATGCATAAAGTCTCCACAATATTCTCCTATTTGAGGTTGAGCTAGGAAAATTTACATTGAGACATAGAATTTGTTAGCATTTCTACACTCTTTATAGTTAGATACTTCATTAAGACAATATCATTATTCTATTACATGCATCATGTCACAACACACATGATGTCATCACATTGTTCTGTATTTTTTTTCATTTTCCACCACTTAGGCATGAGTGATTGGTGCATATTTTGGGAGCTTTGTATTACACCTAACAAATTGAGTTGGATTAGATTCTCACCTCAAGGCTCGAACACACTTGGATCTTTCAAAATTTATAAGGAATTCAAACTAACACACCACTTAGATTAACATACTAACCCATAAGCGCACATGGTCATTCTACAGTATATGTAAGTGAAAAAATAGGGTCATCCATAGGGAGAGAGGCAACACTAGAGATTAGTTAGATTAAGCTATATTCCTAAAACAAATTCTAGGGTTCAAGGGTTTTATTGGGGGTTTGTTTGTTAAACTAAGTTGGACAAGCAAGCAACCAAAAGGGGGGAATCAACCAAAACCTAAGTTAACCCCAAGTGAGTTGATTCTAAGAAGCAAGAACAATGACTAAGCAAGAAGAAAGAAATTTAGACTAGGACGAAAAACAAGGGATAACTAACAACCTATAAGTGACAAGTGTAGGGAAATATGGGCATATAGTAGGCAACAGAAACAAAAATTTGTCTATCCACGTTCCCCATGACAACAAGATCATGTCAACAACTACATAATGAGAAGGATGGTTTAATGAGTTCATACCTGGTCATGGAGCAAGTCCAATGAATATAGATCATTGTAGTAGTGCAACACTCATAGTTGCACCGGGACTTGTCTGCAGTAGCTCTTGGTCTCCACCACAGACAATAGACTCAAACAACGTCTAGGCTAATGGTGTCCTCCTAGCTGGAAAAGTATTAACACATCTACAATAATCCACACAGACCACCTAGAACTCCTATCATTCTACTATAACAGATAGGAAGGAGTCGTCCCTCCCATTGGTGTACTAGTCACCAACTTGCTCTCCCACAATTGTTCTCCCTTGCTATCCCTCCCTTTATTGGGTAGGACGTGCTTGGGCTCTCTATAGGTTACCACAACAAGAGAGGAAGACAATTGTTAGAGGAAATTAATTTGTTGTGTTTGAGAATCCCCTAATACCCCTCCATTTATAGGAGGGGTTAGGGTCAGGGTTCCCAGTCCTTATGGGAGTGGAAGGGATCCAAATATCATAAAATTCGCAAGCTACGAATGGCGAATTGATTGATTCACCAAGTGAACCAGTAGGTTCACATGTGAGATGGTCAATTCACTACTCAAACCGATCATTTTTCCATGTTTCCCAATCGCATATGAATTGGCAATTCAAATCCAATTAATGTACAACATGACGTCGACACTAATCCTTGAAATAATCAAATTTCTCCACAAATCAGGCATCTCTCCCTATGAGCCAGTCGTCTCTGTGATCCCAACCGATAAGTTCACTACATGAAGCGGTCTGTTTGCTCCCCAGTTTAGGCAGGACTCAACCAATTCAATTTCTAATCAAACTGACACTCCAACCAGTTGGTTCAACACTTGAACCAATCAGTTCAGAGTTCAGTCAGTTGGTTTATTGCTTAAATTGAATACCTAAGCACTTTAGTAATCAATTCAATTATCATTCATGATTATAATCCTCTTCTAGGTGAATTCATGTGTGTGTGACCCTATAGGTCCCATATCATGTTGGTAGTGAATGTCCATAACTAGTTTATGACATCCCAAGCAAATATTGCTGCCTAGTCAAACATCAGTGCTATCCAAGTGAATGGAAAGTTAGAGAACAACTTTAACCTACAATATGAGTAAGCTGTTATAGTGATTGTATAGTTCCTTTATCTCTATCATCCAAAATGAACTCGAGGCATGGATCGTCATCCTATTAATGTTCAATCCATGTTCCTTGATCCAGTGCAGACTGTTTGAGATATGTGTGACCTCAATATCATATATTGATTCACATGTGCATGTGCATGCTTTTCTCAGTCTCACTTATCAAGTGACCTGGATATCATACTAGAGTAGGAGGGACAAATCCCATCTACATAACTTACAGTCATCTCCATGTGTCACATCATATCCAATCATCACCTTTGTGGCAACCTTTATTTGGGATCACAATGATGATATCAAAGCACACTGAATGACATGTGATGAGTGTAGTGACTTCAGCTCTAAGAACCACAATCACCATCACTATGAGATATGAATATAATCACCAAGTATGGTTTCCATGTGTCACTCTCAAGGTGGATCTATCTGATACACTGTTATCTAATAAGTATCTATGTGTTTGGTTTGATATCACATATCATGACTGATGAGATTATGTCATCAACCAACACACACTCTAGTCTTATGTGTTATTGTTGTCTATCAACCTTCCACAGTAACATACGACTAGGGACATAACGATAATGTACATACTCTTATCATCCATATGATCTCATTGTTCAAGTCACATACTTGAAGACATACATCATTGACTAATATCATTCTTTAGACATTCATTATGTTTCCTCATTATCTCATAACCGAGTGAAACAAAATGAATTGGAACCTTGCCTTTATTATTATTATTAATCAAATCCTTTACATAATATGCCATAATAATCATGATATGATTGGCTCTCTGGGCATACATACCAATGACAACTAGTTAAGCTAAGTACGAAACTACACTAAACTAACAATTAGCAAACTAGGACAAGCAAAGAGAGAACTTAACACTAGCTATGCAAAACAAACACAAAGGTGGCACTAACTACTCTATAAAGATTCAATCTACCAAGATCAATGCAATTAGGTAAGAAGTAATTGAAGCAAGTAACTAAGAAATCATGAAGTAGAAAGAGAAAATTGAGGTTTTAAGCAAGTTATGGAAGTGTGGCATGTTTGGGGGATGTTATTAGGATTCCAGTTGGGGGGGATTATAACATGCAAAACCTATCCATTCATTCTAGATTGACAAACCAAACACTAGATAAATGCTATGGAATACACTAAGATACTAGTCGGGCATGGGTGGTATAGGGTGTGTGGGAACTACATCCTTGCACACCCTATCCATCATTTCCAGGCTCAATTAAACTAAGTCTTAGGGGAGAATCCAATAGGATTTGGCAAGCCTCGGTTTCTAGGGTGGGTGTCCTTAGTGTAATTGCGAGATAAAGGTAGGAATGGAGAGTGAAGGTGAGGGTGTTTCACCTCACATGGCTCACCATCTGGGCTTTAGAAAACTCCTAGACAATCACACTAAGAACCCCTACACAAGCTACTTAGATCTCACACCTAGGAGTAAGAGAAGGGATATGTGTGTGGGAATATAGGGTGCTATCTAGGGATCTACTAGTTGGACCTAGGAGAAAATCCCAAAATAGTCACACATAAGCCATTTTCTCCTAGACCTAGGTGGTTTCAAGCATAAAACAACAAGAAATTTATGTGTTCAACCAAAAACCACAAGATGAATCATGGGAAATAAGATACAAGTAGAAGGCAGTAATCATAAAATGAATCTAGAGAGTTTACAAGTTATTTCCCTCCAACATGGAATCAAAGTAACATTTTTACCCCCAAACAACCAACCAAAAAGGGCTTAGCTAGACATAAAAGAACAAAATAAGAATGAAGAAGGAATAGAGGAGTAGGAAGCCATGAAACATGGTGAAGACTCCCCGTTCTTCACCTCCTAGATACTGGAGCATGCACTTCTTCTCCCAAGTTGGATGGATGGCATGGAATGGTGGCGGATGATGAAAAAGCCCTAGAAAACTAGGGTTTTGAGGTGAGGGAAGGTGGAAATGAGGTGGATGTAGGTGGGAGCTCAAGAGGAATGGACAAGAGGTAGTGGCTAACCTCATGATATACACACCACCTTTATATATAGGTGATGGGGAAACACTAGGTTAAGTGGGGGAATTATGGGGAATAACAACACAGAAGAGTGTATGGTTTAGGTGGCAACATGACTGTGGTGGGTAAGGTGTACCATGGTCATACTCAAATGGAACGATCGTTCTGGGTGGAGTTAGAAAATTCATGTTGAAGTTGGGAAAATGAAGGCTGGAAACATGGCCATGCTGGGAAGCACGACCGTGGTGGGTTGTAGGTGACATGGTCGTGTTGGTTGATATGTGGAACGACCATGCTAGGTAGCACAGACATGGTGGGTAGATGGCAGCATGGCCATGGTGGCCACCACAGTCGTGGTATATGGGTGGTAGAATGGATTACTGGGTAGCACGACCATGGTGGTGGGGGGGGGGTTCTGCAACTCTTCATATCTTGCAATTTTTTTGTGATTTTGGAGTTGGAAATAGTTGGCAGTAGCATGGTCGTTCTGTGTCACCACAACTGTGTTGGGGGCTTTGGTTTCACCCTAAGCTTCAAACTTTGATCTCCATGGACACCTTTTCTTTAGCTCGACCCTTGGCCACTAGGGGTAGGTTGGGGGAGCTTTAGGGCCTTCCTCGAACTCCTACATAGGTCTCCTCTATAGGTGGAGGAGTCCTAAAACTCCTTCCTTCTATTCCTTCCATCCATGGCATGGTCCAAGTACCTGAAAAACATGTAAAGAGTGTCCATAAGTGCATTTGATAGAAAACCATTTATTCGGGGAAATAGCTTGCAATGTAAGATGTCTATATGTGATTTAAATGAAAAAGGCACAAGATGAAGCCCTAAAATAGAGTTGTATAAGTCACCATTCTTCATTAATATATCTTTCAATATTGACTATGACCACTAAATCGGTAACTAAGTTATCTTAAGAATGACATCCTTATCATATATCATCATGATTACTATGAACACTATTATATATATTATATATTTTTATTATCATTTTTAATCATGTTTCACCGTACATATTTGAACATTATAATGCATTATATGAACCTTATCGAATTAGTAATTCATGGTATTAGACTAAACAATAATTTACATAAATTATTATTAAGGTGTGATTAATTTATCTTTGTCATAGTGTATTCTGATAACATGAGCTAGGTTTTATAATCACTAATTTTGACATCAACATTGTATTCAAGCTAGTTTCTAGAGTAAGGGTATCCATAACATTTATTTTAAAAGCAAATTGGTTTATAGGGAAAGTCTGAGATTTGCTTTTACCCAACTTCATAATTTACCTTACTTTTGTTCACCATTTTAGATATGTGAAGATATATTTTGAAACTTATTTTAGTAATCCAAGTATCATTTAAGGTGGTTAAGAAACAAGGATTACACACTAATCTTGGTTAGGTTGTATTTATATTTGTTTGGCATTATTACTAGGGGTTACCCAAGTATGATATATTGCAACAACTAGTAGTTTCAAATATATCTTAAGTTAATCTACACTCCTAATGACTAGATCATACATGACTCCAACCATATAGAAACTCAAAAATGATAAACTTACTAGATCATAGTAATACATCCAAACTTATTCTTAATCCCCACATCACACTTAAGCCTAGGGTCTCAGGTTAATCATGCTTTTCAAGTGTTTCTTCAGTAAAGGGTTTCTCTACAACTCAAACTTTCTTGTGGTGGCGACTTCCAAAAACCATAGATATATTCTGAAAGTTATTTTTCATATACAATTCTTAATGAAAATAAGTTTGCAATAAAAACTTTACGATGCAAATACAAAAATGGCATCAAAAATCAATATAAGAACCAAGTTAACCACTTTCCACTACATTGACACATGTTATAATTCTATCATTGCTCTATTCCACTAAAAGGGTCTAATTCCTAAACCACCTAAAGGGCATATGACTGCATCTCTAATATATAAGTATAGGAGGGATAAGGGTTTCTTATTGTGCATGGTCAACTTCTATCAAACCCTAATAAGGCATGAAATCCATCATTCCTCATGTCACTCTTAGTCATAATGCATATTGCCACATGCTGAGATTTAAGGGAGTCATAAGATTCTCCAATGTTATAGGAAGAGATTTAGCGTTTTCGATCACTAGTTGGTTTATAGCCATAGTGGCTTCATAAGATAAGGTGATCTATATAGTAAAGCTACTCATCTCAATCAATAGATAAACCAAGTACATTACAAGAAATGAGAGAGTTGAACAATTAAGTATATCTATTGAAACTTAAAGCTTTTGTCAACCAAATTTCATGTTGGAAACATATAAATAGCAATGAGGATGACATCCAACCCTTATATAGATGTCATTGGGCATAGCTATGCAGATATCCCCATGTTGAAGGCAAGGCATGCCTGACCATACCTAAGCCAATTCATATTATCACTTAGTAGCAAGCAAATTATCCTAATTCTATAACTTATATAAGAATTTTGCATTTTTAATTCATGCATGCTCAGTACCTAAAGTGGATCTATGCAAGGCATGCTAAAGAAACAACAGAGGAAAAGGGTTCTAAGGTGAAACTAGGGCTAAGCCTAGCTATGAGTGTTCAAGTCAATCTACACTTCATAGTGTTCAAGTTAACCTTCTAGATAACATGATATAGGAATCAAATAATATATGAGTCATTTCCTATATGGTGACATTTAAACCTCCATAAAGAGGGTAGGGGGTGATCAAGGTTACAAAAATTGAGTCTCAACCACAAAAACAATTTTGGAAGTGGCCAAATTATTCAGGGATTAAAATCTTAGTTGGTATTCCACGAATTAGGGATACACATATCAACTACATGTAAAGTGTCGCCAAGTACCTAATTAAGGAACAATATAGGATAACTTAGAATAGTCAAGTACATGAGTGCTTAGGCTCTAATACTATTTCATAAAGAGTGGGGACCCGAGAGGGGATCCAGTCTCCACTTAATGGATATGGGAAAAGCCATCCTATTCTAGAAACAGAGAAAAGGAGAAATTCCATTAATTCACAAGTGGTATATGTATTACAGAGCATACAATTTTATAACAAGTAGAAATAAAAACTATCACAAGTTAAATGGTCATTCATCTACAACTATTCTTCACCATAACATGTTGCATGACAAAATATAAAGTTGTACATCTAGTGACATGTAAGGCCAGTTGCCGGAAGGCAACCCAACCATTCCAAACTATCATTAAGTCCATGTCCTATTAGTGATCATACCGAGTCATCATCATCTAATGCTCCTACACCGAGGTGGTTTTGAGAACAACCGAATAAAATGGAAACAAAATGTATGTGTCAAACACTTCTGAGTATGTGCATATAAATAACATTTGGCATTATATTGGATTATTAGTATAAAAAGACATTCCCATGAAAAAGGGGTCATATAGAAGTAGGTAAGTTCAACAAGAGTCAAATAAAGAGACTGAGGCATATTATTTTATGGAGAGAAATATTTAAGATAAAAGAAACATGTTACCATAAAAAAAATTCACAATGTCCAAATAAATAATAAGTTTTCATGCATGAACACTATAGACTAATAAGCCTAAAATAAAACCATACCCATGGATCATTGTCTAAAAAGTAAGGGTGGAAATGCACATCCCAAGAGGAATACATACCCTTAATAATTATGGTTGTACATAAGTACTACTACTCTAGATATTATAGTTAAACATCACCAATACATTTCTGACCTCTAATGTCACTTTTCCTGTCATCGATTTTATAACAAAATGACACTATATATCAAATAACATTGGTTATATAACACAAACGTTAGCATTGATCAAGTCCTACCGATTAAGAAAAGACACGAGTACCACTTTTTCTTTAACATTGGTTATTCTCTTACAAAATCGACATCTAAAATAACCCAGGAAATACAATTTTCTAGAGAAAAATATTTACCTCAAAAAGTTGAAAATAAACATCATTGTGTGGGAACCAACGACAAACACCTTCATGCAAAATGAATTTTGCCAACAAAGTACTTACGGCGTGAGTTTTTTCCTCAGCAAAACTGACATTGATTTGCAGGAAAAACCATGAAAAATTGCATGATCAGTGTCAGTTTATTGTCAAGAAATCAACGTCGTATGGTTCATGGCACGTCCCCATGAAAAAGTTTTCCACCCGAATTGCACTCTAGCGTTGGTTCTACCAGAAGAAACTGACGACTTAGGTCCTACTGAAGCCATTTTTTTCATTTGAATAATGGCCTCTGGCATCAGTTTCTTAAATTTACCCGATGTCTATGTCACTAGGTTAAGTATCAGTTTTTCATTACAACCAATGTAACAAACCAGAACTTAAAATCCTATCCTATCTCATGATTAGAAAGCTAGTGAGGTTTGTTCTTTAGATGTGACCAAACAAGGATTGAAATTTAGAACACATTTACATAATAATTTAATTATATGGAAACATGTAAATGAAATCATGAATTATATTACATATATTTTCTTTACTAACATAATGGTGAAATAAAAACATGTAATATGCTTTGGAGTACTAGTTGGTAAATTCATGTTCATAAATATTACTAATGTCTCATAATTTAAAGGAATTAATGTAAATAATATGTAAAATGAGTAAAATGTAGTTTTTTGTGCATAGTAAAATAATAATATATAAGTATTTTTGTAATAATGTGACATTAATGTGACTCAATTAAGTAAGTGCCGATTTAATGTTTGATATATACAAGGATAATGTCTCAAAATTCATAATAGTGCCATAACTCATAAAAGTAAATCTCAAAAGTAAAATATAATGATAAATACATATTTCTTGGGTGCCAATTAGCTTGGTTGCCAAGTTTCACTTTATTTAAACAACAATAATTATTATAAATATAATTAGAGAAGAAAATAGGAAAAAGGTAAAAGTGTTAAATAAATTACTAAAATTTATCAAAAGTAAAAATAAACCTCAAATTCGAAATCTACATATAAAAGTTAGCCAATGTGTGAATTTTCATCTTATTTGGACAAACTTGCCTATTCTAGTGTAATTAGGAGAGAGAATGTACTTTTAAGCTCAAAATATTAAGTACAATGTTAAATAAACCCAAAAGGGAAAATTAATTATAAAGTCATGTTCCTCATGTTTAGATTTTCTTGTAGGCAAATTTTCATATTTTAGAGAGTTTCTAGATGCCTCTAATTCATTAAAGGAATAAAACAAGTGAAAAGATATAAAAATATAAAATAAAATACTAATTGTCCTAAAAAATGAAAACTTATACCAAAATCAGATTCCTCACCCAAAATTAGCTAACTTACAAAATTTGGGTTTATTTGTGACAATCCGATCCATAAAGCACGATATAAACTCAGCGAAGCGTTCGATTAGTTGCGGAATACGAAAAATTACTGGAAATTAAAACTTTTTGAGACAAGATCTTGAAATTATAAAACTCCTTTTATAAGAAACAAAATAAACAGTTTACATCTCTGTTAAACCACTTCTTGAGTAGTTATATACAACATGATACAAAAATCTCAAGAGTCAAAACCAAAATCTCAAACCACTAACTCCAAGGACCTGAGAGTACAGAGACGGCATAGGACTATCTAAGTACATGACTCAGTAGTCAGTATCTCCACCTGAGATTTACTGCTGCCCCTGGTACTGTTGTTGCTGTTGTTGCTCATCCTTAAATGGAATCCTTCGTCTTCGACGACCACCTAAAAAGTTGAAGTCTACGGGGTGAGACAATTTTAAATAATTGTCCCAGCGAGAGTTATAACTCTCAACTAGAAGCTTTATTATAAAATTAAGGAATATCATAGACAAGATAACTTAAATTATGCAACAGCAGGTTTAATAACAAGTGAAGCAACTTCTACTTAAGCAATCATTTCTTTAAAGCATATAAAGAACATGTATACTAAATATTTGAACAGATCAATAATGTAAACAATGTAACATCAATCATTGTTTCTCGTAGTTCAACCTAAGCAGATATGCTACGCGATTGATATGTTTTACAAACATTATTATGCTCTGTGGAGATGAGGTATACCGCTCATACTCCAACCGATCACTAGTAAGTCGCATCGGTATCATACATAGGTCATCAAAAGAGCCGGATTCTTATGACCTCATCTTCCTCAGTCAGTAAGAGGATTTGTTTGCAGGACAATATGTGTCTCTGCTGTAGTAGCTATCCAGGGTATTCTGGAAACTTCACTATAGAGTTACAGTGGCATTCTGTACTCTCTTCGTCATCGGAAGATTTCTTGTTTATCTCTCATCGATGCGGTATTTGTGTTTTCTTTGGGAGATTTGTGGTACATTACTTGGTATGGATTTATAGTGAAGGGTTGATGGATTAAGATACATCTACATCAATTCCTACACTAGGATGTAAGGATTTACACATCCATTTCCCCCACATACTCAAAAGTATGTGATCCTGGAGTTCCCTTAGGAAAACCTGTTTCACCATCATTTGGTCTCTGACAATGATGGATCTATGATCAGGGCTCTACATGGTATGATTGTACTTGATTAGTTAGGTACATTTCAATATTCTTTTATCATCATACATGTTCTCAAACATTAATCATTAGCATAGCAACTAGGAAAGTAGAATACTAAATGTAACAGAACTAATTCACATCAATTATCATTTCTTCAACATTTCATTACAAATCTTCTAAATAGCATGACCTTGCTGATACTCATGGCTCTCACATCCTATCAATCTCATTAGATGCCACTTTCTAGGCATCAGTGTATTTCACTATTCATAAAGTTAATAACATGCTTTCAATGAATATGGTATGATCATTCTTACCTGGATATGATCATCCTCATATAAGAACCTACATGGTTAATTTAATTGATAACAATAAACAATTCATTTCAAAGAAGTTGTACCTTCCTACTCTTACAAGAGTTAGGTTCCCTGAATCTCATCAATTAGGGTTATTCATTTGCTTTGCTTATGATTAGGAATATTGATTCCTCATCTCATACTTCAATCATGAAGATTCATGCTTAAAAGCATAACTGGAAATAGGGTTTTACCCTATTCAATTAAGGTTATTGAAATCCCTTTATCTTATAAGGCATCATATTTTGTAATTTGTTCACAAAGTTTCATACCTAAAAGCATAATACAGGACTTAGGTTAACATACCCCATCCTTCATTAATTAATATTTCCTGTTCATATTATCAGTCCAACTCTAGTATGCAACTTTACCATCCTTGGAAGCATACCAGGATATGATGAGTATCTACCTTTAATTACAACATTTATCAAACATCATAATGATTATCAATTCTAAGTATCAATCTATTTCTCCTTCATATCATACTCTACACTTATTAAGTACATGAATTCGTTGTGGCCCTATCATAGCTAATTCCCTCTTACATCTTTTTAAAATATATAAAGGTTTAAACATTGTTGATGTAGGATAACTCATCTGGTAAGATTGATTTATCTATACCTCACCTAAATGCATTACTTTGTAGACATCTCTAGGATTTCATAATTGCCAAATCATAAACTAGGCTCATTATTCATCCTACTAGGATTTCCATATTTTCATTTCCAATTAGGGTTTCTCATATTACAACTTGTAACTAGGGTTTCTATTCACACTACATGTTATTACCCTAGAACTAGGGTTTACTATACACTCCTTGGTGAATTGAACTCATAACATCATCATGTATGAGAATCATCACCATTGATGCCCTCAGATTTGATTAAGATTCATCAATTGTCATAATTAGGGTTTTCATGATCTCACATAGGTGGATCATACCTTTATCATACACATTCATATGTATTGAAGGTACTTTACTTGAGTTTTAACCATAATTGGTACTTTCTCTCTCATCTTACTAATTGATGGTGATTACACCACTCTAGATTAGATTGGGTTAAGTCCTCATTGACTAACATAACCAAATTACAACTAACATGTCATTAGGGTTTGATTAGAACAAGGTATCCTTTGATTTAACCCTTCAAGGCATTTTGGTAAAGTACACCATTGATCACCATCATGGGTCAATTCATTAGTCATTTAGATCCTTAATGTCCTAGGGTACCATTAGGGTTTAGATTAGATCACCATTGAACCAATTACACCTTCAAATGATTAAGTATAAACAACCTTGAAAGTCTCCAATCGGTTGCACATATTCAACCTCCAAACGGTTTGAGACCGTTTGGATGTGTTGACCGTTTTCTAGGTTTGACTCCAAGACCGCATGACACCCAAGGTCGTTTGCCCTCAAACGGTCTTAATACCGTTTGGGGTGCGTTGACCATTTGGGGAGAGTTGACCTCCAAACCGTTTGAGCTGATGCGGTTTGAAACCGTTTGATCAAAATTGACCTTGAGATCGATTGGTCCAAACGACCTTGAGATCGTTTGAGCCCAAATGGTCTTGAGACCGTTTGGCCCCAAATGGTCTTGAGACCATTTGGATCCAAACGGTCTTGAGACCGTTTGGTCCAAATGGGCTCAAACCGTTTGGACCTCAAAAGTGGTTCAAAAGTTACAATTGTTCATGGTTATGTATGTTGAAGCCCTCAATTGGCCAAAACCATGACAAACACTTATAAATTGAGTCAATTAGGATGAGCATTAATCAATTGGACACCAAATTGACCCTCAATTGAAAGTCAATTAGTGTTAAATCCATCTCAAATAGGGTTTCCAATTGAATAGTCATCAATGTTCAACAATGTGAATCAAATCGAGGTTGAACCTATCAATTGACCTCCAATTGGGCCCAAACTTGGACCAAACGGTCTTGAGATCGTTTGGACACCCTCCAAACGGTCATGAGACCGTTTTCCCAAAGTTTGACCAAAAACTAAGTCGGTTGGATAAGGGTTGAACCCTAATTAGGTCTAAAATCAGCATTTTTATCAATTCTTCAACTTGTTGCAATTGGACCCTCAATTCATCAAATTAGCTTAACCATAGACCTCCAAACGGTCTTGGGTTGTCACCAAACGGTCTTGAGACCGTTTGGATGAATCCCAAAACGGTCTTGAGACCGTTTGGGTCCTTCAACCCAAAGCTCAACAAGATCTATACTTGAAATCAGCAATTTCAACCCAATTAGGGTTAGGGTGTTGAAGTGCCTATAACTCTCAATTGGTTAAGAAGTAGATTATGATTCTTTGTAGGAATGAAATTCAATATATTACCAACAGACCCTCAAATGGTCGTCCCTTGGTCAACACTATCAAACGGTCTTGAGACCGTTTTGATCCAAACGGTCTTGCAAGACCGCATGAGATCAAACAGTTTGAAACCATTTGACCTCAAACGGTTTGCAACCGTTTGGACCAAAAGGGTCCAAGGTCGGTTGATAAAGTTGCCTAGGAATTCACGCCCATCATCTTCAACCTCTGTTCAGGTTGGTTACTCCACCGTTTTACTTGCAAAAGTGCAAGGAAGAAGGGAGGTAGAAGAAGAACTAAGTACAAATTGCAAGAACAAAGATATGCATAATAAAGCAAAGAGTTTAGAGTTATAAAACCCGCCTCAAACTTGTTCCTAGAGCTCCAAGATTCCACGCTTCAAGCCTATAATGGCGTCTTGAGCTCCACAACTCGGCTAGAGGTGATTCTCCAAGGAAAAGATGGGGATGGTCGGCTAGAACAAAGAATCTAAGTGAGTTAACCATAGAACCAACCTTATATGATGAATTCCTCCAAGAATTCGAGCTAGAAGATGGTTCCTACTCACCTTAGAACTAGATGGTCATCTTCCTGAGCTCCAGAGTTTTGACTTGGTCATTTTGAGAAAGATGAAAAGTGAAGAGGTGAAAGGATACGTTTAGTTGGTTTGCAAGGGAACTAGGCTTATATAGTTTAGGTAGTTTTCCACCTTAAGGACCTCTTAGTTTAAGGATTTCTCTTCTAAGTCCCTCCTTGTTTCAAGGCACGTCCAAAACCATCTAATCTTAAGCAAAGTCCATCAAAACTCAAGATCTAAGGAAAAAGAAAACCAACTTTCAACTAGGGTACATATATGAAGGGTCTCCATTCTTATACTTGGTGAATTTTATACACAAAAATCATTCTTCTTATCTGATTATTCATTGGTGTGCTCCTTTCATAATTTCTACTCTAAATGATGTCAAGAGTCATACTAGATGTTCTATAAGGTGTATTTTACAAGTTGCACCCCATAATTTGGGTAAATTGCATTTTACTCCAAATTAGGGTTTTTAAGCCTAAGGATCATTCCACAAGCTGCATCTTGATGCCCAGGCTTGGGAAATCCATTATACTTCATCATATTCATTCTTATGTTGTATCAACATTAAAGGAACATATAAACATGTGTAATTTGCAAGTCAACCCCTCTGATTGGGTAAATTGCACATAGGTCCTTATATTGCAAAATAATACTACAACATTGTTCATAGGGGATAGAAATGGAAACATATGTTCCTTTGGAGCTTTAATTACATACTAAAGGATAATTACAAACATTTAATTTTATAATTAGGCAAAACACCTACGGTTAGCTTATAACCCAGGTCAGGGATGTTACAAATCATAAACCCCTAACAAGGATTTTGTCCCCAAAATCTCAGGAAGAAAAGGGGAAAGAAGATATTGTTTCAACATTACATTATTACATCCTTAGGTAACATTCCATTTTTAGGGAGATGTTATAGAATTTTGATCAACATTTCTTAAGATCAAATTCAAGCTCTGATATTTATTTGAGACCATATAAGTGCCTTCACACCCTGAGTGTGTCATCACATCCGATAATCAGCATACTAACTTCCTTTATTATATGCATTAACTATCTCATCAGTTATACATTCTTATCATAAAGAAAAAATTTCTTGTCAATCAAGGATTTATTTAACAGACATTCTGGAGAAGGATATATTTATTTAAGAACATAAACCCCTAACAAGGGATGTTCTTAACATTCTATATGTCTAATTTAATGTCATAGTTGATCAATCCAGATAGTTAATATAATCATTTGGTATGCCTTTACATTATTACTTTGGTATTAATCACTTGTGTTATCAACACTTTATATCTCTTTCTTCCTTTTATCATGGGACATTGCTTATTACATATATTCTTTCAACCTTTACTAATCAGGGTTGACCTTCCTTATTCTCAAATTTCTTATTTTATGATACTCTTTCGGTTGTTTCAGAATGACTACTTGATCAGAGTAATCAAAAGATAACAATCTAAGAGTTTCCAAATTTTACTTTATCATCAGTAATTGTATACCTGGCCAGGGTATATGATTACTGAGGTAAGAAAATATGCACTTGAATATTACCATGTTCCTTCTCTTTTCTCATCCTTATAAGTATAAATATTAACTTTACTGAATTTTATATCCAGATCAATTCTTTAATACCTTATCTTCTTATAGAAGTAAGCATGTAACATGAAACATCTATCTGATGCAACATTATAAGCCTTTATGAGACCAATCAAGGAAAGTTCAATCAATTAATTTTTAAATTTTATCCAAAAGATCATAAAGAGATTTATAAGAAATACCATCTATCTTGTCTAACCTATCATGGCTCGAGGATTATTTGTTATCTCAGGCTGATTCTACCTCTGAGGTTGATTCACCATAACATTTCTGGTTGGGCAATCTCTCATTAGATGCCCTACCTGTCCACATTGATAGCAAGCTCTGAGTTCCTTGTGTGGTCTAAAGGGTTCCTTACCCTTTCTGGATAACCATTGCCTTGGTGTACTAGGTCCTGGTTGTGTTGGTGACACCAGAAACTTCTTCCTTCTAGAACTACCAGGCCTCTGTTTCTGGGTTTGGATAGGCCTTTTCTCAATTCTTCCTTTATATTTCCTTTCTGGACAATTAGGTATGATATGTCCAGGCCTCCTACAATTATGGCAGGTTTTGGTTTCTGGTTGTATTCTAACCCCTACATTATTGTGTACTGATTCATCAGGCTGAGGTTGAACATAAGCTTGCTCTGAGTTCAAAGCTTCATCATTTACTTTTGCTTCAACCTGCTGCTGAGGGTTACATATTCTATGGATATCCAAAACATCATCATTAGGAGCTGGTAATCTGGGTTGTATTGCTAGTGTTTGATCCACTAGATACATCATGGTTGCCCTAAATTCTCCAACAGTGATTCCTAAGGAAGGATTCCTCATCATGGTTGGATTAACTAGGGGAACCTCAGGTAAGTGTTCCTCTGCACTTCTTCTCGGTGTAGCATTGTTTCTTTCTACAACAAACTCTTCGTCCTTATATATCTTCTTCTCCTGAGGAGCAGAAGATTCTATTAGATAAGGAAGAAAAACTAAAGATAGAATCGACATCCTAAGTCCTATGTCTCTGTAGACTCGGCGAACCTAGAGCTCTGATACCAATAAATTGTGACGATCCGATCCAGAAACCACGATATAAACTCAGCGAAGCGTTCGATTAGTTGTGCAATACAAAAAATTACTGGAAATTAAAACTTTTTGAGGCAAGATCTTGAAATTATAAAACTCCTTTTATAAGAAACAAAATAAATAGTTTACTTCTCTATTAAGCCACTTCTTGAGTAGTTATATACAACATGATACAAAAATCTCAAGAGTCAAAACCAAAATCTCAAACCACTAACTCCAAGGACCTGAGAGTACAGAGACGGCATAGGACTATCTAAGTACATGATTCAGCAGTCAGTATCTCCACCTGAGATTCACTGCTGCCCCTGGTACTGTTGTTGCTGTTGTTGCTCATCCTTAAATGGAATCCTTCGTCTTCGACGACCACCTAAAAAGTTGAAGTCTACAGGGTGAGACAATTTTAAATAATTGTCCCAGCGAGAGTTATAACTCTCAACTAGAAGCTTTATTATAACATTAAGGAATATCATAGACAAGATAACTTAAATTATGCAACAGAAGGTTTAATAACAAATGAAGCAACTTCTACTTAAGCAGTCATTTCTTTAAAGAATATAAAGAACATGTATACTAAATATTTGAACAGATCAATAATGTAAACAATGTAACATCAATCATTGTTTCTCGTAGTTCAACCTAAGCAGATATGCTACGCGATTGATTATGTTTTACAAACATTATTATGCCATGTGGAGATGAGGTATACCGCTCATACTCCAACGGATCACTAGTAAGTCGCATCGGTATCATACATAGGTCATCAAAAGAGCCGGATTCTTATGACCTCATCTTCCTTAGTCAGTAAGAGGATTTGTTTGCAGGACATCTTGTGTCTCTGCTGTAGTATCTATCCAGGGTATTCTGGAAACTTCACTATAGAGTTACAGTGGCGTTCTATACTCTCTTTGTCATCGGAATATTTCTTGTTTATCTCTCATCGATGCAGTATTTGTGTTTTCTTTGGGAGATTTCTGGTACATTACTTGGTATGGATTTATAGTGAAGGGTTGATGGATTAAGATACTTCTACATCAATTCCTACACTAGGATGTAAGGATTTACACATCCATTTCCCCCACATACTCAAAAGTATGTGATCCAGGAGTTCCCTTAGGAAAACCTGTTTCACCATCATTTGGTCTCTGACAATGATGGATCTATGATCAAGGCTCTACATGGTATGATTGTACTTGATTAGTTAGGTACATTTCAGTATTATTTTATCATCATACATGTTCTCAAACATTAATCATTAGCATAGCAGCTAGGAAAGTAGAATACTAAATGTAACAGAACTAATTCACATCAATTATCGTTTCTTCAACATTTCATTACAAATCTTCTAATTAGCATGACCTTGCTGATACTCATGGCTCTCACAGCCTATCAATCTCATTAGATGCCACTTGCTAGGCATCAGGGTATTTAACTATTCATAAAGTTAATAACATGCTTTCAATGAATATGGTATGATCATTCTTACCTGGATATGATCATCCTCATATAAGAACCTACATGGTTAATTTAATTGATAATAGTAAATAATTCATTTCAAAGAAGTTGTACCTTCCTACTCTTACAAGAGTTAGGTTCCCTGAATCTCATCAATTAGGGTTATTCATTTGCTTTGCTTATGATTAGGAATATTGATTCCTCATCTCATACTTCAATCATGAAGATTCAAGCTTAAAAGCATAACTAAAAATACGGTTTTACCCTATTCAATTAAGGTTATTGAAATCCCTTTATCTTATAAGGCATCATATTTTGTAATATGTTCACAGAGTTTCATACCTAAAAGCATAATACAGGACTAAGGTTAACATACCCCATCCTTCATTAATTAATATTTCCTGTTCATATTATAAGTCCAACTCTAGTATGCAACTTTACCATCCTTGGAAGCATACCAGGATATGATGAGTATCTACCTTTAATTACAACATTTATCAAACATCATAATGATTATCAATTCTAAGTATCAATCTATTTCTCCTTCATATCATACTCTACACTTATTAAGTACATGAATTCGTTGTGCCCCTATCATAGCTAATTCCCTCTTACATCTTTTTAGAATATACAAAGGTTTAAATATTGTTGATGTAGGATAACTCATCTTGTAAGATTGATTTATCTATACCTCACCTAAATGCATTACTTTGTAGACATCTCCAGGATTTCATAATTGCCATATCATAAACTAGGCTCATTATTCATCCTACTAGGATTTCCATATTTTCATTTCCAATTAGGGTTTCTCATATTACAACTTGTAACTAGGGTTTCTATTCACACTACATGTTATTACCCTAGAACTAGGGTTTACTATACACTCCTTGGTGAATTGAACTCATAACATCATCTTGTATGAGAATCATCACCATTGATGCCCTCAGATTTGATTAAGATTCATCAATTGTCATAATTAGGGTTTTCATGATCTCACATAGGTGGATCATACCTTTATCATACACATTCATATGTATTGAATGTACTTTACTTGATTTTTAACCATAATTGGTACTTTCTCTCTCCTCTTACTAATAGATGGTGATTACACCACTCTAGATTAGATTGGGTTAAGTCCTCATTGACTAACATAAGCCAAATCACAACTAACATGTCATTAGGGTTTGATTAGAACAAGGTATCCTTTGATTTAACCCTTCAAAGCATTTTGGTAAAGTACACCATTGATCACCATCATGGGTCAATTCATTAGTCATTTAGACCCTTAATGTCCTAGGGTACCATTAGGGTTTAGATTAGATCACCATTGAACCAATTACACCTTCAAATGATTAAGTATAAACAACGTTGAAAGTCTCCAATCGGTTGCACATATTCAACCTCCAAATGGTTTGAGACCATTTGGATGTGTTGACCATTTTCTAGGTTTGACTCCAAGACCGCATGACACCCAAGGTCGTTTGCCCTCAAACGGTCTTAAGACCGTTTGGGGTGCGTTGACCGTTTGGGGAGAGTTGACCTCCAAACCGTTTGAGCTTATGCGGTTTGAAACCGTTTGATTAAAATTGACCTTGAGATCGATTGGTCCAAACGACCTTGAGATCGTTTGAGCCCAAACGGTCTTGATACCATTTGGCCTCAAACGGTCTTGAGACCGTTTGGACCTCAAAAGTGGTTCAAAAGTTGCAATTGATCATGGTTATGTATGTTGAAGCCCTCAATTGGCCAAAACCATGACAAACACTTATAAATTGAGTCAATTAGGATGAGACTTAATCAATTGGACACCAAATTGACCCTCAATTGAAAGTCAATTAGGGTTAAATCCATCTCAAATAGGGTTTCCAATTGAATAGTCATCAATGTTCAACAATGTGAATCAAATCGAGGTTGAACCTATCAATTGACCTCCAATTGGGCCCAAACTTGGCCCAAACGGTCTTGAGATCGTTTGGACACCCTCCAAACGGTCTTGAGACCGTTTGCCCAAAGTTTGACAAAAAACTAAGTCGGTTGGATAAGGGTTGAACCCTAATTAGATCTAAAATCAGCATTTT
Source organism: Alisma plantago-aquatica (assembly GCA_963693085.1). Classification (NCBI taxonomy): domain Eukaryota; kingdom Viridiplantae; phylum Streptophyta; class Magnoliopsida; order Alismatales; family Alismataceae; genus Alisma; species Alisma plantago-aquatica. The sequence continues at coordinate 584,869,871 of OY856411.1, forward strand.
TATCAATTCTTCAACTTGTTGCAATTGGACCCTCAATTCATCAAATTAGCTCAACCCTAGACCTCCAAACGGTATTGGGTTGTCACCAAACGGTCTTGAGACCGTTTGGATGAATCCCCAAATGGTCTTGAGACCGTTTGGGTCCTTCAACCCAAAACTCAACAAGATCTATACTTGAAATCAGCAATTTCAACCCAATTAGGGTTAGGGTGTTGAAGTGCCTTCAACTCTTAATTGCTTAAGAATTAGATTATGATTATTTGTAGGAATGAGATTCAATATATTACCAACAGACCCTCAAACGGTCGTCCCTTGGTCAACACTATCAAATGGTCTTGAGACCGTTTTGATCCAAACGGTCTTGCAAGACCGCATGAGATCAAACGGTTTGAAACCGTTTGACCTCAAACGATTTGCAACCGTTTGGACCAAAAGGGTCCAAGGTTGGTTGATAAAGTTGCCTAGGAATTCACGCCCATCATCTTCAACCTCTGTTCAGGTCGGTTACTCCACCGTTTTACTTGCAAAAGTGCAAGGAAGAAGGGAGGTAGAAGAAGAACTAAGTACAAATTGCAAGAACAAAGATATGCATAATAAAGCAAAGAGTTTAGAGTTATAAAACCCACCTCAAACTTGTTCCTAGAGCTCCAAGCTTCCAAGATTCAAGCCTCTAATGGCATCTTGAGCTCCACAACTCGGCCATAGGTGATTCTCCAAGGAAAAGATGGGGATGGTCAGCTAGAACAAAGAATCTAAGTGAGTTAACCATAGAACCAACCTTATATGATGAATTCCTCCAAGAATTCGAGCTAGAAGATGGTTCCTACTCACCTTAGAACTAGATGGTCGTCTTCCTGAGCTCCAGATATTTGCCTTGGTCGTTTTGAGAAAGATGAGAAGTGAAGAGGTGAAAGGATACGTTTGATTGGTTTGCAAGGGAACTAGGCTTATATAGTTTAGGTAGTTTTCCACCTTAAGGACCTCTTAGTTTAAGGATTTCTCTTCTAAGTCCCTCCTTGTTTCAAGGCACGTCCAAACCCATCTAATCTTAAGCAAAGTCCATCAAAACTCAAGATCTAAGGAAAAAGAAAACCAACTTTCAACTAGGGTACATATATGAAGGGTCTCCATTCTTATACTTGGTGAATTTTATACACAAAAATCATTCTTCTTATCTGATTATTCATTGGTGTTCTCCTTTCATCATTTCTACTCTAAATGATGTCAAGAGTCATACTAGATGTTCTAGAAGGTGTATTTTACAATTTGCACCCCATAATTTGGGTAAATTGCATTTTACTCCAAATTAGGATTTTTAAGCCTAAGGATCATTCCACAAGCTGCATCTTGATGCCCAAGCTTGGGAAATCCATTATACTTCATCATATTCATTCTTATGTTGTCTCAACATTAAAGGAACATATAAACATGTGTAATTTGCAATTTAACCCCTCTGATTGGGTAAATTGCACATAGGTCCTTATATTGCAAAATAATACTACAACATTGTTCATAGGGGACATAAATGGAAACATATGTTCCTTTGGAGCTTTAATTACATACTAAAGGATAATTACAAACATTTAATTTCATAATTAGGCAAAACACCTAGGGCTATCTTATAACCCAGGTCAGGGATGTTACATTATTGGACTTCATTTGCACCCTCAAATAATTATAAAAAGTTTTATACAATAAATGCATCAAAAGACCAAAGTTGAAAGGTTATATTAAATGACATTCATTGTAGATCTACACCGACCATATGATGATGGATGGCGAGTTGTCTCCTATCTTAGTAGGAGACACCAGTCTATATGAATAGTAATCGCAGACCAAAGTACGATATTTTGGGCATAATTCCCTCGTTTCTCAATGAAACTTCACAAAACAAGTTGCTTTGGATTGCAAATTCAAATCCACATCCATCCATAGCATATAAAAAGCCTAATATCACGTATTTTAGAAGCACTTAATCTTTATCTTCAATACTCTTGAATCCTCCTCTAGACAAACATCCTTTTTCCAACACCTATATATAGGATTGTACCCTATGCATTCACCACACCATGAGTGAACTTCTTCCCGCTTTAATTCCCCCTTTTCCCACGTGTGGTGCCACCACAAGAATGGTAACCAGTTTGCAATACTGGCATATTATTCTTCCTCCTTGCTTCATGCAACTCAATTGGCTCTAAGGTATAGTTCTATGGCGCCTTCTCTTTGTTTTGACAAAATGAGATCTCGTTGTTATGCACTGTCTTACTTTTCCCCAATCCCATCCACAACTGGTGCTTCATGGTCTTATAGCCATGGTTCTCAAACGAGGAAAGGGGATGATCCCCTATGTGTTTCTGACTTTGCCAGTCACCCCTTCTTTCTTTTCTTTTTCTCACCTAGGGCATTATAGTCTTTTTGCACTCATTTTGTTTCCTTAAACGCGCGTCTCGCTGGCGGTTGACCATGAAAATCAGCCAATTTTTATTGGGCCATGCCAGTGATACCTATCCTCTCTCACAAGGATATTAATTGCTTGCGTGGATTTTTCCAAATTTTTTATTGGCTCGAAACATCTAAATTTTATAACTTTCTCTCTATTTACCCAAAAATTATGCAAAAATACTTATTGGATTTAGAAAATTATTCACTATCTTTTGGCATGGATTTTGTTTCTAATTCTAAGGTTTTAAAGACTAGATTTTTAGGGTTTTAGTCTCTCTTGAACTCATATTATTAATCAAGAGAAACATTGTAATTAACAAAGTCAAGATTTTGACACAAGATGTTAGTAAGAAACCTTGAACCCAATGTTCAACTTTTAACAAGAGTCAACCTAGGTTTTTTTAATGGATTTGGATTTCTAGGGTTTCACCTAATATAAATCATTGAACCGTAATTGATGGATTAAATATCATATGTAGGTTTGAGTTGACTCTAGACTTGGAAGATTAGGACTCCATCTCTAACTTAACACTCAAGTGAAGGTATGTATTCATCCCCTATTATTCTTGTTGAGCAATAAACCTAATATCTCTCACTCTTGACATATAAGCCAACACAATATCTCTCTTTTGAGAATTTATTCCATGTGAAACATTCTACTTAATTATGATCTAAGGATCAACCTATTTTGTTGCAAATTCTTTTGAACTCTAACATGTTCTTTTATTCTTGTTGAAACCCTATCTTTGCCCACTTTTGTGGTTGATATTTATATTGCACATTTTTGTGATGGAAATTTATTGCATGTTATGTGGCTTAGTAGCCCTAGAGTAATGTAATTACATTGGTTTTTGGGTTGTGTGCCCTTATTATATTTTTGGTATGGAGGTTGTGTGCCCCATACCCAGGTTTTGTGCCCACTTTTATACATATTGGGGAGATTGTTGTGTTCCATACTCTATCAAGTATCATGGTTTTGAGCCTCGACCTCCATTGTTATTTATATTGTTCTAGTTCTATGTTGATCTCACATGCATGCATGTTGATATTATGTTGATGGGTTTTGTGCCCAAAAATTTATATGTTCTTGTATAGGGCACAACCTTAATTTTATTTTATGGCAGGTATTCTCCTTATTATCAGTTTTTAAAATTCATATACTTTTATACCCAGTTGGGTAGTCCTTTCCTTTTCTTTTGGGAAGCCTTATTGGTCATCCTTTATGTCATTACGTTGCTCAATAATCAATTTAGTATGCACATACCAGCGTTTTGCTGATGTATCTATTTTTTTCCTTTTTGCTAGGGTACACTTCCAACCCCATGTATAGGTCAAGGATAAGATAACCAAGTTAGACTGGGACCTCACCAAGTATAACTAAAACCTTCTGGGAGACTCTCTTGAAGTGGTTAGGTGATCCTCAGCTGATCCTTTAGTTTAGTTAGTTTTCATATGTACCACCCTATGTGGTGAAGTTTTGAGACAATACCAAGTTCTGTAATAGTTAGATATTTTGTTTCTGCTGCTACATTGGGTTACTTGAAATCATACTCTTGAATAAAATGTATTTCCACCCTTTGTGAAATTTTTTTAGTGGTGTTTGTTATGGGATGTTTCCTTTTTATTTAATTTAGTAGGGAGTGGATCCCCTATTGGGTCCCACTCCTTACAAGCGACGACTAAGGTCTTACTCAAGCTAGTTTTTTCATTCAGATAATGGCCCTTTGCATCAATTTTTAGCGATAACTGACATCTAAGTCATTAGGTTAGGTGTCGTTTCTTTGAAAGAAACCGATGTTTAAGTACTTAGCTATCAGTTTTTTTTAACAACCGTCAACTATGTCCCACTTAATAGCACCCATGTATGTCTTCCCCCCATTCATAGTTTCATCACTCACCCTATATACCTAGCACTGGCGATGACCTGATCTCCACTGACGAGCTGATCTCTGGTAATACCTAGCATCACACCCCATTCATTACCGGTGAGATGATCTCCACCGCCGCCGTCTCTACTTCTCCTTCACAGAGCCACTACTACTTCTCCTTCATAGCGCGATGACCTTCTCCTGCATAGAGCTGCCGCTGCTGTCTTCACAGGGTCGTCACTGCTATTAACAAAGTCAACGCAACAACCTTCTCCTTCACCATAGAGCCATTGCCTCTGTCTTCCTCCCATCTCTGGCAACCACCAGATAAGCATCTCACCTTCCAGGTAGTTTTTTTACATGTAATTGTTGATTTTTTATTATCCATGTAATACATTTAAGTAATTTAATTCTATATTGTATTATGATTTGCTATGAAAATGTATTATTATGTATTATGCTAGGTTACTAAATTCTAGTTGTATATCTAATTAGAATTTATAATTATGTTTAGAAAAATGAATGGTTAATTGTAATTTACATTTGATTGATGATAAAAATGCCTAATGGATAAATCAATTAGTTCTTGATGATACACTAATATAAATGCTTCTTAAATTATATGAGTTCAAAAGACATCTCAAATTAAATGATGAAATGCAACTAGTGTTTTAATTTGGAATTGGAGAAACTATTAGGGTGCATTGTTCAATTTAGGTATACATGCTTGTATATTTGGGTGCATTGATCAATTTGAATGTTGTATGGATAAATAATTAGTGTGTTCAACTATGCTGGATATATATATATATATATGTGATGTTTTTAAGATCTACCATGTCATGAACCTTAACCTTGATTTCCCTATTATTTGTAGGCCTAGAAACCCATCTGAGATTTACTCATTAGGAGTAAATCTTGGATAGTCCCCAGTTTGGTATTGTTCTTGAACACTTAATACCACTTAGAATGTAAGTGTATAATGTATATTTGGTTTCCAAAATGTTTCATCAGTACTTCCCCATTTATTCTCTAAGTACATATGTTGGTGGACATTTGCTCATCTACATCGGTGTACTTGGAGAACCACATGGAAATGCTGCTCAAATTTTCTTGAAAACTGAATACACATTATACACTTACTAGTGAGATAAGGTGTTCAAGAATGGGATAGGCACGACACACATACATCACTAAACCTTAAACCCTAAACCCTAATCTATAAACCATAAACCCTTATCCTTGAATCCTAAATGATAAACCCTAATATGTAATCCCTAAACCCTAATCATGCAAACCCTAATACTTGTTTTCTCTTTGATTATAGAATACGTAGATCATGGATGTCCATTTGAAATTGTTGCACCCTAGAGTTTATTACTAGTCTTGATCAGTTTGTAAGATTTGTAGAGGAACATAGGAAACAACATTGAGATAAGTTCTATTGTCCACGTAGGCGTTGCGGTAACAACTTGAAACTCGACATTGTTGACGAAATCAAAAGTCATGTAATGTGCAATGGGATTGTACAGGGCTATACAAAATTGTACCAACATGAAGAGATTCCAACCATGAGATCAGTAGATGTCGATTGAAATACTTATGTTGAAGAAGAAACTGCCTTCGATGATGTAGATGTTAACAAAACAATTTCCAAAGGCATGATTGATGCGATGCTAGATAGTTGTGGGGTAGATCACACTGATCCACCTTCCTTATTTAGAAACATTTTACATGATGCTAAGAGACCGATATACATAAGTTGTACTAAGTTTACAAAGCTGAGAGCTGTGTTGAGATTGTATACTCTGAAAGCTAACAATATATGGAGCGAAAAAAGCTTCACGTCATCGTTGTCTTTGTTGAAAGAAATTCTTCCTGAAGGCAACAAGCTTCCAATATCAACATATGACTTAAAGAAAATGTTATGAACAATGGGAATAAAGGCTAAGAAGATACATGCATGCCTGAATGACCGTGTGCTATTTCAAAAGGACAATGTTGATTTGAAATGTGGGGCATCAAGGTATACACTGATGACATAGGGGAAGTCCAAATCTATCTCTCATGTCAATTTGATGTGGTATCTACCCATAATAACACATTTTCGACACTTGTTTGCCAATCCCATGGATACAAAGAATTTAAGGTGGCATGCAAAGGTAAATAAAAATAATGATGGGATCCTATGACATGCGTGTGATTCCCCAGAATGGAAGAAGATTGGTTTATTGTACCTTGAATTTGGTGAAGAAGTCAAGAATATAAGACTTGGGCTTTGTACCGATGGGATGAATCCATGTGGAATATGTTGAGCAGACAACATAGCACTTGGCCTGTTATGATTGTTATATAAAATATTCATTGTTGGTTGTGTATGAAAAATAAGTACGTTGCCGTCGTTGTTGATATTAGGCCCTAAACAACATGGAAATGATATCGATGTTTATCTTGAACCTTTGATTGAAAACTTAAATAAACTCTAGGGATAAGGTGTGATGACCTATGATGCTTTGTGCAGAGAGACATTTTGTTTGCATTCTATGTTGTTTTGCACTATTAATGACTTTCCAACATATGGGAATTTGTCTGGATACAGTGTAAAAGGATCCAAACATGCCCTATATGTGAAGAGAACACTAATTCAATAAGACTAAAATATGACAGTAAGACTATATATCTTGGTAACTGAAGGTTTCTTTGAAAAGTTCATCCTTACTGAAGGTTTCACGAAGTGTTCAATGGATCAAATTAGGAACAGAGTGCCCCTAAACCTATATCAGGGGAAGTTGTTAATGAAAGAGTAAAAAACTTTGTCAGTGCATTTGGTAAGAGATCACAATGTACCATTCCCACATAGAGTAACAAATCCTTAAGATCAATATTCTGGGATCTTCCTTATTGGAGTTCTTTGGCAGTTAGGCATTGTAACGATGTCATGCATGTTGAGAAAAATGGCTGTGATAGTGTCACTAGTACCCTGTTGAATATACTAGGTAAAAACTAAAGATGGCATAAAATCCTAAATGGACCTGCATGAATGGGAATAAGGAAAGAATTAACAAAAGAAGTTAGTTGTGATAAAAAAAACATATTTACCTCTTGCTTGTTACATATTGTTTAGAAAGGAGAAGAAACCTTTTTGCGAGTGTTTTTTTAATGTTAAGGTACCGCATGGACACTCTTCCAATATCTGTAGACTGGTATCAATGAAGGATTTGAAGATGATAGGTCTTAAAATTTATGATTGTCACACTCTAATGCAAAATATATTATCACGAAAATTCGATCTATACTGTTGAAGCAGGTAAGGTTTGCAATCACAAGGCTTTATTTCTTCTTCAACACTTTATGCAGCAAAGTTATTGATCTTAAGAATCTTGATAAGTTGCAAAAGAAATGGTAGTTACCCTATGCCAACTTTAGATATATTTTTCTCCTTCATTCTTTTATAATATGGTACATCTTCTTGTCTATTTGACTAGGGAAGTGAAAATGTTGGGACCAATTTTCTTGCATTGGATGTATCCTTTTGAACGGTACACGAGTGTTTTGAAAGGTGATATTCAAAACCATTATTGGCCTGAAGGAAGTATTATTTAGGGTGACAAAGGAGGTTATGGACTTTTGCAATGACTTTTTGAGTTGTTATGAAGCTCCTATAAATGACAAGAATATTGAGGACTATTCCGACATAAGAACTTTAGGAGAATGAGTGAAAGTAACCAGTCGTGAGCTATGGGAACAAGTACACTTGTATATTTTATAGAACATTGATGAAATGAGTAGTTATATCACCGAACATACCAATTTCATCAAGAAAAAATATCTTCTAGTCAATTCAATGTGGCTTGCTAGAAGCATAACAACACATTTATTAGGTGGTTTGAAGATAAAGTCTTATGACAACTATATCAAACACCATATATTATTGCTGAAAATATCAAATGCCTCGTCTTTAAACCAAAATTGAATGTTATGTCTTATGAAGGGTTTGACATAAATGTATTTTCATATTACACACAACGTCAAGATGATAAGAGTGTTGTCCAAAATAGTGGGGTCACCCTTCAAGCATCTTTATTGATTTTTCTAGTACAAAAGATAAGATTCCATGTGAAGCTAAAATGTCATATTATAGTGTCACTGAAGACATTTGGGAGTTTGACTACACAGATTTCAGAGTTCTAGTCTTTAGGTGTAATTGAGTCGATAACACCAAAGGAGTTGTAGTGGATGAATTGGGTTTCATATTAACACATTTTGAAAAGATTGGCGAGAAGGGTGAACCATTCATAATGGCATCACAGACAAAACAAGTATTTTATATCAATGATCCTACAAATAAAAATGGTTGCTTGTTCTTCATGGTAAAAGATAGTTCATTGTAGATCCTATAGATGAAGAAGAGTACTATGACAAGTATGATGACTCCAGTCCATTCTCAGTTGGCTTGCCAACACCAAATATTGAAGCTGACACTGACTTATATATGTGTGGAGATCACAACAAGGGAATGTTTATTGATATAGATCCAAATATTAGAGGCATGCTTTTATTTTTTTAAATGTTAGATAAGAATTTTAAATTCTTTTTCACTTATATTTTATTGTTTGACTATTTTTGATATGACATTATTTCAGATGGCATTTGACCATGAGTTTGATGACCGTGATGATGATTATTGTGAGGATGAGCACCCTGACAATGTGCACTGTGAGGATGCACAACCTAAAACTGCTGTAAATTGTATTGTTTCATTACTAAGATGTGCATTTTACAATTTCTATCTTGTTTTATTGTTTTATCAAGTTTATATGTTATATCTTTTTATGACTTATGTGTACTTTCTATCAAGTTTTAGCATGGGGATGTGCACCCTAAGGATCTTGCTGAGCTTGATGAGCAACATCGTAAGCATGCAAAATACAAGGCATCACCATGATGAACAAGTTACTAGAGCAAAGGGGTAATAGAGTGAAGCTGGTGGTTGAGTTTGATAATCAAGGAAATCCTATTGGGAAGAACCGCAATTATTTTATGCCATATCTAGGAGTTTTGACTTGTAGCAGAATGGATGTAAATGTAGAATCTTGGCATAAAGTTTCTCCAAGCAAGAAATACTTAATATGAAAGGAACTATGTGTGAAATATTATCATTTACAATTATGTTTTTAAAGCTATTTACAATTCTATTTTAAAGAACATTCCATTAAGTATATGGTGTATTTTTTAGAGCATATTCAAACTGGATGAAAAACTACATAGTAAAAAGGTGTGCAACGTTGTGGCAGGATACAAAGGAATTACAGGACAAATATGACAAGAGAATACATACAAAATGTTGAGAAGAAGAAGAAGTCAGTCATTGAGCAATGGAACTATCTTGACGTGAAGGTGTGGGAGGTGCTTGTTGATAAGAGATAAAATGACAAATTCAAGGTATTAAGCCTCGCTCCTCATATTGAATTCATTGCATTACATATATATGTAACATATGATCTGGACTAACCAGGCTATAAGCAATGCTCAAAGAGAAAGGCGTGTAAAGAATGTGCACAGCCACAAGATGGGTTCAGGTGGCTATGCACATCTTCACCAAAAGCTACTGCATGTGTCTTCTTCTCATAACCTACCCCTGGGATTACGGAGTCCTCTACTACTACTGAACCTCTATTTTGCCATGATATATGGATAGATGGAAGCAAACCAAATATGGAGAAATACCCAACCCCAAAACTATTGAGGCGGATGCAAAAATGGTAAAATTCAACTCTTAGAGAAATTAGTATTGATGATTGTTATGTTTTACTTACCAATTACTAATCATGATGATTAGAGGGAGCTCCATGAGCAAAGAAAATAAGGCAAGTTCATCTCTGAGGGAATAAGGGATGAATGGACAATTTCTCAAGGTAGTGTTAGGGCTGGTGGTGTTGGTATTAGTACAAGAGCCTTCTTTAGGACATTAGAGCATAAGCACAATTCTATCCAGAAAGGAGGATTCTCATAAGAAAAAGTATAAGAGATGATTGCAAAGGGTATAGAGAAAGCAATGAGAAAGTATCATTCTTTTAAGAAAGTACCTGTGGTGCCTCACTCTTCATACAAGGTGGACCCTCCTACGACATAGGTGATTGGGAGTGGGAGTAATCCTATTGATCCACCACCTACCATGCCCGTTGTAAGTATTTTTGTGACATAGTAGTAAGTATTTTTGTGACATAGTAGTCTTTAGAATGATTTGTATAATATGTTTGAGTTTAGGTATATATATAACACTCTATGTTAATTTGTAGGGGTTGAGGCCATACCATCTTTTATTATATGGATATGTTGTTGCTGTGGGTGATGCTTACCCACCCCTTACAGGTGACACAATTCATGGTGGTCCAATGCCTACTGATGCGGTTTGCATGACCCCCAGGGCTTGTCTATGCCACTTGGAAGTATACTGCACTACCATATGACCACCCCAAGTACGAGACCATAGGGGAAGCAGAAGGCGGAATGGTCGTGTGGCCCAAACCATGAGTTGTCTATACCGATGTATGCTAATTTTACATTGCATTTGTATATGTATATACATGACAATTGATATGAGATTATATATATGCAAGACGCCTAAGAAACCCCCTACAACTCATCCTCCACCTCCACCTCCTCCTGAATTACCTTATTGGATTACAAAGGACCTACTTGACTCGCTAGGTCCTCATTGAAAGGGTATGGTAGTATGGATAGGAGACTTTGAATAAGGGTCACTTATGATGGTCCATAATAAGGAGGACGTTGTAGGTCAACCTCATGATACTAGTATATTTTAGCAAGATGTTTTGGAGATGTTCACTTATGCTTGATCGAATACATCTATGCTAGAATTTTGGATATGGTGAGATATTTATATAGCTAAATACCTCATTATATATGTTGTTCTATTTTCTTATATATTAATGCATACATGATATACATTTTGCAGCCACTTACATAGGGTATGTAAAGAGTTCACATTGCCCCATGTGGCATTTATAGTTCCATGATTGATTATCTGTGTAGTTAAAGACCTTGTACCTGTTACCCTATACTTATCTATTGCATTTAAATATTTTAATAAAGTAAAAAAGAGCATGATCTTATCTCTGTACAATGTTGAGTAAGTTTACTTACTTTGCTTATAATTTTGACTTAAGAATTACATTTCATTGTGAGTTTTATTTTGTTTTCCTTATTTTCACCCAAGAATAACCATTGGGTATTATTAGATATTGTTGTTGCAATGATAATTTTTTATTATCTAGATCCTAGGGGTGATGAAGTAGACAGTAGGGGACACAAATTCAAAAGGGCATTATTCACGTGAGTAAATTCTTATATTTATATCCATTAACATATATTATTACATGATTATTTACTATTGCAATTCAATGTGTTATATTACCGTATAGGACTAAAACATTTCAAAAAGGCTGGAGGAAAAGTGGACTCAATGTATTATTATGCCAACTATGCTTACTTTTAGTTATTAACATTTGTATGTTGAAATTTATAGTGCACTATTCAAGACAATGGTTGGGCATGCAGATACTACGTGATGCTCTATATGGAGATGATTGTCAGATATGCACCAAACATCATGTATATAGTCTTGATTATCATAAGTAATGGTCTCATTTGATAATATATATGAAAACATCAAAATTTTTAATTATATATGTCATTCTCTTTGTAGGTGTTTGACATGAAAAAACCCTTTACGACAGAACAACTAGATGATGGGACAAGCCTTCATTAAGGATCTAAACTTTGAATTTAATTGTAATACAATTTGAGTTTTGTAAACTTTGATGTCATCACTTCTATATACATGTGGTGCTTAGACTTCTTGCAACATTAATTTTGATGCGGTAAATTATTGTTGCATATGCGAATGATGATCTATATATGTGTGTCTGAATGTGAAGATGAATGATGAATTATGTTTATACATGTCATGATAATGGAATTGATGCATATGTGAATGAATTATATTGTATGTGAATGAATGTGAAGATGAATGAGTAGAATTATGTTTGCACATGTGATGAGAATGGAATAGGAGAATGAATAGAATTATGTGCATAATATGTTTGCTATTGTAGGTTTGCTGGCCTGTTGTCAAGCTAGACTCACATGATGTTGTTAACCTACAGTTTAGAACTCCAATTTTGAACTATAGGTTCTACATCCCGCTGACAAGCCAAACAATAGGTTTGTAGACCTACTATTTAAAAAATAAAACATAGTTGTTAGTTGTTACAAAGAAACCATCATTGTATGTTTGATTCGTCGGTTATAAGCATAAATCCGACAATATAGGACTAAACTAAAGTTGACATTCTGGGTAGCATGGCCGTGTTGGTCAGCACGGTCATGGTCGTCGATTTATTTGATGTAACCATCACTATACCTCTTAATCATTGGTTGTTCACGCTGAAATTGACAACTTAGATGCTAAATCAATGTCATTTGATTTCTAAACTGATGACTTACGAACCTTTACCATTTACAAACGTGACCTAGTATGGATTTTATGACGTCAGTTTGGGTTCCTAAACTGATGATTCAAACTCCTACTGTGTCAGTTTCTTTTATCATCACAACTGAGATTGGATCTCTGTTGTTGGTTTGCCTGTCCCAAAAAAACCGACGTCTTAGACTTTTTAGTGTAGTGTTGGTCTTAAACTGACATTATATGGTCATTTTAATCGACGCTAGAGGTATATTTTTTGTAATAGTGCATTTAGCATGCACTATTAGAGTTGGCTTAGGGAAACTCATGGGGTGACCATTGTTGTGGCGTATTGACCTGGTCATGATCCTGGCCATTCAGGTAATCGATCCTCTCCATCATCCTCTACCCTTATTCTGCCCTTAGTGCCTCACCACCCCTCTCGACGCTTGCCTGGAGAGGAACTCCTTTGATTCATTTCTTCCACCTGAGGCTAGTACCAATCTATTAGAAACTCCTTTTTTCTTGATTGGTTCCTCCTCCTAATGATCCAAATCTGACATCATCCCTCTAGAAGGAGTGTGAGTTCATGGTTTCCTTTGGTCATCACTATGTTGCATCCTTGGAGAAAGTAAGGAGGCTGAGGAGTTAGTATTAGGAGGGCAGAGCAATCGTCACCAAGGGAAGACATGTTTCTTTGGAATGTAGGGTGGATGCAGAGTCTATGGTTGAACAAATTACTAGAATTTTTGAGTTGGCTACTAAAGGTAAGATTATATCACAAACAATGATATTACACATCCAATCCCAATATGCTATTTCTGCATATCCTCACCTGAGTGACAAGGCAACACCTAACACTCTACTAAATAATTGAGATACTAGAGTGTAATGGAAGATAGACTATAATATACTCGCTGAAGCCTGCTACAAAAGCTTGGGTAGAGGACATCGACAAATAATTTGTTGGAGTCCTAAAGACTGCTATGAATGTTGCTTGCCTAGACACCTTGCTTATGAATGTAAGAGAATAGTTCAACAACCTTCCCCAATGGTCCTGTAGTCTTTTATTTCTTTCCACCAATTGGTATTGAACTCATCAGGTTGCCCGGTGAGAAGGGGATCACAAAATGTTCCAAAGAAGGTGGTTGTGGCCCTTGACTCTTTGCATGAGGAGTTGCGCACAAAGGCTAATTACATGGATCTGGCAGTAGAAGTTACATGGTCTAGTAATTGTGGACGGGATAAGGTGGAAGATTTCCTAAAAGAGACCTGGCCTGATGTAGTGGATCAATATAGGTTCTCATATATAAAAGTGGTGATTTTATTCAATACCCTAGAGGGGGGTACGCGGAGTGCTTAATGATAAGGTTGTGGGATTTCAAGACCTTTTCCTGCCAATTTGCTCCATGAATTCTATGGTTCAGGGTTATCCCAAGGAGAGAGCATGGTCCTCAATTACTGATCTCCTAATTTTGTGTATAGATGAAGTATCCTTGAATGAGGTGATAAACTCCTCTGGTTCTCTACATAGTGTCTAAAGTTGGAAGAGAATACACGATGATGGAGTGGGAGTCATGGACCTCATATAAGCTTTCAGTGATATTCTACAATACATAATTGCATGCTTTAATCGCAAATGATATGTGAAACTTGATAAAGTGGATAGAGCGGAACTTATGGATTTCTCATCACACTTTATTGAAATAGGCAAAGAACTTGCTGTTCCAGAGGTATCTTTGGTCTATCAAAATGTTGGTCCACTTTCATCAGTCTCTCATTCACTCATTCTGATCAAAGATGTTGAAGTGATTACTTCCCAACAAGAGGATGATTATGTAGAGAGAAGATATGATGTCTCAACTGGTCAAGCATCTTACCAAATGGTCATAAGTTATCAAGGTTTAGAGATTTATTCCACATAAGAGCCTTGGATATTTCTTATGGAATGAGAATCCACATCGTCACCACAACTGGTGTTTAACCTGCACAAAAAATTCTAAAAGGAGACGACCAACCACATTGTGCAATAAGTACAGACTGATGGTTGTTGGCTTGATGAAACCGCTTATCCATGCTGCTAGGTTTGCAGAAATTCTTGACGTTGTTAGACTAGAATGGTTAGCTGATAATGAAGACTTGGGAGGGAAAATCTGGGTGTTTGCAGATTTTGTCTCTACATTTAATGGTTTTCTTCCTACATCATCAACACCTCACCTTTAAGCTATTTGATAACTTGGGGAGGCATCCTTTGTTATGATTATTTATGCCAGTTGTTTTATTGTGGATAGAAGGGTCATTTGGTCCCCACCAATTGAACTTTAAGGGATGATATGGAATAACAAATCACAGAGAGCAAGTGATTACAACATTTCTAGATATTTCTTGGAGTAGAGAGACATTGATGATCTAGATAGGCAATGTATGAGTAACTTCAATCATTGGGTAACTGATATGAACCTGAATGAAGTCCCGTATAAAGATAGACACTTCACCTGGGTGGATAAAAAGAGGCCTACTCCTATACAGCGGAACGAATGGACAAAGTTTTTTTCAATTCCACATGGCTATCACAGACACCCCTTACCTAGGCATTTCATTTTATGAGATGCATGGTCTCAGATCATTGTCCAATGTTGGTATCTTATAGTGATTTTACTTCCCCTACACATTTGTGCCTCTTTTTCTTCCATGATGTGTGGATTTTTCATGATACCTATATGAGTACCATTTAAAATGGTTGAACAATGGAAGGATGGGGTGTCCCTCCTTTGGATTCTTTGCCAAGATGAAAAATATGAGGAAATGCCTTAGGACGTGATACAACAATACCTTGGGTAATGTTCTAAAAAATAAGAAGGACTAGGAAGACATAGTGCATTCTCTTTAGCTTAAATGTGATAAATTATAAAACCTACTAAATGAGGGTCTTTTGATTGAAGTATAGAAGGAGCTAGAGGATATCTTGAATGTTGAAGAGACTCTTTAGAGGGACATGCAAATATATCTTGGTTGGAATATGGAGATTTAGGAACACCATATTTTATAATTTCATTGTAAAGACTCACATGAAGAAAGGCTATTTAAGAGACTCATATGTGATGATGGATCCTTCATCTATGATCCACAACTGATTGCAAAACATGCAACTCTCTATTTTGATCCAGGCCACAATGAAGATGATTTTCTCCATGTCTTTCTAAATTTCAATGAACCTACTGTGACATCCCTGGATTTTCTAAAACTTAATCTGATGTGTGACATCCAAATTGAAACCCTCACTTCAGCGAGAATCCCAATTTAAACACCCCACACTAGGCTAAGAAGAAGAAAATCATAGGAAGTCATAAGGAAACAATTAGTAGAACATGTAGATGAATAATAATAAAACCATACACACATGTTCACCATTCAACATATAATTACAACATAAATTGTTACATCATTTGATATTACATATTGAACAACAAACTTATACATATACATGTACTACCACTAAACTACAGGAGCTTAAAGTCCACCTATACATCAGCTCTCCACACAACTCTCAACTATCCTGGATCTCCAAGAGCATAACCACAACCTAAACAAAAGGTTACATGCGGTACACATCAACACCATATTCAAGAATATTGTACTGAGTACGCCTATGTGTCTTTTAAATACCTCTCATCATATCTTGGCAATAAGATAAAACTAATACTTGGCACCAATATAAGAATATAAGAAAAGAGTATACTTGCACAAAGATGTTCATTAACAAAAGAGAACACATATTTTAAGCATAATTTCCATTATATCATCCATGCATTTACTACCTGAGAGTTGAATGCATTAAGGCCTTTATGATCACTACCAAAGAGTTGGATCATATGTACAATGTGACCACTACCAAAGAGTTGGGTCCAAGCACACTACCAAAGAGTTGGTGCTTCCATATGTACAACGTGACCACTACCAAAGAGTTCGGTCACTTCCAAGCACACTTCCATAGAGTTGGTGCTTTCATATAATGGAACAAATATATTATGTTTGATGTGTTCATAGAAGTAAGTATAGAAAAATCAACCAACATATCATACAAGAACAATCATTTCAACCAATACCATATGCCAAGTATTTACTACTACATAACACAAGCATATTGTATAATAAGCCAAGTAAGAGGTAATGGCGTACCTTCCTAAGAGATACCCTAATCACATATTCCTCATGTCATCTATATCCTGGTCAAACCCCTAGTTAAGACAAGATCACATACTGTCATCAGATTCTCATCATCTTACATCTCATCTTAACCCTAGTCGTGTTCATATTAGGGTTTGCTTATCTCATTATGATATTTTCATGATTACTTATCTTCTTGCCTTATATTTATCTTACTGATGTAATTTTCTAGATTACATCTCATTATCAAAGTTCATCATCTGAACATTAGGTTCCATATCCTTTTTGTGCACATATTAACCATATTAGAGTTACATCTCATGTATTAAGGGTGCTCTTCATATAACATGAATTTCGTGCATCTAACTGATATCAAAGTTCCAAGTTAGCTTCCAGTTACTGATATAAGATTGTTCTGTAAATTTCATCATTTATTGAGCATGTATGCATTAATTGCATTATCTTTAGTATTATTAGCCCTAATTAGTCATATTAATCAAACTACATGATTTCGTGCATCAACATGACCATATCTGACATCATATGCATTAAAGACATGGTTATGGACTTACTGACATTTTCCCATAATTTTAGGTCGATGTTTGATATTTATTATCTATCAATTAAGCATTTTACAACTAATAAAATATCACTGAGATCACTGTATCAAAAGCCTGAAATTATGCTTCCATGTTGTTCTATGCATTTTTGTGATCAATTTGGCATATTGTATGTATTTTCCTGATACTCGAGCTATTTACTATGAATTATATACGAACTGAGCATTTATTAAATTATTACCTTTTGTAGCCAATCACGCTTCCACATGGCCCTAGGGTTTGGCGCAACTCTAGCTCTACTCGCTGGGACCCGGTCCGGATCTGGTGAGGGATCCGTGGGTCCAAGGATCTGATAACCCGGCTGCTCCTCCCTCTGGTCCTCGCGTTCAGCACGGACCACATAGACTCTGTTTCCATAGTGTGCCACCATGGCATGGATCTCCGATGAGCAAAAAGAGAGACTTTGTGGCTCTTCATCATCTCCTAGGCCTGTGTTCATCTTTGACGGGTTTCTCCAAATATCCACGGCTATTCATCTCTGGTGTTTTGTCTCTAGAGATCTGGATCGGTGGAGCTCTGGCCGTGGCAGCTGCCATAGCGCCAGGAAAGGGGGAAACTCCCCTTCACACACCCAATCTTCACAGATTTTCTTCCAAAAGCTCTACAAGGTCACCTCAAACTCATCCACAACCACTGTTCTTGGTGATCAGCATTGCACATCGGCCCCGAGCTTCATCTTCAAGCTCCAGCCAAAAAGGTTTGTCCGACCAGAGAACCACCTTCACAGGGCACACAAGTGCATGTTCTCATCTCCTCCGACCTCGAGATTCTTTTTCTACTTTTCTCCGATCTCCTCTCTAGCTCCATATGTCTCCTCCTTGCATAACCTGCTTCACACTATGGGGAAGCAGTAGAGGCGGGGAGGTGGAACTATCTTGTCTCCGCTCCAACAGGTTCAAATGAGGGGTCTTTCAACTCCTCTAGCTGAGGCGGATACAATTACTGGTGTCTTTCCCGCTCTCAAGCCACGACCAGCGAGTACAATGGCATCATGGTCCAAGCCTGCGGTCAAGGAGGTAACCGCAAGGTTAGGGACAACCTGGGGATCCTTGATCTTCAATCCAATGGTCTTTGTGAGTCCCTCACTTGAACCCATCTGCAACTCATTCAGACTAACGGTCCCATCTTCCAGATCAGATATGGACGACCAAGATCCAGCCATACAGGCCCAGCCCAGACCAAGGGGCGTGTGACACTTATTTTAATAAACAACATAGGCTAAACAACACCAATAATGCACATTATTTCACCAATTTCAAACCTCAATTACTCTCCATAGGATGCTCCAATTACCACCAAATTTTAACCATAGCTTCCTTACCTCTCGAGCTACCTTCTATTCAAATTTGGTGACAAAACTCAACTATTAGACCATTCAATAAAAATTCCTCAAGAAGGCATTAAAAGAGAGATCTTGATCATGATGTCAACCTCGATCAACAATCAAGCTCTACTAAAACACCTGGGACTCTCCAAACAACTCAACATGCCAGACTTCACTTGTGTCATTGGACATATAGGAATTCCAAAATTCCACTTCATCACACCTACCTTATCTTTTGATGATAATATGTCCATCCTTGCTGTCCTGTCTAAAAAGGGGGTGAAGGCCACCATCACACATATGGATAGATATGCCATGCATGGACTCGATGTATTTGGGATCTGGATGCTTGGGAGGTGATGATAGAGGACTTTCATGGAAATTATTTTGCATTTATCCACTAGTAGTGCTACTCACATAATCTTGATATCATGAAGAATGGTGTTGGTCCTCAAGGTGGATGAACCTTTCTAGCTTGAATCTAATTTCTGACCTATTTCCATTGAAAATGCGTCCCTCAAGATTATGGCTAGATTACTGAAAATAGACTGACTAGTTTTATCCCCTCCCTCATATACCCTGAAAAAGGGGCATTTATTCATGGGATATATGTCATTAATAATATAAGACCTATGAAGGAGCTAATCTATGACATTAAGCAAGGTGGGGAGAACAATAGTATCATTATTATTTATGATATAAAAAGGTTTATGAACTTGTCAGCTAGAACTTATTAAGCCTTGTCTTGGCAAAGATGGGTATGATACCAACACTTGTGAACTTGTGCATGAGTTTCATCATAGAATCCTGGATTACTATATCTATCAATGGGATTTAAAGTTGTTTTTTTTCATCCTTCTAGGTGTCTAAAGCAGGGTAATCCTTTGTCACCATCTTTATTTATTATCTTTCAAGAAGACTTGTCAAGAAGAAATAACAATGACATTGGACCTCATCAAATGATATAAGACTAGGGGAAAAGCTTATGCACCTCCTATTCTCATCTATGCCAATGATATTATTATTTTTAAGAGATCTTCCTCATGCTCCATCCAACATATTGACAAGATGTTTGATGAATACCAGATGACTTCGGGCCATAGGATTAACATAGTTAAATCTAGGTTTATGATTGAGAGTGAAGATACAACCACCCTTTATAGTATTTGGGATGGCATAAATTTATCTAATAGATGGGACTCCTGAAGTATTTGGGTATGCCCATGATCAAAGTAGATAATAGATACATCATTTTGACTTCCTATTGGAATATATTAAAAGGAAGGTAGCATCTTAGCTAGGAATTTTTTATCCTTTATTGGGCATAAGTTATTGATCACCCACACTTTGTCGTCAATTCCCGTTTACACTTTGATAACCCCTAACAGTCTAGCAGGCATGATGAAGAGAATAAATTCTATGTTTTTTGAGTTTCTTTGGAAATTAAGGGACTGAAAAGTTGAGAAGATCCTGGGTTGCGTGGGACGGATCACAAGGCCAATAGCTGAAGTTGGTTGGGGCATTCCTTCCATGCAATTGATGTCTAACTCTTTCATATATAGAACTGGTTGGGAGATCATGAACATGTCATCTTTGTAGGCTTCCTTTTCCACCAACAACTACTCATGCACATATATTAGTTATGAGTCACATATTTTCTATTTAAAGTTGAATTTATTTGCTTCCCCCTTTTTGAAAAGTATCTGATGCTCCTTTCTAAAGGTTACTCCTTTTTGCATGTGGGTTTTGGTAGATGAGACACCTCCTTATGGGCTAATTAATGGTGTGAGGTATGCGCTAAAGACTTTGCAAGCCATTAGGAAGATCTAGAAAGAGATATATGAATTTGAGATGTCTGGTCTATTAATGGATGATTGAATTGGAAGGTTCTTTCTACCTTACTCGCTGAAGCTGGCTTGGAGCAGGTCATCCTTTCCCACCAAACCATTTCACTAGAGGAAGATAAACTCTTACGGACTCGAGCTATGTTTGGTCTATCCACTTTGAAGTCTCAGAGGTAGTAATTACCAATTACACTGACCCTCATATCCTCTTCTCTTGATTTGGAGTAATGATTCCTTAACCCAAGCAAATGTGGTGATCTGGAAAATTCTAAAAAAGGTCCTACCAACAGATAATAACACCAGGAACTATAAGATTGCCTTTCCTTTGACGTGCTATTGTTCTATTTTATGCCAAGAAGAATCAAAACAACATCTTTTCCTTCACAATGATGTTGCAAATTTTTATGGGGCATATTTTCTAACCTACTAGGTGTTGCTAAAGGATGACATGGCACCGACTTAACTCAATTTGTTGAGCATTATAGGATGTACTCATGCAAGAAGGATGTTGATGCATAGTTATCTGTGGTCCTTCCCTCATTGATTTGTTAGGCTGTATGGAAATTTAGATGTTCAGCAAAATATGATGATAATAAGAGCCCTTTTTAAAGGTTTTGGAAGGACATTCTATACATTGTCAACATGAAGATATCAAAGAAATGCTTCCAAAAGATTGAAGACTAGTATTTATATAGGTCACAGAACACCATGGCATTGCTGAACGTAGAGTTACTATGCATCAACTTAAGTAACTAAGATGGATACATCATGATCTGATGGATTTGAAGCTAAATGTGGCTCATGGAAAGTCTCGAGTTCTTGATGGATCCAAATTTTGGAGGACTTGAGATGATGTCTTGGAATCTACTTAGTGGAGTTGACTTTTGGGGTATAGACTTTGATGTAGTTTATAACTCCCTACGCTTAGATGTTGAAGTTGTTGCCTTCATGCAATCCCGTAAGTGAGAGATTTTCATGTATTTTGTAAAATTGCATATAATCAATATAGTTATTCCACTATTACACTTTGGTATTTAGGATGTCCATTTATGAAAGATTAAATAATGGTTATGCATCCATTGCAAATAAATGGTGTGTGTTTGTTACGGATGATGACTCTTAATTGATTGAGTATATAGTATACCCTCTCTTAGGTACCACTCCTTATAAGATGGTATCAGAGTCATGGCAATCAAATTGAAACTATTTCAGTTTTATCTCCCAAGATAGAAATAAACTCTCTAAGTGAGATGTTTACCATAGATGAGATAATGGAAGAAATATGTAGAACCATACAAGTTACATTAATGGTCTTTGTTCACTTATCCCCAAATGTGATGGGAGCTTGTTAGCCCACACCCTATAATGTTAGTTGGATGTCATTATATCTCTCTGGATGTTATGAGGTCTGACTTTAGGGTGAAAATAGGTTATGAAAATGAGAAGGAAGTTAAGGAGATTTTAATATTGAAACTTATGACATGGTAATTGCATTGACTTTGATACCATATTTTGTTACATTACATACTTTCTTACCACCAATAACTATTTTCCATTATATTGTTATATGTACAAAGTAAAATTTTGGATTTCTTTTATGTTTTCTTGAAACAAGTTACTATGTGGAAATGTATGAAGTTTTGAAGAGAAATATTAGAATTACTTAGAATAGAAATATCAAACCCTAGTTTGACAATGGATTGATGAACAGGAAAATGTGTCTTGTAATAAATGTTTAGTAGACATAGCCTCTTTTACTCCATTAAGTTGTGGAGATTGTGCCTAGTGATTTTTATTAGATGTTTAACTGAGCCTTAGGGTTGTTAGGTTAGAATTTCAAGGACCTAAAACTGAACTCTAAGTAACTAGTATAATCTAGTTGGAGTAATGGCTTGTGTATATCATAAACACACCCCTATGTTTTATTTATAATTTTGATATCTTTAAGAGTTGTTCATTTTAAATTATTAGGTTAAACCTTTAAAGGGGTGGAGTCATGTAGCCTATAAACTATGGATTGTTCATGTAACTTTATGGTTGTTTGAGAGTAACAATGAAGACATGAGATAACTCATTTGTAGCTCCCTCAATTAATCTTGGCTTGGATATAATCTACCACCTAGTTAAGATTATGAATGAACTCTTCTAAGTTGACCCCATGACTACCTATTGAGCAATTAAAGCTTACATATCAATTTTCACTTATCCAAAATGGTGAACATAAATAATTTGAGATAGTAGTTAGGCTTGAAAAGTATTAAAGGGTTCAACTTGTTTTGCCATTACCGCATCTTGCTATAGAATTAGTGATGCGGGAAAAATATGCTTTCAAAACTAGGTTAAACACTTTTAGAATTTAACTTTTTGATGCATATGCAACCTTTTCCCATGCAACCATAATCAAATGAATTGCATTAAAATTAAGTATAAAATACGTGTAAATAAAGTATGCACTAGAAATTTGGGTAGTTAGTTTAATATTTTTTATAAAATATACTATAATTTTAAAATGTGGACAATAATACATTCTCTATATGTAAACCATAAATGTTGCACCTTAACCTTAATTTGGCTTGGTAAAATTTGTATCTAAGCTCAATATGATAAGTTAGTGCAAATTTTGAAGGAAAAAATAATATTTAGTCATGATATACCCTTGAAGTACCCATACACTTAATTTATATTACAAAAATGTAAAGATAATGATGATGAAACTACCATCACAAAGTATGTAACCCTAATAAGGGTGCTAATGTCAAGAGAATCCTATGTTTTGGTATAACTCTCTTAATTTAACTTTAAATAAGAAAAAACTAGTGGAGACAAGATGCTTGGACTGATATAATTACATGTTGATCTATGTGTGACTCTATACATTAGGTTTTAGTTGCTTGAATTTCAAAGATGAAGTCCTCTTTAAGAGGAGCAAGTGTTGTAACATATCAAAACCTTAGTATAATCCCTAACATTGGCCTTCTTATAATTTTTTCTTTTAGAATTTGTTCTAATCCCCTATCCCTGACGTGGATGAAAAAATAGTACATTTGATGCTTACAAACATACTTTTAAGCTAATCCATTCTTAGGTGTCTTTGGTGTAATTGTTTCACTTAGAGTTTTAGTAAGGGTCAAATTGCAAATTCACAGTCTAACATATTTTACTTTTAAATAGAGACTCCACATTCTCTCTAGATTTAGACAAGTATAAAGGGGAATGTAGAATATGACTCTTAATCATTAAAGAAAGACTAGTTAAATGAATTGTAGATTTGGGGCACAAGTTGTGAAATAAAGGTTTAGAAATCTTCATAAATGGAATATAAACTTAGTATTCTGACTTTTCTTTATTAGTTGAATTTAGAGGATGATATTCATTTTATGGGAGTAATTAATATAATTTGGGAACTAAGTTGATACAGTCTAGAGGAAATTAGATATGAATATACTTCGGGCTAATTGGAGTGAGATTGAAAACAAAGGTAAGATAACTTCCCTCACGAGTGGATATATCTAAAGGATCATAAATACCAAGCATTGTAGCTCAATGTAATTCAAATAACTTTTATTAGTATTTTTCTAAAGCACACCTACATATTCGATCCACTAGATAATTCAGTGATTAGTCTCAAAATAATAAAGTAAACCCATACTCAAAATCCTCATGTTTAAGTTTACTTACGGGACTGGTTTCACATCAACTGAGTAATCTTGGATGCCTTAACGTCATTTGTGAAAGAAAATATAAGTCAATATTTAAAATATTAAATAAAATTGTAGTTTACCTAAAATGTGGAAACTAATCTAAAATTCATATTCTATATGCCTATATTAGTAGGTGTCAAATTTCTACTGTATTGGAATCTGATTCGATCCCTCTAATATATCTGGAAATATATATAAAGTGACAACTCTAATTTGATAAAGTTTCTAATTTATACAACTAATTTCCTATAGTTCCTAGTTCCTATCTCTCGTGCTCTCCTTTCCTTGTTTTGTAGCCATTCGGGTCAGTCAGAGCACCATCTAATAGACCCTCTTTTGTCTCCTACATATGACTCTTCTTGTTCACCTGCCTCAGAAATCGACCCACTCTCCAATCCCAACATATCTCTCTAATTTCATCATTGCACCATGAAAGCTTATTCACCAGATTCCAAATATGATTCTGCACATATTAATCCAAATTTTAACCCAAAACTCTTTTCTAATGCCTAAATTCCTTCCTCAGTCGTTGATGCACAGGGTCTAGAACCTTCATGCTACAACCTTGTTATAAAATCTCAATCATACCTTCTCACCCCTCGAGTTTCAACACCACCATGTCAACATCCAATTTCAAGAAGAAGAAAAAAAGTGCTTGGTCAGAGTCAGGATCATCTTCAATTTGAACTGGTTGCTTCAGGTTAATTCTTGAGATCAACTTGTCCAAGTTACTTATGTATTTACCATTCTTGGACCTATCAGATTTGTTTCCACCTTGCACCCCACGTTGGTTGTTCTCTAGGTTTCTCCCCTGAACTTGTTTTTCTAACGGTTTCAAGAGCATTTTGGCGAGTGAGCTCTTCTACTTGACTAGCCTAGGTAAGGGCTTAGTTGTGCTTGACACCTTTGACCGAAGGTGTTTTATACACCAGTTCAAAGCTTATGGATGTACTTATCTAGTTCCACATTTTACCTCCCCTCCTCTTACTTTTCGTGGTGGTAGTGCTTCTAAGGGTGCACTGCCTCTTGCAACTCCTTGTTGGGGGTCTATGGGATTGCAATGATCCAGCAAGGACAACAAAAGTATCCCCTAGGTTGAGTAACTTCATAGCTAGAGTTTGACTCCCCACCTTCAAGCTTTAGTTCCTTCTCTATTGTGGAAAGGAAACAATGTCAAGGAAGATTTACCAAAAAAAATTATCCCCATTTTCATTTTTCATGTTTTTCATGGGATTTTTATGTTTTATTTGGTCTTTGGTCATGCATGGTTTCAAGCATCAAAGTATTTTTTGACCTACCGGTTATACATTGTCCATATTTGATCATGACTTAACCATTCCATTCATATGTATCTAATATGTCTATTTGAGATTGATTTCAGGTATGATGTACATGAAAAGGATGAATTCAATCAAGCCCTAGCTTGACCAAAAACAAGCCAAAATCAATGCAAATGCACTTTTGTGGAAAATGCCCTAGTCATCTATGACAATTTTGTGAATCATTTCAATTGATTCTATGAATTGTAACTAAGATGAGAAAAATATAAATGCACTTAAAATGAATATTTAAGCACTTTTAGTAATTTCCAAAATCCATCACAGGAACTTTTGTCAGCTGAGTTCACTCACGTGAAACTTGATTGACACCCTGGATGGATATTGGGAACTTCCAGGGTGGGCCGAGTTTACCCCAAGATAAACTCAACTAACACCATGCATAAGAAAATCAATTTTAAGTCCTCCATCGAATTTCATCTAAGACAAACTCGACCGACAACTCAAAATTGATTTGTCGCATAGTGTTATCGGTCGAGTTACCTTTATTGAAGCTCAACTGACGACACTCTAAAAATGTGTAGAATAAGTGTTTCTAAGTGTTTGAGTGTTGCAAAACTTGAAAAAACATCTAGTGCAACACCCAAAACGTATATAATTCATTCCTAAGTGCATCTACTAGCTAGTAGACACCCCCAACTTAAAATAGGTGCCCTTGGACTTCATTCCAAGTTTTATTTTTATGATCTTATGCTCTAGTTGAGTGGTTTTGGTCTACTAAGAACCCCTTTCTCTCTCTAGATTACTACATATCATCATCAATCCAAGTGATATAGATTATTTGTGAGAGAGATTCTTCAATGTACTCCTTTTGAAGCTCTCACTTTCCCAGTCCCAATCCCTTTATCTCAAGCAAAGATGGTGAAAGCTCCCCCTTGGTGAAGGTGAAGTTGAAGGTTGAAGATCCTAGAGAAGAGTGGGTAATATCTTCAAGGCCAAAGACTTGTTGCAAGATTATATCTACTTGGTGAAGGTGGCTAGATGATTGTAAAAGTGGGTAAGTCCTTATGGAGGTATAAGACTCGTGATCTAGGATAGGTAAGTCCTTGTAAGATTACTGGATCCTTTGATCCTTAAAAGGAAGTCTAGGTATCATTGTCCTAGAAAAGGAAGGTCATATTGTATCTCTTATAATGGAATATAAGAAGTGTGCAATGGTTGAAAATCCTAGGGATTGAACCCTCTAGGTAGTGTATGTACATCTCATAGTTTGGAGTTTGGAACCACTATACATAGCTTGTGTTCATGTACTTGTTAAATATCTCTCATCCTTTCTATGTATGTTTAGTTGCACTCAAATTCCATATATGCAACCTTATCTCTTGATATAGTTTTGAAGGTCCAATGTATTTGTTTTAAATGTTTTAGCTTTATTCAACCCCCCTTCTAGATCTCATTGATCTAACAAGTGGTAACAGAGTAGGTCTTCTCCAACCAAGTGCTCCTACGAGACGAGAAGATGGGCAAGAATTTTTTGGGGTCCCTTAACATAGAAGGAGAATTCTCCATGTGTCCCCCCTCCATATTCGACGACATAAACTTCCTCTATTGGAGGAGAAGGATGCAATTCTACCTTCAAGGGATGAACTATGAGATTTGGAGAGTGGTTTCTTCTCCACACAAGGAACTAGAAGGAGACACGAATACTTGGAATGGATTTTCCACCAAGAAGGCTCAACTCAAGCCAAGGCAATAATCATCATCTACTCAGCCCTCACTCCCATCGAATTCAACTGGATATCTACTTGGGATACAACTCATGAGATATGGGATAAGATTTTTTTTACCTATGAAGACACCAAGCAAGTAAAGGACTCATAGGTCTACATATTCAATAGCTTGCTTAAGAACTTCAAGATGGTAAGGAAAGAAAGAATTGTTGAAATGTATGTTAGTCTCAACACCATTTGGAATGGGCTTGCATCTTTGGGACTACCCAAGGACGAAGGGAATGTCAACTCTAAGATTCTTATATCTCTTTCCAAGAGGTGGAAATCCAATGTGATCTCCATTGAAGAAACAAGAAGCCTTGGTGATATTGCTATCAGATCTCATTGGGAATATCCAAGATTTAAAAATGAGTCTTGAGAAGCAAGAAGAAGAAGATAGTATATAAGAGAAGGAATCCAAGTAGATAAAGGATGAAACCTTCAAAGCTCAAGTGGAGGACATTGTTCTTCAACAACAACTTACTTTTCAATCTACTCCTCTCTCTAGTGAAGATGAAGCCCCTAGTGATCTTGAAGACAACTACTCTAAGGGGAAACACTTCACTGGAAAGCCCTCCTCCTCCTCTACTCCTAGATGCTATGAGTATGGTCAAAAGGGAAACTACAAGAATGATTGTCCCAAGGCAAATAAGTCACACCATAAGAGTAGCTTTAAGAACAAGGAGGACTACAACAAGGAGAGCAAGTTCAAGAAGATTGAAAACAAGGAAAGAAGAGGCAAGGATGCTTCCCATGTCACTTGGTAGGAGTCTTCCTCAAGTGATTCTATATCAAATGAAGGAGAGTATCACCTTTCTCTCTTGGCCTCAACAAGTGAAGATGTATGTGAGGAAAAAGTTAAATGGATTGTTGATAGTGGATGCTCAAAGCACATGACCGGTGATAAAGATCACCTCAACACTCCTATTGAGAAGAAAGGAGGTTATATGACATCTGGAGACAACAAGAAAGGTAAAGTAATAGGTGAAGGTCATGTAGGTGATTCACTATGAATAAAAATGTTCTTATTGTGAATGGCCTACATCACAATTTAATTAGTGTTAGCCAACTATGTGATAATGGATATCTAATTCTCTTAACTTCACATTAATGTTTGCTTATAGACTCCCTCTCCTAAAATGTCATATATAAGGGAACTAAAAGTGTAAATCTTTATATCATTGTTGTTTATTCTCTTAAGCCTATTCTTAGTAGATGCCTTCTCATGAAATGATATATCTTTGTGGTGTCGTAGGCTTGTTCATGTAAATATGAATCAATTCAAAGAAGTTGAGAAAAAAAGACTTGGTCAAAGGATTTCCTAAATTGAACTTTGAGAAGGATGAGGAATGCCAACCTTGTACCCAAGGAAAGCAAACCAAATTCTCATTCAAATACAAAGGAGTCCTTAGCACCAAGAGGATTCTTATACTTCTTCACATTGATCTATTTAGACCAATGAGACCTCAATCACTTCATGGTAGTAATATTGTCTTGTGATTATCAATGATTTCTCTCATTTTACATGGACTTTATTTTTGGTTTCAAAAAGTTATACTCTTGATGTATTCTCCACTTTTTGCAAACAAATTGAAAATGAGGCTTCTTGCCGCATCTTTTCTATCCATAGTGACCATGGGAGAGAGTTTGAAAATGTTTGAAAGCTTTTATGAGGAATCTATTTATACATAAACTTTGTATCCCCCGTATGCCTCAACAAAATGGGGTAGTTGAGAGGAAGAATAGGTCTTTACAAGAAATGGCTAGATCAATGCTTTTGGAGTATGATACTCCCAAGAAGTCTTGGGTTGAAGCCGTTAGTACCACATGTTTTGTGCAAACTAAGTTTCACTCATCCTTTACTTAAGAAAATCCCCTATGAGTTATGGTGTGGTAGAAAGCTTTTAATTGACTTCTTTCATATGTCTGGTTTTCGTTATTTTGTCTTGAACATCAAAGATTCTCTTGATAAGTTTGATGCTAAATCTTACAAGGCTTTCTTTCGTGGTTATAGCACTACAAGTATATCTTTTAGAGTTTTTAACATTGAACTATCTAAAGTAGAAGAATCTATCAATGTTATGTTTATTGACACTAACCCCTCTATTTCCAAGAATATTATGAATCATGATGTTGTAGATGAGGCGATCCATAGATTGAGAGAACTTAACATCAATTATAAAGGAAAAGAGGTGGTTGTAGTTGAAGAATCAAAAGAAGAAGAAAAAAAGGATCCTTCTCCCCGGTTTGCTAAAGATCATTCAAAAGAAATCATCATAGGCAATCCTTTTTAAAGGGTGAAGGTGTGTGTTGTCTTCAATAAAGAACAAGCCGACAGTGCCTTCATCTCACAACTAGATCCAAAAAATGTCAAAGAATTTCTCAAAGATGATGAATGGATCCTAGCAATGCAAGAGAAATGACAACAATTCAAGAACAAAAGGTGTAGACTCTAGTTCCAAGACCAAGTGATAGAAAGATCTTTAGCACAAAGTGGGTCTACTGCAACAAGCTTGATGAAAGTGGAAAGTTGGTAAGAAATAAAGCAAGGTTAGTAGATCAGGTTTATAATCAAGAGGATGGTATTGACTTTGATGAAACTTGTGCTCTTGTTGCTAATCTATTAGAATGCTACTTGTATTTTCTAGCCATAAAAATTTCTAGCTATATCACATGATGTTAAAAGTGTATTTTTTAATGGTAGAATAGAGGAGGAAGTCTATATGTCTCAACCTCCTGACTTTGAACATGATAAGCTTCTTAACCATTTTTTTGCTACAAAAAGCTCCTTGTGGTCTCAGACAAGCCCCTAGAGATGGGTATGAGCAATTTAAAAACTTTTTTTAGACAATGGAAATATCATGGTCAAAGTTGATTTTACACTATTTCTTAAATACACTTATAACAATTTTTCTATTATTCTAATACATGTCGATGATATCATTTTTGGTGGAAATGATCTTGATCTTTACAAGAAGTTTAGTTCTCTTATGTAAAGTGAATTTGAGATGAGTATGATGGGGGATATCACGTTCTTCCTTTGCTTCAAAATCAATCAAACAAAGGATGGAAACTTCAACAACCAAGGTAAATACACAAGTGAACTCTTGAAGCACTTTGGGATGGAGAACACCAAGACAATGGATACTCCCATGTCCAACACCACCAAACTTGATATACATGAATAAGGTGAATATGTAGATGAGAAGCTCGATATAGGTATGATTGGTAGCTTGTTACACTTAACTGCCTCTAGATGGGATATCATGTTTAGTGTTGGCTTGTGTGCTACATTTCAATCAATTCCTAGAAAATCCCATCGTACAGCTGTTAAGTGGATTATAAGATACCTAGACAAAACCCAAACTTTTATACTATGGTATCCTCAGTCAAGGGACTTTACTCTTACATCTTATAGTGATGTGGATTATGATGGGTGCTTAACTAATAGAAAGTGCACAAGTGGCACTTGATTACTCCTAGTACCATGCTTAGTTTCTTTGTTAAAAGAAACATAGCACATTGGCTCTTTCAACTATCGAGGTTGGGTACATTGCAGCTGGGAGTAGTTGTGCCCAAGTCCTATGGATGAAGCAAATTCTCCAAGACTTTAATGTTTCCATGATGCTTCTCCTATCTATTGTCATAATACTAGTGCAAACAATCTATCTTACAGTCCTATATTACATAGTAGAGCTAAACATATAGAGGTCTGCAATCCTTTCTGTCACCACATTGCTAAGAAATATATTTATATTACTCACATGGACACGTAAAATCAACTTGTGAAAATTTTCTCTAAACCTCTAGCTAATAGAAATTTAAATTTATTAGATCAAAATTGTTTATAACTACTCTTGATGATAATGGTATGCCTTATAGATAAGATATTCACCTATCCATATGTTTTTTCTCATAAAATGCTCATCTTATGCTTGTTTGTGCTACACATGCCAAATTTTAATGCTTTATTTTTGGTGTTTTTGCTTTAAATTACAAATGCTCATTTATCACAAAATAGTAGCCAATGATGAGT
Source organism: Alisma plantago-aquatica (assembly GCA_963693085.1). Taxonomy (NCBI): domain Eukaryota; kingdom Viridiplantae; phylum Streptophyta; class Magnoliopsida; order Alismatales; family Alismataceae; genus Alisma; species Alisma plantago-aquatica. The sequence goes on from OY856411.1 coordinate 584,901,407, forward strand.
CAAAAGTGCATTTATATGTTCAAAATACATGATAGACTAGAGAAATGCATTAATATTGTGGTCTAGAACTCTAGAATTAAATTTCAAATCTTATCAACGAGCACATTTGTTGACCGAGTTTGTTTCGGGGAAATTCGACCGACAAGATGACTAAGCACTACAATGATAACAGTGTCGACCGACTTTTCCAAGTCACAAACTTGACTGATAACACTATTGCATAGAAATATAAATGTATTGTTGGTCAATTTCCTCCCTCTCAACTAGAGGAAACTCGACCGAATAGCCCCCCTTTGTGCTTGTCCTTGAACCCTAGAGCATCCCCCACCATCTCCTAGATCTCTCCTGCCTTGTTTCTTCTTCCCTTTCCATCCCTAACCTTAACCTAGTGCGTAAGGCAACCTATAGCTGGTGGTTTCTTCCCCTTCTGGCATCATCTATCTATACTTCTTTCTCCATGGTGTCAAACCAAAGGAATAGGATGGATCCACCTGGTGTGCCTTCTTCTTCTACCTCTTCAAGGCTCATTGGGTATGATGGTGCCTCTTTTATCAACTCTCAAGTTGTTAATCGATAGAAATAGTTGTTGACTATAAATCCATATACTTTTAGGCCCTTGTTAGAGACTATAAATGAGCTTTTAGAAGAGATGAAGAAGATTTTCACAGCCCAATACCTTGGTGTGTTGTGTGTAAAGTGATCATGCTTCTCAAATTTTCAATCTAGAATGAAAGTGTCCATGAATTCTATGCCAATCTTACATTGAACTACACAACTATTATGCCACTTCCTAACAACCAAGTTTTTCTATCTTCCATTATTGCGAGTATTAGGTTTTAAATCACTAATTACTCCTTAAATTAGTACTTCTCTAGCTCCTTGTCCTTGCAAGATTGGATTTCTTACTATAACTCATACCTTGACTGTAACATCCCTGACCTAGGTTATGAACTAACCCTAGGTGTTTTGCTTAAGACATGTGATTAGATATTTGTGATTATCTTTTGATATGTAATTAGAACTACTAAGGAACTTATATTTACATTTATGTCCTTTTTAAACAATGTTGTAATATTGTTTTGTTTAATAATGACCTATGCACAAATTACCCAATTAGAGGGTTTAACTTGCAAATTGCACATGTTGAGATGCTCCTTTGATGATGAGACATCATAAGAATGAATATGACGTGGTAGTATGGATTCTCCAAGCTTGGGCACCAAGATATAGCTTGTAGAGCAATCCTTTTGCTTTAAATCCTAGTTTTGGTGTAAAGTGCAATTTACCCAAAACATAGGGTGCAACATGTAAAATATACCCTCTAGAGTATCTCTCATGCATCGTATCACCAAGTAGAGTAAGGAAAATGAGGGGGGCGCCTCATTTGAGTAAGCAAATAAGAAAGATAGTTCTTATAACCAAGATGTATGCAAATAACCCTTTTATATGTGCAACTTAAATAAGATGCTTGGTTTCTTTTCCTCTAAAACGTGGATAAGGGAGATCTTTGCATGTAATAAGGAGGGAGAGAAATGTGGCAAAAAGAATGGAGAAGGGCGTGGAGGATATGGATGAAAATAGAAGAAATAGTTAATATTGCCTTGAAAATACACCCAAAGCATATAAGCACTTCTCTTTACAATCAAAGGATCATTTCCTTCACTTACTCTCCTCATCTTCTTTCTTTGGACCGACTAAGGAGGAGCTCAAGAACAGGGAAGAACGACCAAGTTTATCTAGGTAAGTTTGGTCATCTTCTAGTTCGGGTTCATGGAGGAATTCATGATACAAGGTTGGTTTGCTAGTTTTTCTTACTTAGTTCTTCTTTCTAGCCATCCTTCCAACCAATTCTTGAAGAAGAAACCTTGGACGACCCCTGGAGCTCAAACCACCATTAAATATACAGAGCTTGGAGCTCTAGATCTGGTTCTAAGGTAGGTTTTATAACTCTAAACCTTAAAGCTTTGATTATGCATCTTCTATTTTTCCAAACGTTGCTAGTTCTTCTTCTTTCCATTCTTCTATCCTTTCTTGCAAATAAAATGGTGAAGAACAGACCATGATCTTGAGGTAGAAGAAGGGGGCGTGAATACCAAAGTTACTTTAGCAAACGGTTTGCACCCCCTTGGCCAAACGGTTTGCAAAACCGTTAGAAACCAAACGGTTTCAAACCTATTTGGATTCATGCGGTTTCACAAGACCGTTTATGTGGCAACACATCCCATTATCACACAGATAATGAGGTGTTACGTGAAAACGTGCGGAAAACACCATAACCACAGATTATCAAAAAAATGGGTTAATTAAAACCGATTGCGGAAAACTGATAAACTGTGAAACCATTACTTTCCAGTCCTCATCCTGCACAGAAACATGTCATATAAATATGTATATACACAAGATCTGTCATGTGTCCACAGCTCAGGAATAGTTGTCCATCCATCACATGAGTTCACCACCTGTTCATATATACATAAAGGCCCACATCTGGCCAACAGCAGGATATACAGATATCATCGAACGATCTTCGTGAAACATCGTCAAAACACTGCCAAGGACCTGAGAGTACAGGGATGATTCTAGACTCTACTACAAAACATCCAAAACAGCAGCATGTCCAACGCTTGCCTTCTACTGCTCCTCAAGCTGCTTGTCCGCAACACCACAACCACAACCACGTCTACCTCGACCACCTAAAAAGGGTGTAAACCAGTGGAGTGAGACAATTGAACAATTGTCCCAGCGGGAAACATAGCTCCCCACCGCAACCATAGAACCTCAGCAAGAGAAACTATAACAGCAATTATAACATGAGCAGATATATCAGAAGCAGTTATATATATATATAGCAAGATCATTCTTACCGGCAAGCATACCAGCTGTACTAAAGCGTAAAACCATATGTCTTTCAAAGGAACATGACTATCAAGATGAGATATATCAACATGTAACAGGATTATTAGAACAGGGTATAATGCCATATAACCTGATTATCAAGATAAGGTAGATTACCACATGATCTGCAAGGTATAACGGAATATTGCACAAACGAGGTCTCAACCAATGTTTCGTGTTAGATTTGATTAGTAAATACTAAACGACTGTATTACATTTTATTATGCCCTAAGGATTTGAACCGTACCGTTCAAATCCAACCTTCGGTTACGAAACCCAAGACGGTGCCATACAAGGTCAATGGAAGAGCCGGACTCCACGACCTCCCACCTCTTTGTCAGTACATGAGTACAACACAAGCAGGACCGCAGTCACATGCTGAAGTGGCCTATGCCACAGGGTTAGCTCCATAGGCTACCCATTCTCTAGCCTGCCTCGGTACAGGTCACGGCGCTAGTAAAACTGAGCCACGGGCCTGATCACCGTGCTCTGAGCCATGAACGCATTCATGCTCCATACATCACATATCCTGAGCCATGGGCCTGTTCACCATGCTCTACACACATATCTGAGTCTGCAACCGAAGTTACACTCTTACCTCCTCATTTTCAGGCTAGGAGAACCTACACATATTCAACAATATGCACTTCCAGGTTAACCCGTACGAAAACCCATTTCACCATCACCAAGTCCTGACGATGATGGATCTATGGCCAAGGCAAACTACATGATGTATTTCACTGTGCTTAATTAGTATCTTTTAGATGGATTGCAAGATTCAACCAAGTTGTATAACATGCAAGATATAACAAAAAGTAAAGAACATTATATTATGATCTATTCATATCAACCTGATCCATCTTAAGGATCCAACATCACATGTTATCACTTGGCCTCTTGCCAACCATCCAGATCCATCTCAAGGATCATCACACACCACAGGGTCTCAACCCTTCATCATGCACTGTCACTGCCTCTTAAGGTTCACATCATCATCGTGGGACCAACACATCACATACATAATCTTATAGAGCAATTATCAAAGTAATGTTACTCATTACATATGTCACATAGCCCTTTCATGGCTAAGTCATCACCTGCAAGGTTAAGGTATGCAATAATTGTAGATTCAACATAAGGAATATGCTCACTATCATGAAATATCATTCAAGATAATTAAATTACCCATATTACACTTATTTGGTAACCAAGTATGTTAAGTACACCATTAAACAACCATACTGATACTTACCCTTATATCGAGATTGTACAAACAATCAGGGTATATAGAGATCATGTTGTGTTTACAGAACCAACACTATTATTAACAAGGTCATTACTATGTCATCAACTATTGTCATCTTTATCATGAAGCAACCTTTAACATAACTGTCACTTAGCATCATTATTACCAACATTATTATCATTAAACAAACTACTAGAGTAGTTATCATCATCTTCATTATCATTAACAATTAAGCATAACGGGTCACATCATGCATCTATTACATGAGGGCTATCATCATATACATTACTACCATTAGCATCCTTATTATTTGCAAGGCAACATATTGCATATTGATGATATCACAAACACCACCATCGTTTTATTGGTTATTGTATAAACATCCACTTCTATCACATAAGGGACCATCACCAAAGAAACTCATACCCTCACTATAGCCTCACAACCCTCATCTAAAACCTATCACCCAACATGGGTATCGGCCACCACACTAACCCTATCGGCCATCATGGCCCAAGGCATGTCGCCCAACATGGTAGCGGCCATCATGGTATCGGCCATCATGGTATCGGCCATCAGGGCACATAGCCTATCGTCCAACATGGTACTACTTGGCCCTATCGTCCACCACATGGACAAGGAGATAACTCAACACAAGAGCACCCATTCTATCATCCAACACAAGGACATCCATGTCGCCCAACACCATCAGACCATGTTGCCCAACAAGAGAGAGAGAGAGAGAGAGAGAGAGAGAGTATCGCCCATCTCCAAGGGTACTCACCATATCAGCCAACAAACCCTAGCTCACCCTATCGCCCAACTCAAGGGCAAGGGTATCGGCCAACCTAAAGGACTCATCATGTCGCCCAACACCAGCTACCATATCGTCCACCAAGGGGAAACACCATGCCGTCCAACTCAAAAACAAAGGTGTTGCTCAACCCAAGGAACCATATCGCCCAACATGGTCACCATGTCGGCCAACATCCATACTAGGTCAACCTATCGTCTAACTCAAGAGGAAGGGTGTTGCCCAACACCAAGAACACTGATATCATTCAACTCAAGGACAAGGGTGTCGCTCAACACACTCACAAGGAAGGGGTATCGCCCAACCCTAGGTCACCTTCAACCTCCAACACAAGGGAGCACAAACCCTAAAAAGCAAGGTATACAAGGAACCCTAAAACCCAAGAGAGGGCTATCGGCCACTAAGGTATATAAGCAAGGTGCACAAGAAAGGAACTAAGCTAGTCTACTCACATGTAACAAGTTTAAAGCTAGAGGTAAGAGAGTTAGGGTTAGAAACTATGCAACCCGCCTTAAGCTCCAAGGAAGAAGATGCACTTTGAGCTCCAAGGTTGTCGGCCACCAAAGCTCCAAAGCACTCCAAGGTCCAAAGCTATCGTCCACCAAGCTGCTCCAGGAAGGTGTATCGGCCACCACTTCAGCTCCAAGGAAGTGTATCAGCCAACACAAGCAAGATGGAGAGGGATATCATGCACCAAGGGTGGAGGGGAGACCAAAAGAGCAAAGGAGACTAAGGCAAGGAGAAGAGCTACCTATATAGGAAGAAGGGGAGGAGAAACCAAGGTACAACCATGCTATGTGTCGTCCACCCAAGGGACACATGTCCACCAACTCAAGCCACCTCTCATGCAAGCCATAAGGCACTTGTCCAAGATGTGCACCATGTGTCCATCAACCAAGCCAAGCCATCTGGGCGACACAACAAGAGCTACTGGGGGACACACCAAGCAACTGGGCGACACACCACCTGCCCTGGGCGACACAAGGCTCAAGCAAGCCCAAACAAGGAACTCCAAGGCCCAAACAAGCTCAACTCAGGCCCAAAGGACTCAAACAACAAGCCCAAGCCTTCCTCTCAACCCTAGAGGAAGCAAAGAGGGAAAACATCTCACAAGATGGCAAACTTGCCCACAAAACCCTAAACTTGGGTTATTTGCAAGTAGCCCCTCGAACTCTCAACAAAGCACAACCAAACCCTAATCACCACTAAAGGTGATTAGCAAGCACCAAATCACCAAGATCAAGCAAAACAAACAGGGTAAACCCTAACGCAGGTCAGGGTCCTTACAGCCATAAACCTCTACAAAAGGATTTCGTCCCCGAAATCCGAAGAGAAAAGCAAGGGATACTTCCTCCTCATCTCTCCCTCAAGCTCCCACGTGGCTTCCTCAACGCCACGGTGATGCCAAAGGACCTTCACAAGAACCAGATCCTTTCTCTTCAGCTTCTTGACTCTTCTGTCAAGGATCATCATAGGACCCTCTTCATAAGTCACATCTTTGTCAAGCTCAACTTCAACTGGTTGTATCACTATTCCTGTATCCGGATGACTTTTCTTCAGCATACTGACATGGAACACTGGATGTAACCTGTGCAACTCTGGAGGCAATTCTAACTCATAAGCCACCTTGCCAACACGTGCTAAGACTGAGTAAGGCCCCATATATCTGGGAGCTAACTTACCTTTCCGTCCAAACCTCAGCACACCTTTCCACGGAGAGACTTTAAGATACACCTTGTCTCCCACCTGGAACTCCAAGGGTCGTCGGCGATTGTCTGCATAAGACTTCTGCCTGTCTTGTGCCGCTTTCAACTGTTGTTGTATCACCTTCATCTTTTCTGTCGTTTGCTGTACTAACTCAGGGCCCAAAAGCTGATATTCACCTGATTCATACCAACACAAAGGAGATCTGCACTTCCTCCCATACAAAGCCTCGTAGGGAGCCATGTCAATGCTCCGCTGATAGCTATTGTTGTAGGCAAACTCTATCAAACTGAGATGTACGTCCCAACTGCCTAGGAACTGCAAAACACAAGCACGAAGAAGATCCTCCAAAGTCTGAATAGTCCTCTCATACTGTCCATCTGTCTGCGGGTGGAAAGCGGTACTGAACTTCAACTGCGTTCCCATCGCCCTGTGCAACTGTTCCCAAAAACGACTTGTAAACTGAGGACCTCTATCAGAAACTATCGTTGCTGGCACACCATGCAAACGAACTATCTCATCCACATATACTCGAGCGAGCTTTTCAGCTGTATACGTGGTCTTCACAGGTATGAAATGGGCAGACTTCGTTAATCTGTCCACTATCACCCAAATGGAATCATGATTCCTAGTTGTCCTGGTTAGACCAACTACAAAATCCATGGTTATATGATCCCATTTCCACTGTGGTATAGGCAAAGGTTGCAACGTACCTGCCGGCTTTTGATGCTCAGCCTTGACTTGCTGACACACCGCACACCTAACCACAAACTCAGCTACATCTTTCTTCAAGTCGGGCCACCAGTACAAGTCCTTCAGGCTATGATACATCTTGGTGACATCTAGATGCATCACATACATCGATGTGTGCGCTTCCTCGAGCACCAACTTCCTCAGATTATCAGCATCTGGAACCACCATCCTATTATGATAGCAAACCACTCCATCCTCAGACTCATGGAACCCATCACGCTTTTCGCTGCCAAACTCTGATCTGATTAGCTGTACTGTATCATCCGTTTGCTTTGCATCCTTGATCTGCTGTCTCAACGTGGGCTTGATTTTCATTTGTGCTAAAAGTCCAGCTAACGAGGAAACCTCCATCTGTACGTTCATCTGCCGTAAGGAGACTAACATGTCCCGCCTATGGCATACCAAAGAACTCATCTGTGCCTTCTTGGGAGTAGAAGACTTTCTGCTAAGCGCGTCTGCTACCACATTCGCCTTACCAGGATGATACTCGATAGTGCAATCATAATCATTGATCAACTCCATACACCGACGCTGTCGCATGTTCAACTCTTGCTGTGAGAAGATGTACTTCAGATTCTTGTGATCTGTAAAGATCTGACACACTTCCCCATAAAGATAGTGTCTCCAAATCTTTGACGCATGAACCACTACTGCCAGCTCCAAGTCATGGGTCGGATAGTTCTTCTCGTGTTTCTTAAGCTGTCGTGAAGCAAAAGAAACCACATGATCTTCCTACATCAGCACACAACCCAAACCTTTCTTGGACGCATCACAAAAAACAACATAGCCTTTTCTAGATTCTGGCAAGATCAACACTGGAGCACTGGTTAGCTTTTCCTTCAAACTTTGGAAAGCTTGCTGACATCGATCATCCAAAACAAAAGGTACATCCTTCCTGGTCAACTTTGACATCGGTAGAGCTATCGAACTGAAGTCCTTGATAAACCTCCGGTAGTATCCTACCAGGCCAAGGAAACTACAAACTTCCGTCGGCGTCTTCGGCTGTTCCCAATTCGCAACGGATTCCCCTTTCTTCGGATCTACTATGACTCCTTCAACAGATATCACATGACCTAAGAAAGTCACTTCATCCAACCAGAACTCACACTTACTAAACTTAGCATACAACTGATGTTGACGAAGGAGAGTCAACGCTTGACGAAGATGTTGCTCATGCTCTAGCCGGTTCCGACTATAGATCAAGATGTCGTCTATAAAAACTACAAAAAACTGATCTAAGAACGGACGAAACACTCTGTTCATCAGGTCCATGAAAGCAGCAGGTGCATTGGTTAATCCAAACGGCATAACCACAAACTCAAAACGACCATACCTCGTCCTAAAAGCTGACCTTGGTATGTCATCCGCCTTTATCCTCAACTGATGATATCTAGACCATAGATCGATCTTCGAAAACACTGTAGCACAACGCAACTGATCGAACAGGTCATCTATCCTCGGCAACGGGTACTTATTCTTGATCGTGACCTTGTTCAACTGTCGGTAGTCTATACACAACCGCATCGAACCATCCTTCTTCTTAACGAACAACACGGGAGCACCCCAGGGTGACGTGCTCGGTCTGATGAAACCTTTCTCCAACAACTGTTGTAACTGCTTCTTCAACTCTACCATCTCTGCTGGAGCCATCCTATAAGGTGTCTGTGCAATCGAGTTCGTTCCCAGAACCAGATTGATCTCAAAATCGATCTCTCGGGGTGGAGGAACACCAGGAAACTCCTCGGGAAACACATCTGCAAACTCTCGGACCACTGACACTTCTTCAAGGTTAAGGCCTTTCGCCTTGGTATCCACAACGGTATCCACAACGTGAGCTAAGAACGCCTCACATCCTTGTCGCAACAACCTATCTGCCACCATAGCTGACACCAGACACGTCGGAAGAATCTTCCTATCTCCCTGGAAGATCCACTTCTCTCCAGCAACATCAAACACCGCCTGCTTGGAACCACAGTCCAAGACAACCTTATACTTCTCTAAGGTATCCATCCCAAGGATAACATCGAAACCATGCATATCAAGTGGTATGAGATCCACCTGAATGTTGTGTCCCGAAAAAGACAAAACACAAGATGGACACTCTTCCCAAAGCAAAGAGGAACCATCAAGAGGGGTTTCTAGAAACAAGCTATCCTTCTTACAACTAACAGGTAGATGACCGTTTTCAAGCATACTATAGGCGATAAAAGAGTGTGTAGCACCCGGGTCAACCAGAACAGATATAAAGCAAGCAGAAGACATATCAGAATGAAATAACTCCATCTGACATGTCACCACTCGTGGGTTGACTATCGCCTCCGGCTGATTCATGGCATAGAATCGAGCCGTAGCTTGCTGTCCACGACCTCTGCTCCCTTGAGCAGACGATCTAGCTTGAGACGCTTGACCGCGTCCTCGTCCTCTGCTACCACTGGGCTGTGGCCTCTCAGACTTCTGGAAACTCTGCCTCAGTTGCTGCGTCACTTCAACATCTCTATTCGGGCAATTGAACTTCCAATGCCCGACTTGTCCACAGAGATGACATGCTCTATTGTCAACTCGTGGCCTAGATGGCCCTGTCACTACCACTGAAGCTGAATTGGGCGCCTTGGACGGTGAAGAAACATAACCTTTTCCCTTACTCGGAGACCACTGAGATGGTACACCAGCACTTCTCATCACTGACGGTGCTGAAAACCTGGGTTTCTTGAAGCCACCAAACCTTCGTCCTTGAAACTGAGAAGGTCTTTTAAGAGACACCGACTCTCTTTTCTCCCTTACTATCCTCTCGATCCATCAAACTGATTCCACAAACGTAGCAAACCGCTCTCGGTTTTCCAGCGCAGACACAGGGGTTGTCAACTCAACACTCAAACCCTTCTCGAAACGTCTGATCCGTTCATCATCTGTCGCCGCCATGTGAGGACAGAACCTCAACAGATCCATAAACTTAGCTTCATACTCGGTGATGTTCATCGTTCCTTGCCGCAACCTCTCAAACTGACTGATCTTCTCATCCAGGTACGTCTTCGGAAAGTATCTGGTGACGAACTCGCACCGAAACACTTCCCAACAGATCACCTCACTAGGCCGCTTCTCTTCCTCGATGGTCCACCAGTGACCAGCACTACCCTTCAAAAGGTAGACAGCATGCTTTACTTTGTCTGCTTCGGGGATGTCGAGGATCCGGAAAGCCTTTTCAAGACTCGTCAGCCACAGATCTGCATCCGCTGGATCAGCCGTTCCAGCATAATCCGAAGCTCCGACTCGGCGAAGCCGCTCAAAGGTCTTCCCGATACCCGATGCTTCTCCATGGGGAACCTGTGCTCGCAGAGGAGGCACTGGTAATTGCTCAACCATGAGATTCATCATAGCCATTAACTGCCCCATAAGCTGTTGGTAGGCAGGGTGTTCAAGTATGGCTGGGTCTGGTTGGGGGACCTCAGGCACCCGATCTTCATGTGCCCGTCCATCTGCTCCATCAACCGATGCAGCATCACTATGCTCAGGAGCATGTTCTTCGTGGTTTCCAGACATCTTGGCTTTTCTTCTGCTTAGGGCAGAAGATTTTGTAAGATAACCTGGAAAACTCATAAGAACAGACTCAACCTAGTCCTAGATCCCTGTAGACTCATCGAACCTAAAGCTCTGATACCAAGCTTGTGGCAACACATCCCATTATCACATAGATAACGAGGTGTTACGCGAAAACGTGCGGAAAACACCATAACCACAGATTATCAAAAACACGGGTTAATTAAAACCGATTGCGGAAAACTGATAAACTGTGAAACCATTACTTTCCAGTCCTCATCCTGCATAGAAACATGTCATATAAATATGTATATACACAAGATCTGACACGTGTCCACAGCTCAAGAACAGTTGTCCATCCATCACATGAGTTCACCACCTGTTCATATATACATAAAGGCCCACATCCGGCCAACAGCAGGATATACAGATATCATCGAACGATCTTCGTGAAACATCGTCAAAACACTGCCAAGGACCTGAGAGTACAGGGATGACTCTAGACTCTACTACAAAACATCCAAAACAGCAGCATGTCCAACGCTTGCCTTCTACTGCTCCTCAAGCTGCTCGTCCGCAACACCACAACCACGACCATGTCTACCTCGACCACCTAAAAAGGGTGTAAACCAGCGGAGTGAGACAATTGAACAATTGTCCCAGCGGGAAACATAGCTCCCCACCGCAACCATAGAACCTCAGCAAGAGAAACTATAACAACAATTATAACATGAGCAGATATATCAGAAGCAGTTATATATATATATATAGCAAGATCATTCTTACCGGAAAGCATACCAGCTGTACTAAAGCGTAAAACCAGATGTCTTTCAAAGGAACATGACTATCAAGATGAGATATATCAACATGTAACAGGATTATTAGAACAGGGTATAATGCCATATAACCTGATTATCAAGATAAGGTAGATTACCACATGACCTGCAAGGTATAACGGAATATTACACAAACGAGGTCTCAACCAATGTTTCGTGTTTGATTTGATCAGTAAATACTAAACGGATGTATTACATTTTATTATGCCCTGAGGATTTGAACTGTACCGTTCAAATCCAACCTTCGGTTACGAAACCCAAGACGGTGCCATACAAGGTCAATGGAAGAGCCGGACTCCACGACCTCCCACCTCATGGTCAGTACATGAGTACAACACAAGCAGGACCGCAGTCACATGGTGAAGTGGTCTAAGCCACAGGGTTAGCTCCATAGGCTACCCATTCTCTAGCCCGCCTCGGTACAGGTCACGGCGCTAGTAAAACTGAGCCACGGGCCTGATCACTGTGCTCTGAGCCATGAACGCATTCATGCTCCATACATCACATATCCTAAGCCATGGGCCTGTTCACCATGCTCTACACACATATCTGAGTCTGCAACCGAAGTTACACTCTTACCTCCTCATTTTCAGGCTAGGAGCAACCTACACATATTCAACAATATGCTCTTCCAGGTTAACCCGTAGGAAAACCCGTTTCACCATCACCAAGTCCTGACGATGATGGATCTATGGCCAGGGCAAACTACATGATGTATTTCACTGTGCTTAATTAGTATCTTTTAGATGGATTGCAAGATTCAACCAAGTTGTATAACATGCAAGATATAACAGAAAGTAAAGAACATATTATTATGATCTATTCATATCAACCTGATCCATCTTAAGGATCCAACATCACATGTTATCACTTGGCCTCTTGCCAACCATCCAGATCCATCTCAAGGATCATCACATACCACAGGGTCTCAACCCTTCATCATGCACTTTCACTGCCTCTTAAGGCTCACATCATCATCGTGGGACCAACACATCACATACATAATCTTATAGAGCAATTATCAAAGTAATGTTACTCATTACATATGTCACATAGCCCTTTCATGGCTAAGTCATCACCTGCAAGGTTAAGGTATGCAATAATTGTAGATTCAACATAAGGAATATGCTCACTATCATGAAATATCATTCAAGATAATTAAATTACCCATATTACACTTATTTGGTAACCAAGTATGTTAAGTACACCATTAAACAACCATACTGATACTTACCCTTATATCGAGATTGTACAAACAATCAGGGTATATAGAGATCATGTTGTGTTTACAGAACCAACACTATTATTAACAAGGTCATTACTATGTCATCAACTATTGTCATCTTTATCATGAAGCAACCTTTAACATAACTGTCACTTAGCATCATTATTACCAACATTATTATCATTAAACAAACTACTAGAGTAGTTATCATCATCTTCATTATCATTAACAATTAAGCATAACGGGTCACATCATGCATCTATTACATGAGGGATATCATCATATACATTACTACCATTAGCATCCTTATTCTTTGCAAGGCAACATATTACATATTGATGATATCACAAACACCACCATTGTTTTATTGGTTAATGTATAAACATCCACTTCTATCACATAAGGGACCGTCACCAAAGAAACTCATACCCTCACTATAGCCTCACAACCCTCATCTGAAACCTATCACCCAACATGGGTATCAGCCACCACACTAACCCTATCGGCCATCATGGCCCAAGGCATGTCGCCCAACATGGTATCGGCCATCATGGTATCGGCCATCATGGTATCAGCCATCATGGTATTGGCCATCAGGGCACATAGCCTATCGTCCAACATGGTACTACTTGGCCCTATCGTCCACCACATGGACAAGGAGATAACTCAACACAAGAGCACCCATTCTATCATCCAACATAAGGACATCCATGTCGCCCAACACCATCAGACCATGTCGCCCAACAAGAGAGAGAGAGAGAGAGTATCGCCCATCTCCAAGGGTACTCACCATATTGTCCAACAAACCCTAGCTCACCCTATCGCCCAACTCAAGGGCAAGGGTATCGGCCAACCTAAAGGACTCATCATGTCGCCCAACACCAGCTACCATATCGTCCACCAAGGGGAAACACCATGCCGTCCAACTCAAAAACAAAGGTGTTGCTCAACCCAAGGAACCATATCGCCCAACATGGTCACCATGTCGGCCAACATCCATACTAGGTCAACCTATCGTCCAACTCAAGAGGAAGGGTGTTTCCCAACACCAAGAACACTGATATCGTTCAACTCAAGGACACGGGTGTCGCTCAACACACTCACAAGGAAGGGGTATCGCCCAACCCTAGGTCACCTTCAACCTCCAACACAAGGGAGCACAAACCCTAAAAAGCAAGGTATACAAGGAACCCTAAAACCCAAGAGAGGGATATCGGACACTAAGGTATATAAGCAAGGTGCACAAGAAAGGAACTAAGCTAGTCTACTCACATGTAACAAGGTTAAAGCTAGAGGTAAGAGAGTTAGGGTTAGAAACTATGCAACCCGCCTTAAGCTCCAAGGAAGAAGATGCACTTTGAGCTCCAAGGTTGTCGGCCACCAAAGCTCCAAAGCACTCCAAGGTCCAAAGCTATCATCCACCAAGCTGCTCCAGGAAGGTGTATCGGCCACCATTCAGCTCCAAGGAAGTGTATCGACCAACACAAGCAAGATGGAGAGGGATATCGTGCACCAAGGGTGGAGGGGAGACCAAAAGAGCAAAGGAGACTAAGGAAAGGAGAAGAGCTACCTATATAGGAAGAAGGGGAGGAGAAACCAAGGTACAACCATGCTATGTGTCGTCCACCCAAGGGACACATGTCCACCAACTCAAGCCACCTCTCATGCAAGCCATAAGGCACTTGTCCAAGATGTGCACCATGTGTCCATCAACCAAGCCAAGCCATCTGGGCGACACAACAAGAGCTACTGGGCGACACACCAAGCAACTGGGCAACACACCACCTGCCCTGGGCGACACAAGGCTCAAGCAAGCCCAAAAAAGGAACTCCAAGGCCCAAACAAGCTCAACTCAGGCCCAAAGGACTCAAACAACAAGCCCAAGCCTTCCTCTCAACCCTAGAGGAAGCAAAGAGGGAAAACATCTCACAAGATGGCAAACTTGCCCACAAAACCCTAAACTTGGGTTATTTGCAAGTAGCCCCTTGAACTCTCAACAAAGCACAACCAAACCCTAATCACCACTAAAGGTGATTAGCAAGCACCAAAGCACCAAGATCAAGCAAAACAAACAGGGTAAACCCTAACGTAGGTCAGGGTCCTTACAGTTTAGTTGAGTTGACCAAGCGTTGACCATTTGGGGAATTTCTGTACACATTATGAATTAATCATCCACCAAGAATCATTAATTAATTCCAAGTAAATCTCAAGTTGAAGGCACTTCAATCACCTAAACCCTAATCGGGTTCATTGCTGATTTCAATGGACCAATCATGTTGAAGTTTGGGTTGAGTGGCCCAAACGGTTTCAAAACCGTTAGGGAATCACTCAAATGGTCTCAAGACCGTTTGGTGACAACCCAAGACCGTTTGGAGGTCTAAGGTTAAGTGGGGTTGACCAATTGAGGGTCCAATCATATCAAGTTGTTGAATAACCAAGTGCTGATTTTGTGACCTTATTAGGGTTCAACCCATAAACAATTGACTTGGTTTTTGATGACTTCATGGGAAAACGGTTTCAAGACCATTTAGAGAGTGCCCAAACGGTTTCAAGACCGTTTGGAGGTCACCCAAGACCGTTTGGAAGTCTAGGGATGACTATGGTTAAGTGGTTGAAGATTGAAAGGCAATAAGTTGAAATTTAATCGATTAGTGACCTAATGATCAAATCTATGGTTCAAACCTTAATAGGTTGAGTTAGTTTTTGATGTGACTTTGAGAAAACGGTCTCAAGACCATTTGGAGGATGTCCAAACGATCCCAAGACCATTTGGGGTCAAGTCATGACCCAATTGAGTTATGGCTCAATGGGTTCAACACCAATTAGGCTCATGTTGATGAATGTTGAAGAATGATCGATTCCAACCCTAATCCAATCAATCCAAACCCTAATTGGTGACCACTTAAGGATAAATTTAAGGTCAAGTCAGTAGAGGGTTAACCTAATTGTCTCAATTGGTAAGTGGTTAACCTAGGCATGAACAATTGGGGGGTTCAACATTACAAACCCTAAAGCATTTGGAAGTGTTGTCACACTTTTGGGTCCATGTGGTTTTGAGATGTTTGGACCAAACGGTCTCAAGACCTTTTGGAACCAAACGGTCTCAAGACTGTTTGGGGGAAATGAACTCAAGACCGTTTGGGACCAAACGGTTTCAAAACCGTTTGGATTCATGCGGTTTCCAAACCGTTTGGATTCATGTGGTTTTCAAGACCGTTTATGGCCATGCGGTTTCAAGGTTGTTTTCCTCAAACGGTTTCAAAGTCAAACTTGACTAAACGGTCAACATGATCAAACGGTTTCAAGACCGTTTAGGGGAAAACGGTCTTGAGTATGATCTTGGCCAAACGGTTTCAAAAGTCAAAGGGTCCAAACGGTCAACCATTCCATGCGGTTTTAAAACCGTTTGGAGGTTGAAGGTGCAAAACCGTTTGGGATCTTTTAAGGTCAAGAATGATTAATGCTTTGAAGGCTTAGATGGTTCAATGGTTGATTAGTTTAAACCCTAATGATACCTAAAGACATTAAGGGAATAATTAATTAGTTGGTTGATGCATGACATGATCAATGGTGGATTTTACCAAAGTACCCTTGATGGGTTTAAGTAGTCAACACCTCTTGATCAAGCAAACCCTAATGATCTTATTAGTGATGACTTGACCTATGTAATAAAGGATGGTTTGAACTAATCTAATCAAGAGTGATGTAAACATCATCTAATGATAAGAGGAGAGAGAAGACTCCCCATGTGAATGAGAATCAAGTAACATGCTTCCAACACATATGAATACACATAATTAGGGTATGATCCTTCACAATGAGATCATGGAAACCCTAATCATAATGATGAAAGAATCTTAACCTTATTAAGAGTATGGGTGAAAGTAATCTTCATACTTAATAATGGTACAAAGATTGAAACCCTAATTGTACCTAATTGACTAATGTCAATTAAGGAAGAAACCCTAATTGCTTATAAGAACAATGACTTGATACATTATATGATTTAATCAAGATTGAGAAGAATGATGTTATGGGGTTAATGTCTGAGTTTGATTCATGTAGTGAACAAGAGTATGATCCTTAAAGAGATCATGAAACCCTAATCATGAACCTAAACCCTAATTAACAAGGTTGTTGACCTTTAACCCTAATTCAGGGCAATTGTGAATAGTAAACCCTAATCTAGGGTAATGTGATGTAACTTGAATAGTAAACCCTAATATAGGGTAATGTGATGTAACTTGAATAGTAAACCCTAATCTAGGGTAATGTGATGTAACATGAATAGTAAACCCTAATCTAGGGTGAAGTGATGATATGAATAAATAAACCCTAATTCTGAGTTATGATTTTAAGCCTGCAACTCTATGATGAGGTATGAGATAAGGAATCACTGTTCCTAATCAATTAAGATGATGGATGACTATATTTGGATTGAATGAGAATCCTAACCCTAGAAACCAGTCGTGGTATCATGAATATAATTTGAGAAGAACCTGTATTGTGCTGTTATGTTACAATATGCATGTTATTAGTAAATGTTAATCATTCAGGTTTTTATAAAGAGGTGATCATATCCAAGTAAGTATTATGATGTTTTATGTATTGAACATACTTTACATGCTTCAAGTATAATGATATACTATGTTACCTGGTGAGTGGTAACATGTGAGCTTGATAGGCTGAATAAGCCATGAGAAATATATGCTTTGTTTATAAGCAATGGTCATAATATTAAGATGATCAGATGATAAGAAATGTTACTTGGTAACAAGTGTTATGATGATTCAAAGGTTTGAATACCCATAATCCTGAATCCCAATGATGTGATGGTTAGGGATTGATATCCCAATATTGAAAGTATGTGATAGGAACTTGATACAAGTAGTACCCTTTATTTATAGCATTGTTTTATTGATTTGTGTTTGAAATCATGCTTGGTGCTTGAGAATGCTATAATGTACTTAATTAATCAAGATATCATGTAGAGCCCTGACCATAGAACCATCATTGTCAGAAAATACATGATGGTGAAACAGGTTTTCCTAAGGGAACTCCTGGAGCACATACTTTTGAGTATGTGGGGGTTATGGACGTGAATATCCTTACGTCCTAATGTTGGATTTGATAGAAGATGTATCACTAATCTCTCAATCCTTCATTATATGTTTATGCTGGGAAGATATATCACTAATCTCCCGATGATATTGTTAATGTTGCATCGATGAGCGATAAACAAGAAATCCCTCGATGGCGAAGAGAGTACAGAACGCCACTGTAGCTCTAAATAGCGAAGTTTCCAGAATACCCTGGAAAGCTATTTTAGCAGAGACACAAGATGTCCTGCATGTTGATCCTCATGCAGATTGAGGAGTGATGAGGTCATGGGAATTCGGCTCTCCTGATGACCTAGGTATGGTACCGATTGCGATCTATTGATGGTCGGTTGGAGAATGAGAGGTGTCACTCATCTCCTCCGGGCATAATAATGTTTGTAAAATGTAATCAGCCATATAGCATATTTGCTTAGGTTGAACTATGAGAAACAATGATTGTTGTTACCTTGTTCATAGTGCTCTAGTTAAGTAACTAGTATACATGTTCTTCATATTCCTTACTGATACATGTTATGTCATTCAATTATATGATAATTGAACTGATTTGTAAGGATGCTGCTTCACTTAGCTTATACAATTTTACCTACTGTTGAATCTTTATAATTCTACTACCTTATGTTATTCCATTATTGCTATAAAAAAGCTTCTGGCGGAGGGTTATATCTCCCGCTGGGATTCAATTGTCTCACCCTCGTGGGATTCAACTTTTTAGGTAGACGTTGAGGACGAAGGAACCCATCAGTGGGTGAGCAGCAGCAACATCAGTCTCAGGGACAACAGTGATCCTCAGGTGGAGACACTGTATGTCAAGTGATGTAGATAGTATGTCCTGTGTCATCTTTGTACTCTCAGGTCCTAGGAGTCTGTGTATCTAAGATTTTGGCATGATGCCTCGAGGTTTTGTATCTCACCTTGTACAGTTATCAAGGTGATTGATGTTGTAATGCTCGAGATGTGTTTGTTACAGAGATGTAACTATGGATCAGTTTGTAAGTGACTTATCATGTTTGTTTATGAAAGAGTTTTTATTGCTCATGGATCTCTTCGCAAAAAGTTCTAATTTTTAGTGATTTTTGATAATTCCGCTGCTAATCGCTTCCACATTCGTTGATCTTGTTTTCGTGATTCCATCATCTCAATTTAGTGGTATCAGAGCTCTAGGTTCGCTGAGTCTACAAAGACATAGGACTTAGGATGTTGAGTCAGTTCTAGTGTCTTACAGTATGTCTAATAGTATCTTCTACTCCTCAGGAGAAGAAGATAAGACTAAAGATGTCTGGACCTCATGAGGAATACGTTGAAGAGAGTAGTGTTGCTGCACCCAGAGAAGGTGCAAGACACCCCAAGATAGAACAACCTATGCCTGAACCACCCCAGTTTGATCCAACTGACATGGGGAACCCAACCGTTCAGACCATGTTTGGGCAGTTTATGACTGCCATGACACATATAACAGATAGGATACCTATGCCTGCACCTAGGGCACCTACCCAACCTGAAGGACAAGGAATCGGCAAGACGTTTGAACGACTTCGCGGATTTGGAGCCACATAGTACTTTGGGACAGCTGACCCCACTGATGCCGACTTATGGTTAACTGAACTAGAGAAGGTCTTTAGAATCCTGAACATCCCTGAAGCTGAGAAGGTTAGACATGTTTTCTATCTTCTCAAGGGGAGTGATGGTCACTGGTGGACCATGGAAGAGCATAAGAGGCCTGGTGTAGAAGTTGCCTGGGAAAACTTCCGACGGGAATTTGTCAATAGATATTTCCCTAAGACATTTCTGGATGAGAAAATCTCTAAGTTTGAGAGGTTAAGGCAAGGTCCGATGAACATTAGCGAATACGAGGCTAAGTTCATGGAGTTGTTGTGGTTCTGTCCACACATGGCGAACACATATGAGGAAAGGATAAGGCGTCTTGAGAAAGGGTTAAACACTGAGTTGTCTACTCTCGTGTCTTCCCTAGAAAATAGAGAGAGGTTTGCTACCTTCGTTGAGTCAGTACGAAGGGTAGAAAGGTCTATAGCAGAGAAGGGACAGACCTATAACAAGAGAATGCATCCCCAGTACCAAGGATCTTCATCCAAAGGTTTCAAGAAACCTAGGTTTTCTGCACCTGTGCCACCACCTAGATCCAATACCCGAACACAGTGGAAGTCGAATAGGGGTAGAGGACGAAGCCTACCACTAGAAGGAGCCCGTAGTTCCACATCTATGTCGGTGATAGGGCCACCCATACCACAACAACAAAACAAGAGTTGTTACATATGTGGAAAGATGGGACATCTGATGAAGGACTGCAGAGCCAAAGAGGTGAGTGTGACTCAACCTCAGAGGCAAAATCAACAAGGATTTTAAAGGCAAAAATTTCCTGGTAATGCTAGAGGACGTGGACAAGCGTCCCAAGATGGGTCATCGGCATCTAGTCATCCAGCACCAAATCAACCACAAGTGACGACAAGATTCTATGTGATGAATCCACTTGATGCAGTTATCAACCCTTGGGTTGTGGCAGGTCAGATGGAGTTGTTATATTCTAATATGTCTACATCATATGTTGTATATTTTTTAATTGACCCGGGTTCTATGCACTCCTTTATCACTCAAAGAGTGATTCTTGACTGCAACTTGACTATAAGTCATAAAGCAGATGGTTTTCTGCTAGAAACTCCGTTGAGAGGGTTTGCTGTGTTGCAGGAGGTATGTTCTCCCTGCACCCTTTTCTTTTCTGGACATCGCATTCAAGTGGATCTTATACCACTTGAAATGCATGGATTTGATATAATCCTTGGGATGGATACCTTAGAAAAGTATAAGGTTGTCTTGGATTGTGAATCCAAGCAAGCAGTGTTTGCTGATGATAGTGACACATGGATCTTTCAAGGAGAGAGAAAGATTCTACCCACCTGCCTTGTGTCAGCTATGGTTGCTGAAATGCTGATGAGGCAAGGATGTTATGCATTCTTGGCCCATGTGGTAGATACTACCATGGATAGTCCTAACCCTGTTGAAGTTCTTGTAGTCAGGGAATTTTTAGATGTATTTCTTGAGGAACTTCCAGGTGTGCCACCGCCTCGGGAAATTGATTTCGAGATCAATTTGATCCCATATACGAAACCTATAGCACAAACACCGTATAGAATGGTGCCTGCTGAGATGGCAGAACTCAAGAAACAACTGCAGGAGTTGCTTGAGAAGGGCTTCATCCGACCGAGTACTTCACCTTGGGGTGCTCCGGTGCTCTTTGTTAAAAAGAAAGACGGATCGATGCAGTTATGTGTTGATTATAGACAACTAAATAAAGTAACAATAAAGAACAAGTATCCTCTGCCTAGGATATACCGAGCGCCGCTCTAGCGATTAGGGAGAGTGACTAGGGCTTCCCCCTATGGGCAGCGATGGCTCGGGGGAGGGTTTTCGGCCGCCGCTCTTGCACTGACCCGCTCCCCCATGGTCTCTCCTAGGCCGCCTAGTGCTCAAGGAGGTCGGAAGGTGGGGATCGCGCATTGGGACTTCGAGCTCCAGACCTTGATGGCGGCGGACTGGTAGCTCACAATGATCTGGAGACAAAGGCGGGCTCTAGATCCCTTATGGTCATAGAGCCTCTTGGCGTCTCTGGCGTTTCTCCGGCTCGAGCTTCCTTTCTTCCCCTTTTCGTCTTCTTTTTAGTTTTTTTCTCCCTGTCAGTTGTCTTTGTGTAGTTTGTCAGTAGTTTGTAGGTCTAGGTTGTTGGGGTCTTCCTTTCCTTGTGTCTTGTGTCTATTCTGCCGTCTGAGGTTTAGTGGGTGTGCTCTCGGTTTCTCTGTTGGCTTTCCGGGGTAGGGGATAATCAGGGGTCTTGGGTTTGGAGGCGTTTCTTCCGTTCCTCTCTCAATTGCGATCGAGTTAGGATTCTTGGTGAGTGGTGGTGGGGTTCTGCTGTGTTTTCTATCCCCCATCCTTGTTCTTCCTCTGGCCTTTTCTGCTCCTTTGCTTGTCCTTAAAAGGGATCTGTAGTGCCTTTTTCTACTGGTGTCGTAGTGCGGTATGTTATCTATTATCTTTCTCTCTGTTCAAGCTTTCTTTAGTGAGTTATAGCTTCTTTGTTGTCGTGTGGTTTGTGTCCTCTTTTCATGTTAGGTCTTCTTTTGTTTCTTTGTTATATGGCAGCAAGTGCGAAGGTGATCCCTTCTTCGGTCAGCAGTTTGGAGAATATACTCTATATCAGATATTATCTCAGGTTGAAGGAATCTCTCATAAAAAGTTGTTTTGGTCAGTGATATAGAAGAGAGATCAACACATCATTGTTCTTATCACATTCCAATATGAGTTTTTCGTTATTGTATCCGGTCTTTACTTTTTTGTTTTTGGTTGGTGTATCTCCCTTTACATGTAGATGTCGTATGGCTTTAATGTAATGAATGTGGTGTCTTAAAAAAAAATCCTCTGCCTAGGATTGATGATCTCTTTGACCAGTTGCGTGGTGCAACCGTCTTTTCAAAGATAGATTTAAGGTTAGGATATCACTAGCTTCGTATTAAGGATAGTGACATACCCAAGTCTGCTTTCAGGACAAGGTATGGTCACTATGAGTTCACAGTTATGTCATTTGGACTAACTAATGCACCAGCTGCATTTATGGAACTCATGAATAGAATCTTCCGACCTTTTCTCTATCAGTGTGTTGTTGTCTTTATAGATGACATCCTGATCTATAGTAGAGATGCTCAACAGCACGGACAACATCTTCATCAAGCTCTAACTTTGCTAAGAAAACACAAGTTATATGCTAAGTTTAGCAAGTGCGAGTTCTGGTTACCAGAAGTTTCTTTCCTTAGACACGTAGTATCTGCCTCGGGTATTCGTGTTGATCCTAAAAAGGTAGAATCTGTTCTACAATGGGAGTAGCCGAAGACACCGACAGAGATCTGTAGTTTCTTAGGGTTGGCAGGCTATTACTGAAGGTTCATTAAGAACTTCAGTTCTATAGCCTTACCCTTGACCAAGTTGACCCAGAAGAACGTTCCTTTTGTCTGGAGTGATAAGTGTCAGCAATCTTTTCAATTATTGAAGGAAAGGTTGACAAGTGCACATGTGCTTGTGTTACCTGAGCAAAGCAAAGGATATATAGTTTTCTGTGATGCCTCCAAGAATGGACTCGGATGTGTGTTGATGCAGGATAAACAAGTAATTTCTTTTGCTTCCCGGCAGCTTAAGAAACATGAGGAGAATTATTCGACACATGATCTGGAGCTAGCTGCTGTGGTTCATGCCTTGAAAATATGGATACACTATCTCTATGGAGAAACATTCCATATTTTCACTGATCATAAGAACCTGAAGTACATCATTACTCAGCATGAGCTTAACATGAGGCAACGTCGTTGGATGGAGTTAATCAAAGACTACGATTGTACAATTGATTACCATCCAGGAAAGGCCAATGTAGTTGCAGATGCTTCGAGTAGGAAATCAGAAACACCAACCTTAGATAGAGTACAACTAAATTCTTTAGTGTGCTGAAGGAGAGATATGCTTATCTCCTTAAGACAAAGCAATGTACAGTTGAAAGTGTCATTGTTAGCTGGGTTGTTAGCTGAGATGCATATAAAACCTACTCTAAGAGAGCATATCAAAGAGGCACAACAAGTGGATGCTGCAGTTCAACAGATCAGATCGGAGTATGGTAATGATAAACGAGATGGTTTCCATGACTCAAATGACCAAGTGGCTTGTTATCATGGGAGGATGATAGTGCTTGATGTGGATAACTTGAGGAAGTTAGTCCTGGAAGAAGCTCATTCTTCGACGTATGATATGCATCCAGGAAGCACCAAGATGTATCGAAACTTGAAAGATATGTATTGGTGGCATGGAATGAAGAAGGACGTTGCTGAGTTTGTTATGTGGTGTCCTGTGTGTCAGCAAATCAAAGCTGAACACCAGAAGCCTGCAGGAATAATGCAACCTTTACCCATACCACAGTGGAAGTGGGATCATGTAACTATGGACTTTGTTGTTGGCCTACCCAGGACAAGCAAAGGGCATGATTCCATTTGGGTAATAGTTGATAGGTTGACAAAGACAACACACTTCCTGCCTGTCAAAACAACCTATTCTGCTGAGAAGTTATCACAGTTATATGTTGATGAGATAGTACGACTACACGGACTCCCAGTTACCATTGTTTCTGACAGAGGTCCCCAGTTTACAAGTTGTTTCTGGGAGAGACTTCACAAGGCCTTAGGCACCCAGTTAAGGTTTAGTACAACCTTTCATCCTCAGACTGATGGACAGTCAAAATGGACTATACAGACCTTGGAAGACTTGCTTAGAGCATGTGTTCTTCAGTTTACAGGGAGTTGGGATCTACATCTAAGCATAATAGAGTTTGCCTATAACAATAGCTATCAACATAGCATTGACATGGAACCTTATGAAGCTTTGTATGGTAGACGTTGTAGATCACCCCTGTGTTGGTATGAAACTGGTGAATATCAATTGTTAGGTCCTCATCTTGTGCAGCAACCACAGAAAAGATTAAAATAATACAACAACAGATAAAGATTGCACAGGATAGGCAGAAATCTTATGCTGATAAACGTCATAGACCGTTAGAGTTCCAATTTGGAGACAGAGTATATCTCAAATTCTCACCTTGGAAAGGAGTCCTTCGTTTTGGAAGGAAAGGGAAGTTACCTCTGAGGTTTATGGGGCCTTATCCAATCATTGAAAGGATTGGGGAAGTAGCCTATAAGCTAGAGTTACCACCAGAGTTACAGAGGTTACACCCTGTGTTTCACATTTCCATGTTGAGGAAATGTCATCCTGATACAAAATCAGTTCTACAACCTATGGAGGTAGAATTGAATGATAATATATCTTATGAAGAAGGACCAGTGTCAATCCTTGATAAAAGAATTAAAAAGCTGAAAAAGAAAGACATAAGTCTTGTGAAAGTCCTCTGGAATCATCGTGGTGTTGAAGAAGCCACATGGGAACTGGAGGAAGATATGAGAAGGAAATACCCTGCTCTTTTCTCTTGATATATTATGTTGATATGTTTTGTTGATTTCGGGGATGAAATCCTTGTAAGGGGTGGATAATTTGTAACATCCCTGACCTGGGTTATGAATTAACCCTAGGTGTTTTGCTTAATACATGTGATTAGATGTTTGTGATTATCTTTTGATATGTAATTAGAGCTACTAAGGAACTTATATTTACATTTCTGTCCTTTTTAAACAATGTTGTAATATTGTTTTGTTTAATAAGGACCTATGTGCAAATTACCCAATTAGAGGGGTTAACTTGCAAATTGCACATGTTGAGATGTTCCTCTGATGATGAGACATCAAAAGAATGAATATGATGTGGTAGTATGGATTCTCCAAGCTTGGGCACCAAGATATAGCTTGTAGAGCAATCCTTGTGCTTTAAATCCTAGTTTTGGTGTAAAGTGAAATTTACCCAAAACATAGGGTGCAACATGTAAAATATACCCTATAGAGTATCTCTCATGCATCTTAGCACCAATTAGAGTAAGTAAAATGAGGGGGGCACCTCATTTGAGTAAGCAAATAAGAAATATAGTTCTTATATCTAAATAACCAAGATGTATGCAAATAACCCTTTTATATGTGCAACTTAAATAAGATGCTTGGTTTCTTTTCCTCTAAAACGTGGATAAGGGAGAGCTTTGCATGTAATAAGGAGGGATAGAAACGTGGCAAAAATAATGGAGAAGGGCGTGGAGGATAAGGATGAAAATAGAAGAAATAGTTAATATTTCCTTGAAAATACACCCAAAGCATATAAGCACTTCTCTTTACAAGCAAAGGATTGTTTCCTTCACTTCCTCTCCTCATCTTCTTGCTTTGGACCGACTAAGGAGGAGCTCAAGAACAGGGAATAACGACCAAGTTGATCTAGGTAAGTTTGGTCATCTTCTAGCTCAGATTCATGGAGGAATTCATGATACAAGGTTGGTTTGCTAGTTTTTCTTACTTAGTTCTTCTTTCTAGCCATCCTTCCAACCAATTCTTGAAGAAGAAACCTAGAAGACCCCGGGAGCTCAAACCACCATTAAAGCTACGGAGCTTGGAGCTCTAGAGCTGGTTCTAAGGTGGATTTTATAACTCTAAACCTTAAAGCTTTGATTATGCATCTTCTATTTTTGCAAACGTTGCTAGTTGTTCTTCTTTCCATTCTTCTATGCTTTCTTGCAAACAAAATAGTGAAGAACAGACCATGATCTTGAGGTAGAAGAAGGGGGCATGAATACCAAAGTTACTTTAGCAAACGGTTTGCACCCCCTTGGCCGAACGGTTTGCAAAACCGTTACAAACCAAACAGTTTAAAAACCGTTTGGATTCATGCGATTTCACAAGACCGTTTGGTGATAAACGGTCTCCAAGACTATTTGGATGAGTTCACCAAGCGTTGACCATTTGGGGAATTTCTTTACACATTATGAGTTAATCATCCACCAAGAATCATTAATTAATTCCAAGTAAATCTCAAGTTGAAGGCATTTCAATCACCTAAACCCTAATCGGGTTCATTGCTGATTTCAATGGACCAATCATGTTGAAGTTTGGGTTGAGTGGCCCAAACGGTTTCAAAACCATTAGTGAATCACTCAAACGGTCTCAAGACCGTTTGGTGACAACCCAAGACCGTTTGGAGGTCTAGGGTTAAGTGGGGTTGACCAATTGAGGGTCCAATCATATCAAGTTGTTGAATAACCAAGTGCTGATTTTGTGACCTAATTAGGTTCAACCCATAAACAATTGACTTGGTTTTTGATGACATCATGAGAAAATGGTTTCAAGACCATTTAGAGAGTGCCCAAACGGTTTCAAGACCATTTGGAGGTCACCCAAGACTGTTTGAAAGTCTAGGGATGACTATGGTTAAGTGGTTGAAGATTGAAAGGCAATAAGTTGAAATATAATTGATTAGTGACCTAATGATCAAATTTATGGTTCAAACCTTAATAGGTTGAGTTAGTTTTTGATGTGACTTTGAGAAAACGGTCTCAAGACCATTTGGAGGATGTCCAAACGACCCCAAGACCGTTTGGGATCAAGTCATGACCCAATTGAGTTATGGTTCAATGGGATCAACACCAATTAGGCTCATGTTGATGAATGTTGAAGAATGATCGATTCCAACCCTAATCCAATCAATCCAAACCCTAATTGGTGACCAATTGAGGATCAATTGAAGGTCAAGTCAGTAGAGGGTTAACCTAATTGGCTCAATTGGTAAGTGGTTAACCTAGGCATGAACAATTGAGGGGTTCAACATTACAAACCCTAAAGCATTTGGAAGTGTTGTCACACTTTTGGGTCCATGCGGTTTTGAGATGTTTGGACCAAACGGTCTCAAGACCGTTTGAATCCAAACAGTCTCAAGACCGTTTGGGGGCAAATGGTCTCAAGACCGTTTGGGACCAAACGGTTTCAAAACTGTTTGGATTCATGCGGTTTCCAAACCGTTTGGATTCATGCGGTTTTCAAGACCATTTATGGCCATGCAGTTTCCAGGTTGTTTTGCTCAAACAGTTTCAAAGTCAAACTTGACTAAACGGTAAACATGATCAAACGGTTTCAAGACCATTTAGGGGAAAACGGTCTTGAGTATGATCTTGGTCAAATGGTTTCAAAAGTCAAAGGGTCCAAATGGTCAACCATTCCATGCGGTTTCAAAACCGTTTGGAGGTTGAAGGTGCAAAACCGTTTGGGATCTTTTAAGGTCAAGAATGCTTAATGCTTTGAAGGCTTAGATGGTTCAATGGTTGATTAGTTTAAACCCTAATGATACCTAAATACATTAAGGGAATAAGTAATTAGTTGGTTGATGCATGACATGATCAACGGTGGGTTTTACCAAAGTACCCTTGATGGGTTTAAGTAGTCAAAACCTCTTGATCAAGCAAACCCTAATGATCTTATTAGTGATGACTTGACCTATGTAATCAAGTATGGTTTGACCTAATCTAATCAAGAGTGATGTAAACACATCTAATGATAAAAGGAGACAGAAGACTCCCCATGTGAATGAGAATCAAGTAACATGCTTCCAACACATATGAATACACATAATTAGGGTATGATCCTTCACAATGAGATCATGGAAACCCTAATCATAATGATTAAAGAATCTTAACATTATTAAGAGCGTGGGTGAAAGTAATCTTCATACTTAATAATGGTACAAAGATTGAAACCCTAATTGTACCTAAGTGACTAATGTCAATTAAGGAAGAAACCCTAATTGCTTATAAGAACAATGACTTGATACATTATATGATTTAATCAAGATTGAGAAGAATGATGTTATGGGGTTAATGTCTGAGTTTGATTCATGTAGTGAATAAGAGTATGATCCTTAAAGAGATCATGAAACCCTAATCATGAACCTAAACCCTAATTAACAAGGTTGTTGACCTTTAACCCTAATTCAGGGCAATTGTGACTAGTAAACCCTAATCTAGGGTAATGTGATGTAACTTGAATAGTAAACCCTAATCTAGGGTAATGTGATGTAACTTGAATAGTAAACCCTAATCTAGGGTAATGTGATGTAACATGAATAGTAAACCCTAATCTAGGGTGAAGTGATGATATGAATAAATAAACCCTAATTCTGAGTTATGCTTTTAAGCATGAAACTCTATGATGAGGTATGAGATAAGGAATCCCTGTTCCTAATCAATTAAGATGATGGATAACTCTATTTGGTTTGAATGAGAATCCTAACCCTAGAAACCAGCCGTGGTATCATGAATATAATTTGAGAAGAACATGTATTGTGTTGTTATGTTACAATATGCATGTTATTAGTAAATGTTAATCATGCAGGTTTTTATAAAGAGGTGACCATATCCAGGTAAGGATTATGATGTTTTATGTATTGAAAATACTTTACATGCTTCAAGTATAATGATATACTATGTTACATGGTGAGTGGTAACATGTGAGCTTGATAGGCTGAATAAGCCATGAGAAATATATGCTTTGTTTATAAGCAATGGTCATAATATTAAGATCATCAGATGATAAGAAAGTAACAAGTGTGATGATGATTCAAAGGTTTGAATACCCATATTCCTGAATCACAATGATGTGATGGTTAGGGATTGATATCCCAGTATTGAAAGTATGTGATAGGAACTTGATACAAGTAGTACCCTTTCTTTATAGCATTGTTTTATTGATTTATGTTTGAAATCATGTTTGGTGCTTGAGAATGCTATAATGTACTTAATTAATCAAGATATCATGTAGAGCCCTGACCATAGAACCATCATTGTCAGAAAATACATGATGGTGAAACAGGTTTTCCTAAGGGAATTCCTGGAGCACATACTTTTGAGTATGTGGGGGTTATGGATGTGAATATCCTTACGTCCTAATGTTGGATTTGATAGAAGATGTATCACTAATCTCTCAATCCTTCATTACATGTTTATGCCAGGAAGATGGATCACTAATCTCCCAATGATGTTGTTAATTCCGCATCGATGAGCGATAAACAAGAAATTCCTCGATGGCAAAGAGAGTACAGAATGCCACTATAGCTCTATATAGCAAAGTTGCCAGAATACCCCGGAAAGCTATTTTAGCAGAGACACGAGATGTCCTGCATGTTGATCCTCATGTAGATTGAGGAGTGATGAGGTCATGGGAATCCGGCTATCCTGATGGCCTAGGTATGGTACTGATTGCGATCTATTGATGGTCGGTTGGAGAATGAGAGGTGTAACTCGTCTCCTCAGGGCATAATAATGTTTGTAAAATGTAATCAGTCGTATAGCATATTTTGTTAGGTTGAACTACGAGAAACAATGATTGTTGTTACCTTGTTCATAGTGCTCTAGTTAAGTAACTAGTATACATTTCTTCATATTCCTTACCGATACATGTTATGTCATTCAATTATATGATAATTGAATTGATTACTTGTAAGGATGCTGCTTCACTTAGCTTATACAATGTTACCTACTGTTGAATCTTTATAATTCTACTGCCTTATGTTATTCCATTATTGTTATAACAAAGCTTCTGGTGGAGGGTTATATCTCCCGCTGGGACAATTATTCAATTGTCTCACCCCCGTGGGATTCGACTTTTTAGGTAGACGTCGAGGACGAAGGAACCCATCAGTGGGTGAGCAGCAGCAGCAGCAGTCTCAGGGACAATAGTGATCCTCAGGTGGAGACACTGTTCTGTCAAGTGATGTAGATAGTATGTCCTGTGTCGTCTCTGTACTCTCAGGTCCTCGGAGTCTGTGTATCTGAGATTTTGGCATGATGCCTCGAGATTTTGTATCTCACCTTGTACAGTTATCAAGGTGATTGATGTTGTAATGCTCGAGATGCGTTTGTTACAGAGATGTAACTATGGATCAGTTTGTAAATGACTTATCATGTTTGTTTATGAAAGAGTTTTTATTGTTCATGGATCTCTTTGCAAAAAGTTTTAATTTTAGTGATTTTTGATAATTCCGCTGCTAATCTCTTCTGCATTCGTTGATCTTGTTTTCGTGATTCGATTGTCTCATTGACCTCCTTGACCCTGAGAAATTCTTCAAGAGTTTCAACCCTGAGCTAACCCTTCCTGGCATCCATAAAACCTTAAAGAAACCTAAGGTTCCCTATTGGAATATGTCTACCCTACCCTCTTCTTCTCTAGACATTAAGACACAACTTATAGCACTCATAGTTAATTTCAATATCCATCAGAAGTGAAACCAAATGGATATTGTCGAGAATTTTGTTGTGCTTATGACTCTCTCCTTCAAAATGGCAATGGCATATGGGCCAGATATATTCTACATCACATGACCTATTCTGAAACAAAGAAGAACAGCGAGGACTCCCACCCACCCACCCTACCCTAACTTGAATGTGGTCTCTTTAATTTCCATATTGAAAAATCCCTTTTCAAGGATCTTGGATACAAAGCCAGTAGAAAAGGAGTTTACATCAGTGACATGACTGTCAAGAAGTCCTTCCACCCCACCTCCTCTACCCTGAGTGCATCCTTCTCCACGCAGGATCCTTCACCTCCACCTAGACCTGACTGTGAAACTTTTTTTGTGTCTAATGAAACCCTTCTGGGTTACATGATGCACCAAAATGCCTATCAGATTCATGTTCAAGAGCACCTACACCAAGACCTTGTTCAAATCATGTCCAACATGAACTTGTCCTATTCACACCATTATCCCTCTTACTAGTCATTCAAATCCAGAAATATGCCTCCTATGCATATGATCAGTTTTACCTGGCCTACCAGTCTACTACTTCTGTTGCACCTCCTACCTATGGTGTGGGACCTGCCCCTGTCTCATCTCATCTTCATGTGTCTCAGCTGCTTGTACTTCCCATTGGCCCTAGTACTGCCATTCTTATTGACTTCAATTGGGCTTCTATACCCAATTATGAGCAAAGGCACTGCGCAAGTGTGGCATCTCCTAGGAAGGGAAAAACCACAGATGGCCTAGTCCTCACTCTTTTGTTCTTGAGGACATAGAGATGGTTGAAGAAGATGATGAGGAAGAGGGTGATGAAGATTAGGATGATGTCTTTGATGGTTATGGAGATGGTGATGAGGACCCATCTAATGGAACCGTTGGTCCTTCTAAGCTAGTCAGTAATGAGGACTACCACCCAGATGAGGAGTTTGACATAGATGAGCTTGATGTTTAGTTCTTAGTCTATATAGTGATCATATATATGTGTTTTTTTGTAGGATTTCATGTACTGAACATTGGGCATTGTATATTAGGACTACTATTTTTAGATCTCGTCATTTTTGTCCATTGTTTGTAGTTTTCATCTCAAGAGGACTTACTTTTTTGTAATCTTATCATATGTACCTTTAACTCCCTACTTTGATATATCTCATGAGTTATGTGTGCTTCCGTATTTTGATTATGACTTAGTATATTTATTCTCTCTCTAGCTTATGCGTGGTGCTTGGAAATGTTGGTTATTTGTGACGTTTGTGCATTTGGATAAGACCTATTTTTTGCTCTTCTACCCCCTCCCTTTTTGATATGATAAAAGGGAGAAACGAGGTTAGTACATATTGAATTTGATCCTTTTGTAGTTACTTTTATGAAAAATCTTGTGATTATGAAAATGGACTTAGAAAGAACACATATGTTATGGTTATGGTTTTTGGAGGAACTAACCTTACAGGAAAAGGTAAGCATGAATTGAGGGGGAGAAAATACAATTGCTATTGCACAATCATGTATCCCCCTACAATTAACAAGGTAAAAGTTTGAATTCTAAATTCTTTTCAATATGTTGAGTAACGATTTGTCATCTTCAAAAAGGGGGAGAATGTTGACCTAACATCTATGCATTGTCCATATTTTGATGATGACTTAATCATTCCATTCATATGTATCTAATATGTTTATTTGAGATTGATTTTAGGTATTAGGTACATGAAAAGGATGAATTAAAGCAAGCCCTAGCTTGACCAATACAAGCCAAATCAGTGCAAATGCACTTTTGTGGAAAACACCCTAAATCATCTAGGAAAATTTTATAAATCATTTGTATTGATGCTATGACTTGTAAATAAGATGAGAAAAATATATAATGCACTTAAGATGAATATTTAAGTACTTTTATAGCAATTTCCAAAATTCATCACAGCCACTTTTGTCGGTCGAGTTTCACTCACATGAAACTCGATCGACACCCTAGATGGATCTTGAGAACTGCCAGGGTTGGTCGAGTTTACCCTAGGAGAAACTCGACCAACACCCTACATAGAGAAATCAATTTTTAGTCATTGACTGAGTAAAATCCAGGATAAAATCAATTAATTTGTCACATAGTGCTCGATCGAGTTACCTTTATTAAAACTCAACCAACAACATTGTACAAAATGTGCAGAATAAGTGCTTTTAACAGTTGGAGTGTTGCAAAGCTCGAAAAAATATCTGTTGCAACACTCAAAATGTCTAGAATTTGTTCCTAAGTGCATCTACTAGCTAGTAGATACCCTCAATTATAAATAGGATCCCTTGGACTTCATTCCAAGTTTGCTTCTTATGCTCCTATGATATAATTTAGTGGTTTGGTCTACTAAGAGCCCCTTTCTCTCTCTAGCTTACTACAGATCTACATCAATCCAAGTGAGATATGTTATTTGTGAGAGAGCTTCTTTAATGTACTCCTTATGAAGATGTCAACTTCCCATTCACAATCCCTTTCTCTCAAGCAAAGATTATGAAAGTTTCCCCTTGGTGAAGGTGAAGTTCAAGGCTGGAGATCCAAGAGAAGAGTGGGTAATTCCTTTGAGACCAAAGACATGTTGCAAGAGTAGATATCCTTGGTGAAGGTCTCTAGCTCGTTGTAAAGGTGGTTAAGTCCTTATGGATGTAGAAGACTCTTTCTCTAGGATAGGTAAGTCCTTGTAAGGTTATTGGCTCCTTTGATCCTTAAAAGGAAGGCTCAGTTTCCTTGTACCAGAAAAGGAAGGTCATATTGTATCTCTTATAATGGAATATAGGAAGTGTGCAATGGTTGCAAATCCTAGGTATGACCCCTCTAGGTAGTGGATGTACATCTCCTAGTTTGGAGTTTGGAACCACTGTACATAGCTTGTATTCTTGTACCATTCAATCTCTCTCAACCTTGTGGTGTATCTTTAGTTGCACTCAAATTCCATATATGCAACCTTATCTCCTAATATAATTTGCAGGTCTAATGAATTTGGTTTAAGCATTTTAGCTCTGTTCAAGCCCCCTCACTTCTAGATCCCATTGATCCAATAGTATTAAGCATTTACCTATCCCATTGTAGCATACTATCATCTAGGTACACGGGCCAACCCTCCTATTTGTCTATGCCCTTATTCTATTATGATAAATTTTACAATTCATTCCCTTGGTTTAGATTAAATTGGGAGAATTTGGGGTCTAAATCATAATAAGATGATAAATACCCCCTTCCATGACTTTTTAAGATCAATTAGGTATTTTAGTGTTTATTTGAGGTTGGTTACATAAATGCTCCATTTTATTATTCTTGACTCTAATTTGAGACTCTACAGTGATTCTTATTGAAGGAAGTAGAAAAATTGGAAATAATGCATCAAATTGATTTGGAAATGTATTAAGTTCAATAATTGAGTTCTTAAGTCACATGCAATGAAATAAAATACTAAATATATTTAAAAGATACAAAATATGAAATAATTGAGTTCCTCACACCCTAATTAGCCTACCCACCCATTTTTGTGTTAATTTGACTT
This sequence comes from Alisma plantago-aquatica, assembly GCA_963693085.1. NCBI lineage: Eukaryota > Viridiplantae > Streptophyta > Magnoliopsida > Alismatales > Alismataceae > Alisma > Alisma plantago-aquatica. Next base: position 584,935,805 of record OY856411.1, read on the forward strand.
GATTTGACCATTCATTCCATTGATTTATGATCCTAAATTTGATATGCATAACTATATTCAATAATTACATGCGGGTGCCATCTTCCATTTGTCCATGTAACATGGCACCTTCTCCCACCCTTTGATGTGAACCGTACTCCTACAGATTGCAACTGCCACAGACCTAAATGCTTCTTATTCTCCTCTTATGTTCACTCCTCCTCCCTCACTTCTTCTCTTCCCAACCCTCCTCTTAATGTTCTCTCCTCTTCCTCACCATATCCCAGTCGCTAGCTCCCATTGTCCTTCAGCCCAGCCAAGATGATGGTATGGAACTCATCAACACCTTCTACAGTGATCGACAAACGCCCTACTAGCACCCAAAAAAATGGCAACACCATCTCCTTTATTCACCTCGTTATCTCCCCCATCCCTCCATTCCCTAGTCGCAATCATCTTCTTCCTCCTTACACTACCACTTATGGTCACATGTATCCTTCACCATCAGTTACACAACTTATGATTACATCACCAACATGGGCACCTATAACAGCATGCGACCTCCACCATTTGGAATTTTGCCATCACTAGCTATCCCCATCCTCCAACTTCCTTACAAACCATGCCTCCCTCTCCCTGACACCCTACAATCAGGGAAGTAGTCCTACAAATATGTTGCCATTTTAAACCTACAGTCTGAGCTGTAGAACCCTCGACGCCTTTCTGGACCAAAGAAGTTGCTACCTCCACAACTCACTGCCTCCTTCACCCTTTATAGTGCTATAGCATGCTTCAACATCTCCTAAGACCAGTCAAACCCCCACCTAACTCGTACTCCTTTCTTGGTTCATATTCATTATCCTCCTACCTATGTTCTCCCTCTTCCTTCAAGTTTTATATGGTTATCAATGGGTTCTCTTGTATCTCAATAAGGAGAGAGTGTCACAGGTTAACAATCTAACCCTAATCCACACTTTAGACCCAAAAGGGAATGGTGTACAAAGGGGTTAAAATTGCTCGTCCCTGAGTGGATCAAACACACAAGTATATACATGTACCAAATAACAAAGCTTCCTTAAATAAACTAAGTGTTAATTACATAGGGGCTCGAAGGCATAGGAGTGATGCAGCAGAAAACTTAATACATGAGAAAACTACTTGTAGAAGAAGTAAAGCTTATACTAGGATATTGTGTTGATGTATACCACATGTAATCTTTTGTTTAGGTGATGTAGACATATGTTCTTGAAGAACCTGAATAGTAAAGAGTTGTGTGGCGAGTAGGTGTACAGATGGACCTATTGTCTTAAGATCCTATGTAAAAGTTTACCTTTGAATGTGTAATATCAAATGTTATAACAATTCATCGTGTAATATATGTTGAATTCTGAACATATTTTGTATGGTATTGTTCTTGTTCATGTGAATGTGTTACTATTGTTTCCTTATGACTTCCTATGATTTTCTTCCTCTTAACCTAGTGTGGGATGTTTAAATTGTGATTCTCCCTGAGGTGAGGTTTCAATTTGTACATCAAACATTAGATTAAGTTTTAGAAAATTCAGGGACATCACAGAGAGTCCCTCCTTGCACCATAACACTTCCATGCAACTAGAGCCAAACATCAGATTTGTTGGTTGTTGGATTTTAGTTGGTGTAAGAGCCATCACCAGGAAATGATCATCAACCCAACTAGTCAGTGGGGATCAGTGACCAACTCATGACCTAGAAACACCTTTGGCCAATACTGAGGAGAAAGTTATGTTTAGCCTCAACCCTCAAGATCAACAAGTAGCTTGATGTGTCATCACTTGCACAATAAATTCACTAGGAGGAAATCCCAGAGTTTAAACTTTTAATAACTATCAATTCACTTGTAAACGAGTGAACAAATTTTACTATATAAAGGTAGCGGTCCCACAAAACAACATTTTTAAGAGATTAATTCAAAGAAATTGCGATGAACAATATTTGAATACCACTTTTGAAGTGAGTGATTAAACTAAAACAAGAAAGTAATTGTGCATAAGTGAACTAAAGTATCAAGAGGTTTAAAACTAAAACAAAAAAAGTAAACTTGGATAAGTTAAACCAAATAATCAAGGAATAATATCAATTAAAAAGATTGTTCAAAGTCTAGGTTTCACTACCATAAGCCTTCATTCTCAGCAATTTCAATTCACTTTCAAACAAATAATAATATTAGGATCATATATATTTGATCCTTTCGGAAGCATATCTCATGGATCAAGCTACCTGTAGACTCGGGGTCTCAGCATCTTTGGGTCATGATTCCATTTGATAGGTTTCTATCCAGGTCTCATCACAAAACTTGTGAGTCTCATTTGATGTTTTGGTCCATATGTCTTGGGTCTCATATTTATGGATCATAGTTGTCATTAAGAACAAATGATTAGTTCATAATTCACTTTTATTAACGAATGAGGACACGTATGTTTTTTTTAATAAAATCAAAGTTAGATAAGATAAGTTACAGGTTCATGGGGCTACTACTCATGTCCCAATAAAAGGGGGGATACTCCATATCTCTCATAGAAGAAAGAACAAGGATAGGAAGAACAGAAATCATGTTGCTAGCAACACTTTGCATACTCCTCCTTTCCTTTCATTGCTCTATTCTCCTAGATAGGGTTCTGAGATGATAGGGGGTTGATCCCCTTGTTTGGAAATCCCCCCTCCTTTCATAGTAGAGTAAGCTCCCTGGAACCTAAGAAGGGCCTAGAGGCAGCTTGAAATTTCTAGATTCTGCATGCCAGTCGATTAGTTGGCTTCCCAATCAGTTGACCAGCTAGAATGGTTGCTTATCTATCAAGCGGGGAAGGTGTAATTAGTTGAATTAATACTTCGTCTCTGAGGAAATCCATTAACTGGTTTGAGGCAAGTGAATGGGTCAATCATGAAAATGTTCCTTCCTTGATGGGATTGAATCGATCGACTGGATGGCTAGTCGATTGATTGGCGTTTGCAGCTCCTTCCAATCCTGCTATTGAGTCGACCGACCAGAGGGGACAAGTCAATAGACTAGACTCCTGGGAGGATAAAAAAGCCTCGTAATATTTTAAATCTTTGGGTAATTATGTGCATGATTATACTTCAGGGTTGAAGGAGTGATAATGAGCATAAAACCTAAAAAAAGTGAATAAAGCTAATAAGAAATTTAATTAAGGAGACAAAAGTAAGGAAATTGCAATTAGTTCCTAAAATGGAGAAAAAGAAACATAATTTCCTAAATAAATGACCTAAAACATGCAATAAATATGGATGAATATGCATTCATCATAGCTTCATGGCATATTGGTGTTGGTGTAAACCATAGGTGAGTTTGCAATATATACTATATTTAGAAAGTTAATAACAAATTGAAAGTTGGGATAACACAAAGTACATTTAGTTGAATTAAATAATTGATATCAGAATGCATACAGTCTTTAGGTGAACTATTCATGTAACTCCCGAGGATGAGTAAATGTGTGCATTATTATATTTTTGATAACATAGTTGGCATGTAATATGTTATCTCAAGAAACTAGTAAGTACATATACATTTATATGGTAATTTGACCTAGTTGTTTTACCATCTTAATATTCATCATATAGGAATTAAGACCCTAGACACATACATACAATAATATTAGTTTGAAATATGTACACATAAAACTGACGAACTATATTATCAAAAATATACCTATGGTAAGATTGTGATTATGTGGTAATTTGACCTAGTTGATTTACTATCTTAATATTAATCATATAGGAATTGAAGCCCTAGACACACACATACAATAATAATTGTTTGAAATACATATGGATCTAGGAAATACAATTATCTAGATTGGTTCATATCAAATAAAATGGAATGTGGGAGAAATAACACATTGCTTTATAAACCCAAGTATGCATTGCATGTTGGTTTAGACTATTCTCTCGCCCATATAATTCATATGTATATTTAGAGCATTTTCTAAGTGCTAGAACTAAATTATGTATATGCACTAACATGCATGACGGATATGATATTAGAATAATATGGAATGACATGTAATAGATGGAGAATAACATTTGAAGACCTAAATCAGGGATATTTCTACCTATATATATATATATATATATATATATATATATATATATATATATATAGCTGTTCATTCAATACCCACACGGGTAGCCTGGAGTTTGCTACCTGGCAACCAAAAAAGTAATTGTTCTGGCCAGAAAAGTAATAATGCTATCAAAAAAGTAACTATATATGTTGATAAGAAAGTAACTATACGACTAAAAAAGTAAATCAGTACAAAATACACAGTAGATATATATATGTAATCACGTTTTGAAATCTGTTGATGCAAGCGTAACTATCTATGCGTGAAATTTAACACTTTGCAAGGTAAAGTAACCCTCTACATGTTAAAAGTAAGAAACTTGAAAAAAAGTAACCAAAATGGGCGGCGGGTAGCTACCCGCGTGGGTATTAAAGATGATCCCTATAAACACACACACACACACACACACACACACACACATATATATATATATATATATATATATATATATATATATATATATATATATATATATATATATATATATTCTAGAAATATGTAGACTTATGTGGCTGAAGATGAATCTTAAAATTAATGTATATATCTAATTGATCATCTATTAAATGAATAAGATTAGATTTTACAATATGTGTTTAGGTTACCAGGATCAGGGTAAGAACAATACCTATAGCTACAATCATAATGTATGTGGATGTTCACTTTGGTTAGACTAACATACCTTATATGTTCTCATGGTGAAATCTTGACTTCATGGACCAAGTATATCTATTGAGTTAGCCATTGGTCTTGAATATCAGGTATGTACAATCCCTATTTTTGGATATTATCATGAATGTGATATAAATTCCTATATCAAGGCATTTACTTTACTACTATCTCTTTTTGGAAATCCAAAAATGAATATTCAAATTTTCTGATTTGAATCTGAAGAACTTTTTTGGAAATTGAATCATTTAAATGGGTCCTTTGAACCCTCTTTCTATGCTTTTAATACTTTATGTGAATGATGACTGGAATGTTAGTCTTGCAACTCTATTTGTGCATTTTTTTCAAGTCAAGAGGTGATATTATGCATCATACCCTACTAATGTAGGAAAAATCAATCAAAAATCGATTACAACTTAGAGAGCCACAACCACCAGCATGATGCCATGACACCCTATACCTATCCATATCTCTAAAAAACAAAAATAGGAGTCTCATCAACCAGAACTCATTTATACAAAACTACCAAGTACTAGGTATTTTTCTATTCTATAGAGATGTAGGGTACTTGCTTTCTATCTAATATTATCAAGTTTCGGGGTTGTAGAGATAGATGATAAAGATTTGAAGTTACCCATCCTTCCTCCAAAGAGGCTCCATGTTCATCGAGGGAATGAGAAACCAAGTTCACCTAGTTGTGGAGACAATTGCCTAGAATAGAGTACTCCATGACGCCCCTATTGCTCTCTTTAATGTATGCGAGAAGATGCCAAGGGCTTGGCTTATTACCCCAAGTCCTTAGAAACAACTCTACTCATCGATCTCCAACATGGTGAAGTTAACGTTGTGGTTGTCAATAATCTTTACAGCAACAATAATAGCTTGAGTAGAAGTGTAATAATGTGCTTGAGCAGAATTCCAAAGCATGTAAGCCAGAATAATGTATCCTCTACGATCCCTTAGGACATACCCCAAAAAAGAAGACACATGAAAATTGTCAACATAAAATGATGGCATGTGCATATAAATATGGACTAAGAAATATTAGGAAAAAGGACAAGAATATACTTATTAAGGATTCCCAAACCAAGAGGGAAGAGAACATCCAGATGGTCATTAAAGAGAATATTTAAATAAGATAATCAATAAGAGTGTTTCTTGCCTTGAAAAATCTCGCAACAAAGTATCACAATCATAAACAATGCGAGTAAACACCATTAGACTAAGATTATTTAAAGTAGGACTAGGACATCATAGGATCTTAGCCAAAACGTATGTGGAAAAGCACGCCTTGGGTAAAATAAGCGTGCCCCTGTATATAATGAGTGGAAAACCATGCTTTGTGTAGAAAAAATGTACCTTATATATGGTTGTACGCATGAAAAACTTTTAAATATAAAAAAGGATAATCCACACACAAATGTAGAGGAAAAAACTAAGTTCAGTCAATCACATACAGGAGATGAGAACATTCAATTGTCATCAAGTGGGGTCAGAGGACCCATAAATAGAGTTTGAACCATCTTTAGAATTATGATTCATCATAGGACCATAAGACACCATCATTAGGGAAATAAGAATCTATTTACATAAACCCTAAAATCATGTTTGTGTTAATGAGTCACTTTATCATAATGACTCTTTCTTATAGGTTATATATTCTTAACTCCACACATATTTTACTTTAATTATTCTGACTTGTAGAGTATTAGTTATGAATTATATAATTTTCTAAAAATAAAAAATCCTTGCCAATCATAGTTCAATACATTAAATTAGGTGATGAAAATTATATAGTCACATAGAGAAGAATCCCATGATTCAAAAACATAGTTTTATTCATTTTTCTAACTAGTTGATGATTTTCTATGGATGCTTGAAATCAAAATTAAGATCAGAAATGAACAACCAAGCTACCCCTATATCACACAATCTGACCTAGATGTGTGATAGGGTAAATATGTAATACTTTGATGCTGGAAACTAGGCATAACTGGAGATGAAATAAAACTCAAAAGGACTAAAAGCCATTAACAACATGACAAATGAAAATAGGTACAACAACATTTTCAGTAAATATTCCTCAACATGGTTCCCTTCTCCCAACGGAAAAGCAGGAATTGAAGCTTGAAGATGGGAGTCAAACTCTAGATCCAAAGTTACTTGCTCCTGAGGATACATTCACTATCCTCACTTAATCCTTGTAACCCCAAACACCCCCAACAAGGGGTCTCAAGAGGCAACACACCATTGGAAGAAATACCACGTGAAAAGCAATAGGAGAGGATGTAAAACATGGAATCACATGAGTATACCCATAAGCCTCAAATTGGTGTACCAAACACCTTGAGTTGAAGGTTCCGACCACAATTAGGCCCTTACCCAGGCTAGTCGAGTAGTAGAGCTCACTCACCAAAATGCTCCTAAAGTCATTAGAAAACTAATTTTGGGGGAGATACTCGAGAACAACTAACATGGTTTACAAGGTGGAAATAGATCAGATAGGCGTAATGATGTTTAATACATAAGGAATTGGAACGAGGTGTTCTCAAGCACTTAACCCCAAGTAATTAGTCCAAGTTTGAAGAGATCTCACCCCTGACCAAGTGCCTTTTTTAATCTCAAGATTGGATGTCAACTAGGCGGTGCTGAGACATGATGGAGGAGTAGGCATGAAAGGACTTTTATAAGAAGGGTAGAGGAGGAATGTTATATATCTTGTGCATCGATGATAGAGAATGGGTTTTGAAAATTTCTAATAAGAGAAGAGTTTTGGGTCTAATTCACCCTTACTATGTGTGAAATTCTATTTGGAAATTGGCACAAATATTTTCGTGATGTGAGTAGGAAATTAGATAGAGATATCAGGACTGGAAAGGGGGTTACTTTCTATGGTGGATGAACAAGGAAAGTAGGGAGGTATCAGACAAAAGAGGGCCCATTAGACCATGATCCAAGGGTCCAGATCGGCTGCAAAACAAGAAAGAAAGGGCATGATAGATAGGAACTTGGAAGCTGTAGAAAATCATGTTTATTAATCAGAAAGGTTATCAATTTAGACCTTTGCACTTTATATATCTTTCTAAATCTACCGGAGGGCTCAATTAAGGTTCAAATTAAGCCAAATTTGACACTTAGGCTAATAAATGTATGTAGAATACAAATTTTATATTAGTTTCTATTTTGGGGTAAAATATTGTACTATTTAATATTTCAATAATAACTTATATTTGCTTTCCTAAATGAAATTAAGGCATCTCGTATTAATCAATTAATGTGAAAATTGTTCCATAAGTGAACTCAAACATGATGATTTCGAATATAGGTTTTGTTTCTTTTTTTTCTAAGACTATTTGTTGAGTTATCTAGTAGAAGAACAATGCACAAAAGATCAATTCTCAGCTTGCTCCTTGTCTTGATGTAGAAAAAACTTCAACTCCTCCACATAGATCTGTGATTTTGAATTTTACCCTAGAACTTTCAAGAACAAATAAAAGTTATTTAATGTAAATTGAGTTATAATGATTGATATTTATGATTAGCGGTTATCCACTTTTAAGGGAGGCTATCTTATCTTTTTTTTAACTTCCTCAATATCACTCCAATTATCCTCAAGTGTACTTATTTTTTTATCTCCTCCAGACTGCATCAATTTTGTTCCTAAATCATGTTAATTATTACCATAACATGACTATCATCCTCTAAAGACAAATGACTCCTTCAAATTTGATCAAGGCATGTAGATTTAGTGGACAACACCTCTCACAAAGCTATTAGTTAATACATATGTGTGATTCCATGAAAATCTCAACATGCAACACGTCCCTCCTCTCTTGAGTTAATAAAATATGTTCCCTTATACCTAACCTCACTAATAGACTATGATTATCATGAGAATCCTAGAGAGACATTTGATATAAATAGTTGGTAGGAGAAAGTAGTTTATATATATATATATATATATATATATATATATATATATAACATAGTAATTACTATGAACAAGTAGTAGATTAAGGACACCATCCCCAATATAGAGACAGACTAGTTTCTCATGTCTGAGTCAAATATATGATGCTCTTGGATGAAGCTAAGTTTTATCACTAGTATAAGTAGTGGGAGATATAAAAGTTGAAAAGATAGTGTTATTTGTATGCCCTGAGTGATAGACATATGATAATTGTAATGGCATACATTTTACTAATTTGGTTGATAATAGAATCATTTTCACTTGTTAGATTAACTTACCTATGAGATATTATCAAACATAATTATGTCCTATGAATGTATCGGCCAATGACATGTGATTTCGGCTTGAGGACCTGAATATGAAATCTTGTGTATGCTAAGAGTATTCCTTATTTTCTAAGTCCTTAGTCAAACATTAATGTGGAAATTAGGACAACACTAATATGCAAGACATGTATGTGTTTTGAGTAATGACTACGTATCATTGGTCATGATATTTGATATCAAGTTCAACACATAAGTATTACTTAATGAACAAATGTACTAGACTGAACCACTTTGAGTATGATACTTGGAGGAAGAGATGGCACTTAGTATCATATTTTAATGTGAAAAAGATGATTATGGTGCTTAGGAAGAATTCATTATAGTGATACATATTCTTAATAGCATCAAATAAGGGTTGCCATACAAGTAGTGCTTGGGTGCACTATGACACATGTGGAATACTGTGAGTGACATAGATGGAATTTTTTCTTCTATTGGAGTGATACATCGACCATGTAATGAGTTAAACTATAAAATGCACACCATGTTTATGTGAGTCAATATTTGATATTGAGCTCACATATAGGTCAAATGTAGGTCAAACAGTATACTCCTGATCAAGGAACATGGGTTGAACATTGAGATAATGATGATTCCATACCTCAAATTTAATTCAGATATATGATACAAAGACATTATAAGGTCATTTTAACAATGATTATACAATTAATTTGTAGTTGTTCTCCAACTTGTCTAGTTACTTGGATTGCCATGATGTATTTCTAGATACCACCTATTACTTGTGAAATTGTAATATGACTACATACATCACTACCAACATAATATGGTGCCTGTAGGTTCACACACATATGATGCATAAGGAAAATGGTAATATTGAACAAAGGTTTAATTGGTTGATAAAAGATTTAGATCATTGATTAGAACAATTATACACTGTCTAGAAGCCCATAAGACTGGATAGAAGGTCTAATTGATGGACTAGATATTAGACAATGGACTCTTGTGATGAGATGACTGACTAAAATAAGATCAACACACATGATCAACCAAAAAGTTTAGTCTATTGACTAGACAATATCATTGCATATAATCAATTGAATGTCTATTTGATCAACTTGACAATACCACTCAATCATTTGATTAATTACAGAACATTCTAATATTATACAAATGATTGATTGGACCAGTCTATCAAACAATCAGTGTGTCAGCAACTAACTTCTTAAATGCAGACACCATTTTTTTTATTTATCATATTCTTGTTTAGAATCCCTACTCTCTGCACCCCCTATTAATTGGGCATGATAATTAAGATTTTGGTTAAATTTTGTAACACATGAATCCTATTTGTCACTATCCACAAGGTTAGCATGACCCTAGTATATTGCTATAAAATGCCAATTTTTAAAACATATCAAATATTGAGCAGAAGCACGATGTGTATTTATCGCATGAGAAAATTCATTAGAAATGAAAAACCATAAAGTTTACCTTAACAACAGTACAATAACCCCACCAAACTGTAGACATATCTTATCACAATATAATTTATGACTGAACCCAAAAGGGAATGTAATTAAGAATATACCGCTCAAAGTAACCATGCAAGAACTAGTATTAATCACAAGATTGAGTTTGATTTAATCAAATATGGTTGCAAGAATAAAAAGAGCTAGATTAAGGTTCTAGTTATTAAAGGATGGATATACTAGGTTGGAATCAGGTTTCACCACCACTATCTGAATCTGCATATTCATTTATATATAAAATTTGTATGAAGAAATAAAATTGGACTTATGCAAGTTTTCCCTTTTAGTGTTAGAAACTTGCATGAGTGGATGTCCTCATAAGCTCTATATCTTGATACGTAGAGATCATATCCACTACTCTAAACACTAGAAGTTCTTGTTAGGGCATCAACCAAAGCTAATCTATATTCAAATCTTCAACATTGAAGTTTTGGTGACCTAAGATTATAGCATAACACCTAAAGCGGGTGATCAATTCAAAAAGCATGCATCAAAAGGTTGGGAATGAAGTAATTGAGTTCATACATGAGTTGGAATAAGAATGAAATTTCAAAAATCAATAGTAGGTCTAGTCCCCACATCCCAGTGACAAGACTAATCCCTCAACATGGTGAGATTAATATGACTAGTAGAAGAAGAGGAAATAATGATGGTCATAGTTGTAGCAAAAGTAGCTTGACATGGTGTTTAGTGAAAGAATCCATTCCTTCTCTCTCTTATAGGTATTAACCCTAACTTGTAGTTGGAGTAGGATTATAGACATCAACGTCGTGAAGAGGTTGATCACCCTAGAGAGGGAAGTCGATACCCATTGACTTAGAGAGGTTGATTACCAAATGAACAAGATTAGAGAGCTTAATCACCTAGAGGTCACTCATTGTTACAATGGTGGTGATCGAATGATATTGTCCTACAGGTCGGTCACTCTTTTTGTGCAGAGGTCGACTACTCTTGGAAAATAGTAGATCATTTTCTCAAAAACCTTGAGAAGTTAATTACTCTTGCTAGATAGGTCTAGGTTCAACACTTTTCCTCTCATGGAGAAATGAGTACCACTTGACGATGAAGGGTTCAAGAGAGATTCTATATGATTATATGATGGGTATTTATGGGCCTCTGTACTCGGGTGTCAACTGCTAGATTTGCACCATGTGAATGATTGAGATCAATTTTTGGCAGCAAAGGAACTAGGGCAAGGGTGATAGTTTGTAAGATCAACCAAAAGAGGTCAATTGACACATGTCAATTGAATAGATGTTGAGTGGATGTGTTGCTTGAGCTTTTGATACTGACCTGGGAGGTTAATATATGGAAGGCCAACCAGAAGAGGTAGTTTGGTAGGTCACTTAATGGATCTTGATTGATGTCGTTTGAGTGTTTGCTCAATTCCATCGACCTGGAGGTCGATGGGTATTGATCAAACAAAAATGTTGAGCACCTCAACTCCATATATGAGGGTATATGAAGGTCAATCAGTAGGCCAGTTATCAAGTTGACTATAGCATTTGACACAAAAAATGTTTATCGATATTCCTTGTAGAAGTTCCCAAGTCTATTTCAGATCGGGGCTCTGCCCCACACCTCACAAGAGGTGGCCTCCTCGTAACTCTTGCTTGTTGAAGGGAAGTTGGACCCCCTAAGTCACATAGGTTCAACTAGTGTAGATATATCAAGCTCCAAAATTGCAAGTGGAGTCAAGAAAAGTATCAAAAATCTAATAAATTAGCATAAAAATCTATTTAGTTTGATAAGAGGCTATTTATAATGAAAACAAAGAGATCTGAATGCAAAAATGGGATAAATTTTCCATTAAGACTAGGATGAATATGCTTTCATCAAAGTGAAATTCTCAAGAGGGATGTCAAAGACATCATAAACATTGCACAAAAATATAGTTACATTCAACTAACGTAGGAAACATAACAATTCTAATGTCTCAAGGTCCACAAAAGGAAATCTGAAACTTAAACTAAGCTAATACATGATTTCATAATAGAAGGAAAATTAAATATAATTATTTGATGGTAGTTGGCACCCACCAGGCTGAGTCTTTGGAGTACTAAAGTCAATCCCTTATATGTATGCCAGGAAGTTCTGTCGTTGTTGGTTTTCCTCACGTGCAAACATCATGTCCCCATCCATGCTTAAACTTGTCAATAAGTGGAATTGAACATTTTATAACCTTAAACAACATATACTTGAAAGTAAACCTTGAACATAATAAACACTAAAATTTGATTTCTTGTCATTATCTTTTATCTTACTTAAATAAGAATCCTCATGTTTGCACCGAAGTGCCTCTTCTCTTTGCACCAAAGTGCCTCTTAAGTTTTCCTTGAGGGCCATCTTGGGTTGTAGCAAAGTGCTTCTTAGGTTGCACCTGAGTTCCTTTTAAATTGCACCAAAGTGCCTCTTATTTTTCTCTGAAGAGCCTCTTGGTGAGGATCTTATATAATATTCACTATCTTAATCTTGAAAGTTCTTAAATCTTGTTCCCAAATGTTTTTCTTAATGTTCATGAAAATGAATATAATAACATTAGAATATATAGAACATATAATGACTTTTCTGATCTTTAACTTCATCTTTATGAATGAAATGAAGCGTAACTAGTACATTCATATCATTGCATGCACATCATACATAATAATTTAGGAACATCCATTAATCATGTTCAAAGTGCATGGACCACTTACCTTTCTTGAAGCAACTACTATTATTTATCTTAAGGTCGATGAAACCCTACTTACTCTATTTAATGAATTAACATTCATAGGGTTCTTTAAGGATTTATGGGAATTAGAGTTCAAAATATTCTTCAAAACTAGATTATGATATTTCCTTGTAATTTATTTTTCTAATAAGTATATATGTTTTTTTAAAATGAATTCACAATGGTTTGGACAAGTAAGAAATTTGATAAAATTCATGTGTAAAACATTTCTAGTAGAAACCACATGGTTCCATGATGAGGTGGCTCAATAGCACTGCCCATATGTCTAGGGAACCTCTCAATCCATACACACGGTCGGTCACCACCAGGGCGTTAAAAGACAAAAGTCCCCCAAAACAACCAATGACACTGTCGAAAGAATGCAAGGCAAAATCGACAGACCAAGACCTTGATAACATCCAATTTTGTAGATATTTTATGCCTAATATGTTCTTCATTTCTCTTATAATTCTAGGTTTTATGTTAATAAATCTCACTTACACTTATATTTATATAAATCTTTCCTTTCTTGTTTATAGTTTAGCAATTTCTTGCAGGAAGATGATCAATACCCATCACTCTCATCACTGATGAGGGATCAATGATGATAGCTGATTCAATGATAAATTACAATGCAAAAGGATCCCCAAAGGAAACCATTGTGTGCCCACTGATGGAGGATGCAAAGTTTCATCAGTCACTGACCCTGATGACACCTAGTCTAAACCACAGCCTGACGCCCAACGTCAAGGTTTGCAATGAAGATCAACATCGATGCCCACAATAAAACTTGGCCCAATGTTGCACAAATCATCAATTAAGGTCGATGACTGGTCTGCATCGCAACGAGATGAGTGGTTAGTCTAGATGTCGATGCTTGACCTCCCAACAAGTCATGATGATTCAACATGATGACAACAACTCGACAAACGATAAACACTTAACCAGCCCAATGACCGGACTAACCCCAAGCCCGTTGTCTAGTCAAGAAGTCCTCTAATGGTTCAATGGAGAACCATCCACCAATGATGATGTTGCAATACTCATCTCCCCAAGTCTTTAAAAAGTGCATTACCTCTACGATTAGTTAAGTTTGTGCCCTAAGGCAGCTAAACCATCAAACAGGTGGGTGGGTTGAATTTGGGTTTGGTCATTGTGGGCACATGTTTGGTGGGTGCATGTAAAATATATGTATTTTTAACTTGTTTAAAGAAAGGCACACCCAAACTCGACCCAAAAGGTTGCAGGTTGACCCACGAGTGGCCATATAAAATGTCTTTAATCAACAATAAGTTATTAGTAACTTCCCTTAACATTAAAAACAATAAATAGCTCATAACTTTGTTTTCTATGTCAAATATCGTGCAAAAAAATACCAACTTCAATGTTTGATGTCAAAGCCATTAATTATTTGTTGATTTATTTTTAGATGAAATTAAAAGAAAAATAGCAGCTAACTGTTGTATTTTGTTGTAAAATGAGAAAAATCAATGTAGTTTTCATATAAAAAAACAACGCATAGTTTTGTCATTTAAAATTAGACATCCCTAATATTTCAAGTACTTGTTGTCTAATTCAAACCATATAAAAGAGAATACAATTGTTTTTGTTAAAGTTAAAGATTTAACTTGTGTGAAATAGACAACATCTCTTAATAGGTGTATATGTATAATATGTACATACATATATTAACTTCTGTTAACTAGGTCACTTGTGGGTTCTAGAGACTCTCCCTAAAACCCACTATGTAAACTGGTAGGTATGGGTTTGGGTGTGTAACACCCCAATTTTCATATCACTTGAGCGGAAGTAATTTTTTTTCCAACTTGGGAGTGTCACAGACATGATATATCACAATAATAATAGAAATAAACCAACACAACTTAGTGTACATATTCTCATTAATTCTAAGAATACAAACTTGGTTGCATAAAAATATATAAGAAAGACTAAAGACATGGTGTAAAAGCATGCAATCTATCTATCATCTTGGATCATGTAGATGGTATCCCACAAAGTAAACCTCTCTTAAAACTATTGATGAGTCCTTTATCTTGACTGATCTTCCTAAAGATTAGTACCCACATTATCCCCACCATGCACAAAGGGAAACCTAGGTTAGAGTAAGTGACATTTAATTTTCTAATAAGATAAACATTAATACACTATAATTGAAAGTTGAACTAATACTTGAAAGTTGTAAACTTATATTGAATCAATGTGTCTTCTATTTAT
This sequence comes from Alisma plantago-aquatica, assembly GCA_963693085.1. Taxonomy (NCBI): domain Eukaryota; kingdom Viridiplantae; phylum Streptophyta; class Magnoliopsida; order Alismatales; family Alismataceae; genus Alisma; species Alisma plantago-aquatica. The sequence goes on from OY856411.1 coordinate 584,951,305, forward strand.
ATCTTTTATTTGATTTGTGGCCATCATTATATGATAATTCATCCTAAATTGGTGTAACTATGCTTCTGAGTTGGTTCCAAGGTACCTCAAAATTGGCAACACATGCCTTTGAATGACACCAAGGTCTCTCTAATTTGGCATGAGTATGCCCTGAATTTTGTACTGAAGTACCTATGAATTGGAGTAAACACTCCTATGAATTGGCAACACATGCCTCTGAATCGTCATGAAACTAACGAAATGAGGACTTATCATATAATGTCTTATGTGAAGGTTTTATTTAATTATCTTAAATCTAACTTACTATATTATGAATATGACTTTTATTATACTAATACTAATACAAATATCTGAACATGTACTGAATTTGGGATCTAAACATGAATCACTTCTATTAAATTCTGAGCTGAACCTAAATCTAAATCTGGTGTCTGATAAATCTTAATCTGAAGCATTTATTAAAATGACTTAATAAATTTTGATGTCTGATATGTGACATATGAGTCTAAGGATTGAGAAAATAATCTGAACTGAATTTCAATCTGGATCTAGAATATGATACACTTATTGTCTGGATAAATCTTAATATGTAGCTCTTTAATTTAACAATTATACAAAAACTTAAAATCTGAGCCTAAGGGCTTGAGAGAATAAACTAAACAAAGTATAGAAGTGTTGAGTGTCTAAAAGTAATATAAATGTCAAATATCTAAATCTGAAAATTGGGAAACATGACTGAATCTGGATGAAATCGAATTACTCAAAGCATGATTGGATATGAAATACTAAAGTCTGAAAGTGACTTAATCTATAACTTACTTTGTAGGAAGATGTATGCTATATCATAATAATAATGAATTCAACGAACATGGCCCACTTCTCCTTTGATATTGATGATTTCTTTGTGTTTTCCATTCTTTTTTTATTTTTGATAATCTATTCACCTGGACATCAACAAATTTCTATAAGTCCACAAGTATTTCCCTTTTTCATTTTAAATTAGAAACCCCCACATCCTTAACCTTGTATACTAGAATATTATTATTAGTTAGGCTAAATCAAACTCTAATGTAAAACCATGATGAAAATCTTGGTGTTGAATGTATATCAAAACTCACATTATATAATCTCTATCACACTGGTATTTAGTAAGCCATAACAAATCATATAATGTACTATACACAAACATTTTCTAGCTATGATCAAAAGAAAACCTTCAAATAAAATCATATGTCTCTAGTTACTGTGATTGAGTTGAAATTGAATATAATTATTAAAAACTCTATTTTATAGCGGCTATGTAATGTAATATCTCATCATTATCAATATAACACATCATGTAATATCCTCTTAAGTATAAAACCAAATAATAATTTTAAGAAGGTAAAAAAACCTCATCAAAACTTTGAAAAATAATGATACCATGTAATAGGGTTTGGATAAAAATATCAAATCAATCCATAGTTGAACTATGGGTGGAATAACCAAAATTTTGGTACTAGGATTTTGCATCAAAAAACTTAGTAAAAATTCAAATCAAAATGATTAGACATTGTAATTATGTTAAACACATGAAAATATGCTTACCATAAAATATTCATTAATTTATGAAATTGTTTGCTAATAATGCATAACACATCAATATCATATAGATTTGAATACACATAGCTTAAAAATAACAAACATAAAAATATTCAACTACATATACTTTTAGGACATGGTACATACAAAATCCTTTTTACTGATATCTTGAACTCCCCTAACAGACATTCATAACTCAAGTTATGATTTTTATGAAGTTACCTTAGTTTTACTTAATATCAACACCAACTACAAAAAGCATACAATTGTGTATCTCGGTAGAGGCAGTTATAAGGCCACAACAATGTCAATCCTTCATTGGTGTTATAGGCATAGGAGGAGGCAATGACTGTATGCCAAGTGATGATGCATTGTGAAATAGAGGGGGAGGCGTCATTTTGGAGGAGTAGGAGGTCAACTGCCCTTAGTTTCTTTGTTCCCTTGCTATAGAATATGCGTAGAGAAGGGGGAGAACTAGGGATGGAAAAGGAGAACAAGGGAAGGGACACCCTAAAACCACAAGCCCCACTAACCCGTATAAATTCCTTCTTGTTGTACACATTTTTGTTTTTTGCCTTCCAAGTCAGGATAAAGCATGAGTGAAATTACTTCCAAGAAAATCTAAATGAGATTTATTAAATTTAAATAGTAGCCTATAAGTCTTCTTCTCTATCTCCAAAAATTCTCAAATTTTAAACCACAATTCGAAAAAATTATAAATGTAGAACACATCCTAATGTGACGAGAAGTATCTTTCTGCTATAATCTGACTCGCAACACATTACAATTGTGAAACAAAAATACCCTAAAAGTCATTTGAAATTATTTGATGTAATCAAATTTAAAGAGGCATTTTAACTCACAAAAAATTATCACTAAATTCCCATAATTTGTGATGGTCATTCTGAGCATTAGTTTCATATTTAAGAACCATCCAAATTGTGTATATTATCTATAGTAAAACAAAACATTTATAACACAACCTATAAATCTCAATAAACCATTATTACATTACCATATTTTCTTATTCTAATAGAAAGCTTGAACTATCTATTTTTATATGCATTGTCCATTAACTCCATTACATGCAAAAAGTCTCTAACTTTTGGTTGCTTACCATAGATATTTAAAATGAACTATTTCAATTTAGGAAAGCCGATAAAATCATTCCGAATGGTATATGACTACATTTAACTTAATGTTTGCTATATATTCTTCAAAAATATATATAACTTGGTCAAGTATTTTTTTTGAGTATTATTCATATATTCATACTTGTTTGAAATAATTTTATGATTCTAAAATAGTAAACCATTTTAATTGTCTATATTAAATACATTATTCACATTTCTGATTTACATAACATCTTTTCACCCATAATTAAATATCCTTTTCCATATCACGCTTCTTAGTTGTGTTGGAAAGGTGATAGGTCAAAACCCATACTTCTCTATAGCCTCCACTTAATATACTACTTTTTTAGATTTGACCACATTGTATTTAATTATCAAAATCTTAGAACGTTAACAAGAAAACCATCAAGCTTTTCCTTCATCTTTCTTTCTACTTCTATTTTAAATATATGGTTTCCATTTGACTAGATTTTGACTAGTATATAATCACAATTATATGAATTTACCTAAGAATATTAATTCTAAAACCATTCTTGATAAAATTTTAACATTGATTTCCAATTCAAAATGACATGTAAAAGTCATAAAAAATATTTTAGAATATGTCTCATGTATTTATTACTTCAAAGGATTTGGCCCCTAACCTACTTCTAGACTAAAGATATCAACTCAACGTTGTTTCTTTCATTAATTACTCTCAAAATAGCCATGAAATATTTTCCAAAAAGAAACTACCAAAAAGGTAGAAACTCCATGATGTTTGACTAAGAGTTCGATATTTTTTTCATTATTATTTGAAAATATTGAGAAACAAATTCATTTATCAAATCTAAAATTATTTTATTTATTTGACAATGAACCACTTCTAGACTTATCTTTCTAGAATTTATTTTCTTATGTAACATTAAGCAAAAAATCATAAAACTTTGACCACTACTATGTATTTATCTAAGGAATATGATTAAGGTCTTAGAATTTTAAAATAAAATCATTCAATATTTTTAACCACTCATAATCACTTTTTGCATAAATAATATACACATTCTTTATATGAACAATATTAAAATAAAAAACTTGATAAACATGTATTTCTCATTATGCTAATGATGTATATTTTTTTGGAAATTAATTAACACAAGCAAATAGCCAAAAATACCGTTTTACCCATATTGTGATTATGAATAGTTAATGGGTTCCAAATGGACCTATAGATCACTATATCCAATTTAGCATAAATGTCATGTATTTGGTTTGAGTCTCATAAGGATAAAATTATATAAAATAGATTACTTTGCAATTTGGGGCGTTACAGGGTGATTTTCAACAGGTGGAAAATTTCATCACCCAAACCCAACTTAAACGGGTGGATCCGTGGGTGTCTGCAGATTTTGATCCAGTTTGATAGATCTACCCAAGGTACATGCTTTGAGACTTGGAGCACAAGCAAGATGACCTATGCTCAGGTTCTCCGGGTACATGAAGAGCACTATAAATAGGGGTGCACAACCACCATTGAAAGTATCTTCATCCATTACCACGAAGTGCTCTCCAACTCCAATATCACCAACGACCATCACAGTCTAAGGATGAGAGTTTAAGGTTATTCACCATTCTCACCATTCCTGAAAGTTTTTATGAACATCTTCAAATGGAGAAGGATTTCTAGAGCCACCACCTTAATTGCCATCACCACCACTATGAAGATGGAAGCTTACATCAACAAAACAATACTCTGTTCTAGATACTATTTGTTGTGTTTTTTCTTTCTTCCTCATTTTTTTCACTCCCTGTCCAATCATCCATCTTGTTATGGACTCATTGATCTATAAATCTATATTGTCTCATGCAAATTAGGCTGCGTTTGGTTTGATGGATAGGAGTTGAAACGAATACAGTGAGGCTTGGGATTGGCCGGTAAACAGAAAGGAAAGGAGATTGAATCTGGCAACCTGCGTTTGGATGCCAGGTGGATAGGATTTCGTAGTTCCGACAGACGCTCCTGAACTCCCTTGTGCTTAATCTAAGAAATCTGTGATTTTCCCTGTTGACCGACAAGCTACAGATCTCTAATCAAACTGGCTGGAGAAAGATTTGTAATTTGCAGACTTTGAATAAACAAAGACCGATAACTACACGCATGTAAGGAGGTTGTCGACTGGAATGAATTTACTCCTGAGAAAGTGCTGCGGAAGTCGACCACAAAGTTATAGATTCATGGGGTTATAGCAGGGAGGTGATACTGGCGGGGGAGGAAGGGAAAGAGGAAAACTTGGGGTGTTGCCGGCGACCTGTGAGTGCGAGAGAACTCCCGCTAAACAGGTTCTTGCAGAACAAGGAGATAACATTAACTAGGCAAAAGCAATGGGGGCCACATCCTTGAGCACGATGCACAACAGATTAGAAGGGAACCTTCCAACGATGGTAGTGGGGTAAGTACCAGCTGTCTATGGGTGTGTAGAAGACGATGCGCAGAGACAAAGACAGAGAGGCGGTGGCAGGCGCACGAACGAACGGGAGTCCAGAAAGGGCATCGGGGGAGTGGGGCTTTTCATACTGCGCAAGTCCCTGGGGGTGTGGCGGAACATTGAGTCCCAATGATTTGGGTTTCTAATGCCGTCTAAATCCAATCCAATCAGAATTTTTGTCTAAACAAAGTATTCCGCTGACCAGTAGGATTAAGATGCCATCCTACGAAATGTCCTGCAAACGAAACGGGGCCATATACCGGCCCACTTGGGACAGAGTTTCAAGAGGATGCAACTTCAAGGAGCATATAATCCAGAAGGTCTACGTAACAACTTAACGTGACGCTCCAAGTATGTCAACATACAAGATTATGTAGGAAATTATATCGACGAACAGTGTAAGGATAGCTGCCCCATTAAAAACAAAAAGCAATGACGCTATGACTTGTCAGCAGTCATTGTCGATTATATCTAAAGAGTATTTCTTTTCTCGAGTCTAGACTAGATTAATTTGGACCCAAGCTCCATTGGGAAAGGCCCACATCCATCCTGTAGTCCACCACTATCAAGGGCCAATTGCTGTTTTTTAAGCACCACACACGTGGTAGCGCTTGGAGGATTCGTAAGCAGAATACATGCCCGTATTATATCACAATAGTCCAAGTGCTCGCAGATAGTACCTCAACTGGAGCGGGCAACCAAGATAGAAAATCTTATCACTTCAATAAGCACGTAAAATTAAAGAATAACACCATAATCACTTTTAATGATTGAGCAACCTTTTAAGCGTATCTGGACACGTACCAGATCTTTTTGAAAATTTTAACTATGATGGGGGTCGGCTGATCGTCACGTAGATATTCGTATATACTGGAAAAGGTGCCATCACATTACATTTGTATACTCAACTTGCCACCTAGCGCAATAGTTATTGTCGGTTGAGTACTTTTGAGGAGAGGAAATGCATATATAGTTTGACCAAAATTTACCAAAATTTAAGTGCAGGTTAAGCTAACAAATTTCTAGCTTAACCGATGAAATACTGGATATGAAATGACTATGTATGTTGCATCAGGAGTAAGTAGTAAGTAGTAATCCCTATATGCTCGAACTCTCCTCATTCTTAACCGTATAACCACCTAAAGATATTAACCAATATACAAGGAAATCACTTCCAATTGACTTTACAAGAACAACTTTTCCCAAGACACGAGGCCATCCGCCACACAGAAGGGTGATTCCGGTTTATGACCACAAGATGTTGTATAAATTGGTAATGACACCAACAATTAAAACATCTTTGTCAAAAAATGCAACTCGCGTTGTTATGCTTCATGAACGCAGAAAGTGTAACTCGCCACTTTCTGCATGCTTGTGACATTAAATTGAAAGATTCATTGGAGGTGCAAAGAGAATATATGGAAATGTTAACGAAGTTTTTTTGGGTAAGAAAGAGAGATCTATTCCTTTTTATGCTCCGATAAATGAGCATGGCCACCTCATTCAAAAAGACGTGACATCTGATGGAGTAATATAAATATGCCAAATTTGTTCATTGGGTGGTGAAGCGCTTCTACACTTCACAAGAACGGTCATTGAAGAGGAGAAGACACTCGGCTGAGGCCCGAAAGCTAGTGATAAGCCTTTCACAACAGACGACATCATGCAAACAGACTTACCATATCGCTGACGCTTGAGTTTATCAACAATTCCTATATCACATCTCAAGATAAGATTTAACTATAGCGTTTAACTAGCTAATGCTAAAACTATAATCAGAATTACATTTAGCACCAACATGAACTCCATTGGGAAATGAACCTCTAAGTTTAGAACATTCTCGACCATACACAAATTTTTAAAAGTCTTATTTCATGACAATGGAGTGCCTTGACAAACAATCTTGACATCATTTGTCAAGAAGTTGTGGTTCATCAAACAAGACAAGGGCACTTTTAGTAACACAAACAAGACCATTCAACCTAAGGCGGAAGAATTGACTACCCTACAAACCTCCAACACTCAGATGACACCATAGACATTAGTGAGAGAAAGTACTTAAAGTCTTTTCCCACAACAAGAGATTCTATGGAACAAAGGGCTTGAAAGAAATCTATACTAGTATGAAAAGAGTGGTTTTGTTTAAAATATTAGAACCATGCCATTTTATCTTCTTTTAAATAGCTCACCAAATAGATTGCATCATGTTTGGAACACTGCATTTTCCTTAACTCTCTCTTCCAGTCTCACACACTCTATTCTCACGGTTCACTTTTTTAGTATATTTAAGCAAATGAAAATTATAAAATAAGAAAACCTTTATTTGATGTATCTAAACAAATAAAATGTACTCCCTTTTATAGGATAAGAGAGTAGGGTAGAAACATAATTGGGCAATATGGGATAAGAGAAAAGCAAGACAAGACAAGTCTAAATCACACAACAAGGCATTAAGCATAAAGCATATATACTAGTACTACCCCTCAAGCTGGAGTATAAAATGTCAAACATGTTCAGTTTGGCCACCAGTCTAGCAAAATAAGTCTCGGGAAGTATCTTGGCAAAGATGCCAGTAACCTGATCTTGAATCTAGAGATAAGGAGTGTGGATGCATCCAAAGAGAACATATTCATGAATAAAGTGACAATTCACCTCGATATGCTTGGTGCGCTTATGAAAGGTGGGATTGTTGGAAACAAAATGGATTCTTTATTGTCTCAATGTATTGGAATAGGATTAGAATAAAAAATATCAAATTCCTTGAGAAGTCCTTTGATCCACATTTTTTCAGAAGCAGTATGGGTCATAGCTCTACATTCTGCTTCAACACTAGAACGAGCAACCATGGTATGCTTTTGTATTGCACCATGTAACCAGATTTCCTCCAACAAATGTGCATTAGCCAGTGGTAGATTTCATGTCACATCTACTACCTAAATAATCAGAGTCAGAATATCCAGTGTCTTTGTAGTGCCCATGTCTGGGATACAATAATCTACTTTTTGGTGAATTTTTCATATATATATATGTGTGTGTGTGTGTGTGTGTGTATATAGGGATAGCTACTGAAGTTTATACATATAGCTACTGAAAAGTCCAACAATAGTAGTAATGTCAGCTCTAGTCACACTAAGATAGATAGGTTTATCAACCATTTATCTATATTGGTGGTTATCGAGAAGATTCATTATACCAATTGGTATTGGGATCTAGAGGAGTTCTAGAAGGTTTAGTATCAAACATGTCGATTTCCATCAGAAGATATATAACATATTTGCGTTGTGAAAGACAGACGCCAGATGAAGATCTGAAAACTTCAACTCCCAAGAAGTATATGTTTACCAAGATATTAAACGATAAAGTATTCTTCTAGATATCATTTGGTAGTTGAAATACCTTCAGAATCACTGCCAAACATAATAATATCATCGACATAGACAATTAGAAAAACAAGCCCAAAATTGGTCTTTTTAATAAAAACATAATGATCTGAATGTCAGTGCCGAAATTGAAACTTTAAAAGTATTTAACTCAATTTACCAATCGTGCTCAAGAGCTTTGGTTTAGGCCACAGATCGCCTTCCTGATTCTATAGACTTTAAAACTCTCCCCTTGACTAACAAAACTAGGTGGTTACTTCATTTAGACTTCCACATGCAAGTCACCATATAGGAAGGCATTTTAATGTCAAGTTGAAAAAGAGGCCAATCATTATTCACAACAACATTATAAGCACTCTTACAAAATTGAGTCTGGATATAGGAGAAAGGTTTCAATGTAGTGAACCCCATATGTTTTAGTATAAGATTTTTCAACCATATGTGCGTTCATCCATTCAATCAATCAATCATCATCATCATCATCATCATCATCATCATCATCATCATCATCATCATCATCATCATCATCATCATCATCATCATCATCATCATCATCATCATCATCATCATCATCATCATCATCATCATCATCATCATCATCATCATCATCATCATCATCATCATCATCATCATCATCATCATCATCATCATCATCATCATCATCATCATCATCATCATCATCATCATCATCATCATCATCATCACCATCATCATCATAATCACCGTCACCATCACCATCAACATCACCATCTCCATCACCATGACCATGATCATCATGATCATCATCATCACAATGATCACCATGATGATGACGGTGATTATGATGGTGATGGTGATGATGATGGTGATGATGGTGATGATGATGATATTGATGATGATTATTATTATGATGGCGATGATGATGATGATGATGGATGATAATGATGGTGTTAATGATGATGATGGTGGTGGTGGTGATGATGATGATGATAGATGATGATGAAAATTAATCCACAGATTTGTGTACCTTTTGGTGCTGATTTTGACGGTGTGCATGCTGGTCTTTTTCCCTTAATCCCTAGCTGCAATATCTAAAATTATGAAGCTTTTTACTTTGGAACTCTTATTTATAAAAATCAGTGATGATGACGAAATTATTATTATCATATGTTCATACTTGTATTTATAATTTATTATTTTAAAATTTTTTTGTAGATGTTGATGTCACGCTCCATCACCAAACTCTTGAGCCAACACTGTGTTGCACCGTCACGCTATCTCCATACCGCTATCACCTCAAGTGCTAGCTACTACCATAGTTTGTGTTATACCAATGAAGAATATGAGGAGTATATGTGGGAGTACCAGTTTTATTTTGGAGATAAACGACCACCTAACTTTTTGTGGGTCGACAACTCCTTAGAGGAGTCAGAAGGTGATTCCTCAGAGGAGTTCAAAGACAAACAATCATCATATCCTACCATAAATATTGGACCGCCGCCTGGTTTTGAATATGTAACACCCATTCCAAAGTGGAAGAAAAAGATAGGTGTTGCTTCATCATCTGAAGGAAGACAGGACGGTCTTGCCATAAACATTGGACCACAGTGATATGGTGAGTGATATCAGTTGGTATTTGAAAATATTATGGTATCATGTGCTCAAACTTGTATTTATTAATTATGTTAAACATATGTATTTTGTAGATGTCGATGCTGTTGGGTTTTAGGGGAGGCAGAGAAGGCAGCGGAAACAAAATTTTCTCCTCCCAAACCCAGAATAAGGAAACGTGTCAACGTCTATATAATAGGAAAGGATGGTTTGTGGAATCATACCTTGTCCCGAGGCTTGCTCGGTGACCATACCTCGTGTCTTGCGTGGTCTTCACCTCCGGTCTTGGACGGTGTCTGTGCAGCTCTTGGTCGCACCGGGACTAATGACTCCTCCTCTCACCGGGACTGTCGGGATTGACAGTTGTCCTCCTGAGCGATAGAAACCTCCCGCCTCTGAAGTAATCCACATGGACCACCTGGAACTACGATCTCCTTGTCACACAAGGAGCCGGAAGGAGTCACACCCTCCTGTTGACGTACTAGTCGCCAACACACTCTCCTGCTGCTAGTTGCAACTACAGTTGTCTTTCCCTTGCTGCACCTCCCTTTTTGGGTAGCACTTGCTTAGGCTCTGTCGGTTACCAAAACCAGAGAGAACGACAACTTTGCAGAGCAACTAGTTGCACTGAGTTGTTCTTTGAGAAGCCCCAAATACCCCTATATATATAGGAGAGTCATGGGATAGGGTTCTCTATCCCGGGCAATGCAGGACTAAAAGTAGGAGTAGAAGGGTTCAAGATTTTCGACAAAAGCAACCAACTCGCAACCTGAATCGATCGTTTCACAACTGAACCGGTCAGTTGGGGACCTGAACCAGTCAGTTGACACTTCAACTTATCAGTTGGGACACCTCAACCGGTCGGTTCATAAGTGAACCGGTCGGTTCCCGATTGCATTTCCTTCTTTTGTTTCTAATTGGTATCAAATACCAATCCTATTTCCCAATCAAATTGGGAAATTGAAATGAAAGGAAAATTCTCACCAATCCTATTTTCCCAAGTTGCTCGGTTGCACCAGTTGAATCGATCATTTCAACACTTGAAGTGATCGGTTCACCCTGATCTTGAGCCGATCGACTCAACACTTGAGCCGAACGATTCACCAAGCTCAGCCGATCGGTTCATCACATGAGTCGATCGGTTGGGAGTGCAAATTGTGCAGAATCAGTCAATTGTGATTTCAATCAATCCGATACTCCAATCAATGTGTCCAACACCTTAAACAATATGATATTGAGCTATCAATTGATTGAGTGTTTAATTGAACTACTAAACTCCTTTAGTAATCAATCTAAACATTGCTTGTGGACAAAACTCCTCTTCTAGGTTAAATCCTTTGTGTGTGACCCTGTAGGTCCATTTCACGTTGGCAGTGAAAGTCCATTACACTTATGACTTCACAAGAAAAGAGCGGTGGCTAGTCACACATCAGTGCTACCCAAGTAAAAGTAGAAAGTTGGAGAACAACTTTCAATCCTACAATCTGTGAATGGTGTTACAGCGAATATATAATTCCTTTATCACTGATATCACGAATGAACTCAAGGCATGGAACAGTCATCCTGTCAACGTTCATTCACTTTCTTGATCTCAGAGTAGATTGGAAGAGATATGTATGACATCAATATCACATACTGATTCATACATGCATGCACACGCCTATTTCAATCCTACTCATCAAGTGGCCTTGGATATCAAATTCCCTCAGGAGGGACAAATCCCATATCTATCACTCGCCCCTCAAAAGCTCCATGTGTCCAAGCCACCCAATCATCACCTTTATAACAACCCATGTTTCAGGACTGCGTTTGATGATGTCAAAGTGTGCCCAACGACATGTGTTGAGTGTAGTGATTTCAGGTCAAAGAATCACACTCACTACCATCACTGTGAGTACTGACTGTGACTACCATGTCATGGTTCCACGTGTCAAACTCACAGTGGGTCTTTTCGGTACACTTGTTCTCTAACAAGTACCTATGTGTTTGGTTTAATATCTCTATATCATGACTAACGAGATTCTATCATCAACCAACACCACAATCTAGTCTTGTGTGTCATTGCTGTCTATCTACCTTCCACAATGACATCCGACTAGGGACATAACAAGAATGTACAAACTCTTAGCATCCATATGATCTCATCGTTCAGGTCCTTAACCTGAAAGCATACGTCATTGAGTACTGTCATTCTCTAGACATTCAATCAGTTCTATCACTATCTCATATGACTGAACTAGAAAGAATTGGAAGCTTGCCTTTGATGTTTATCAAATCAATCTCAATGTATCCCACCAATCATCCAATGATTGGCTCTCAGCGCATACCAACAGACTCCCACTTGCACTGCGAGCCAATCACCCTTGAATCATATTCATAGTGATCTTCAAACATGTCCCACATGTTACTCTGCTCTAGTGGGAACATAGTGAGTAATGGCAACACTTTGCCAAAGTCAGTATAAATTGCATGTCTCACATCTCTTCACTGTACATCATACGTATGAGATGGAGTTTCTGTAATATGCGATCCAATATTCCTTTGCTAACATTTAGCCACATTGCATGATCAAGGATTCCATACTTGTCATCAATGAGCGGAATATAAGTTCATCTCATGAACTTCCAGATCCATATAGTATCTACTGTTGTTCTCTAACACATAGATACTCGACATTTCCTTTTAAATGGTTTTATTGGAACACTTCCAATTATCAACAAACTTTCACTTTTATATATCCTATATATATGTTTTGCGATTAATTTTCTGTCCTTTCGGAAGTTCGCATCAATATAACTCTTTACATTGAACTCTTCCTTATCTCCATAGAATTAGTACTTCTCAAGTACTTATCAAGTTCTCATGGTATTCCAGTAACCCTTACTGGAAGCAGACAAACATCCACTCGTCATGTCCCACATACGAGTTATCAGGATGAGCACAACATATTGTCATGTCCTACATACAAGATGATGAATGCATTTTGTTCATGCCATGCAAGATAATGGGATGATTACATACATGATAGATCCATATCTATTCTTAGTGTTCCCATTCTTCATAAGAATTGGACACTTGGCCTTGGGATACTAACTCCATGTAACATGGACAAGTTTTGTCCCACTGAATCTATGCATACTGAACCCTTCAGTACAAATTGCCAATGTATGCTTTCTCTTTCAGGTCAAGAGATTTTTGAGAACTATCTCTATAGATCTCTATTCCTATCATATAGGAAACATCTCTATCTTCCTTAAAGATAATTTCCACTTTTGGATTTCCATTCTAGAACATTTCCATTTCACATCAATATGTGGAATGTGAACATGCTCCCACTAAATCACAGATCCCTTCTTTATCTTTGACATATCAGTCAAACCCTTTGACTATATCATCAAAGTAAAGATACAATTCTGAGTTGCTTGTACTCAATCAATCACATTGATTTGTCCATTGTGACTTATAGACTTCATTTGCATTAGTGGATTCATAAACCTTATAGGTTGTGTCACGTACACATCCTTGTTTTATTCCTCATAGGAATGCAGTTTTAGTATCCATATGCCAAATGTCTTAGTTATTAAGCTGCAATCTACAAGAATCATCCTTCTCAAAATGTTATCCATGTGTCTTAACACTTAAGACTTATTTGCACTTATGGATTTTATTCCAATGGGTGCTACCATCAAGGTCATACCTTATGGTTCACATGGATGTCATTTAGGATGTAATGGTCATAAACCATAACTCAAAATTCGGTCCCTCATATTCATCTAGATAGTTGACTCATCACATGAACAACTCATCATATAGATAAACGAGGTGTATCTGTCAAGGATATAAGAACTCACAACTCTTTGTGATTTCTAATGTCCTTTATTAGTGTGGGTATTCTTTTATTAAGAAGAATTCAGTTATTTGATAATCATTCTCTAACTCCTTAGAGTATGATTCCTTCTTGATTTAGACATCACCATGCCTTAATCATGAGTTCACTATGATACACTATCATAATCACTCATAAGGATCTCAAACATTTGGTCCAAGTATTTCATTCATTGATCTCATCAAGAATTAACACTTTACCAAATTTGCACTTCATCTATGATAGTCTTGAACACTTCAAGATATTCATATTGGTATTTCTCTAAACACCATTTGAAGTATTAGCATTTGTTCCAATAGGTATGTAAATACATCACATGTAATATACTTAATAGGATTATCACTCTCCCACTATCTTTAGTGAAGATTGATTAATCATGTCCAAGATATTCATGTCTCTTACTGGTTCTCTAACCAAAAGAGTCTAGATTTATCCATCACATGGAAACTAGAGATGAATTTCTTATGATTGATGCTAATTTGATTGTTTGAGTTATCTATAACTTTTAGGTATCATTTTATCTTATGCATATCAAATACCACAAGATAAACAAGGCATTTCCACAAAGAACATATCTTTAAGATTGAAAACATCAACTTTATTAATTGCCATCATTGTCATACAATATGCAAAAATAAAGTGTTTCTATCTATTGGCAAATATGAAATAGCAGTTCATAACTGTATTACATGCCTTGTAGGCTGAAAATAAACTAAAGTACTCCTATCTATGGCGGCAACACTTGCCCCAATTATGAGTGCTTTACACTTTATATCTTGGTATCATACACCTCAAAAAGTGTTACAAGTTTACTTTCATGACACCTTTAAGTAGAGACATCAGTCGCCTCCTTCTTCTTTTGTTCTTCCAGATAGAGAGGACAATTCCTTTTCCAATGTCTTGGCTTTTGACAATGGTGGCAATTGCCTTTCTTGGTACGCCTCCCTTGGCCTTGAGAGCTGAAGATGTCTTGGGCTCCTGGCTAGCATCAGAACCTTTCTTAGCTTTGCCCTTGCCCTTGAGCTTGGACTTGCCTTTCTTTCTCATGATCACCATCACGGATTTAGGCTTGTCCTTCTTCATCTGTATCTCAGCTGTCCTCAACATGCCCAACAACTCTGACAGTGGCCTATCAAAGTTTTTCATGTTGTAGTTCATCACAAACTGACTGTAGGATTCTGGCAATGATTGCAGTATCACGTCAGTAGCCAACTCTTGGCTCAGTGGAAATCCCAGTCTTTGCAGCTTCTCCACATACCCAATCATCTTGAGTGTGTGAGGACCAACTGGATCTCCTTCTGTCATGACGCACTTGAATAGTGCCCTTGAGACATTGTATCTCTCTTGTCGTGCCTGATCTTCATACATGTTCCTGAGATGTTGAATCATCTCAATGACACCCATGTTCTCATGCTGTCTCTGCAACTCATGGTTCATAGAACACAACATCAAGCACTTTGCATCAATGGCATCATCAAAATGCTTCTTGTAAGCATCTCTTTCTGCCTTTGGTGCATTAGGAGCGGGTTCCTCTGGAATTGGCATATCCAGGACATAGAGCTTACGCTCTTGAGTGAGAACAATTCTCAATGTCTGATACCAGTCATGGAAGTTTGTCCCATTTAGCTTGTCCTTGTCGAGGACCGATCACAAAGAAAAGTGATTGTTGTTTGTTGCCATTTGTACTACAAAAGGAAAATATGCAATTTTAGTCCAAAACTCATTTTTGACTTATTTGATTGATTTGAAAATTTGACGATATAATTAGGCCTTTAATTAATTATCGCTCCCACTATTTTAGTTCAAATTGATATCCCTCACCATCAATTCGGAAGATTGTAGTGTACAACCTTCTAGTGGGCAAGATCCTAAAATCCTCTAAGTCATGGACCAGCTTGGGCTGTCACCCACAACTTAGATCTCTCAGGTAGGCAACTCTTGCCAATTGCATCATATGCAACTCTTGATAAGATGTCATATGCAACTCCTTGCCATGAGCATCTCCATGCCTCAAGGTGCTAGATCCTATCTAGGTCACCTTGTTAAGTCCAACCCAAAGCCAACACGATGAATATGCACCCTACTTGGGCAGACCCACATATCCATCCTTCACGCTTCCACGAGATAGACGGTGCACCACGATTGGGCGTGCCCACACTTGGTCGATCAAGATTTTCACGTGTGTCGCATTTGGAAGGCATCTAAAACTTAATATTTTAATGAGGGATTTGGTTTTTATATACATATACATATCCAATCACCACAATACATAGTATGTATCATATACATGCTATATCCCACACAAAACATGCAGAACGATAAAAGTGATGAGTATGGCCATCCTAATGTGATTCCTCAAGCCAAGAGGAATCACGGTCATGTAGGTCTACATCACATGCAACCTGTACAATATGAACTCTATGCTTTGCCTTTCGAGTAGATCATCATATGAATGAATGCTCGTCCTGGCCCGGTCGTCTGCGTGCCACCAGCCAATCAGTTGGCTCCTCCAACCGATTGGTTCACCCGGTTATCGTGCATCTCGTCATGGCCGCCACCCGCTCGTCTCGCTCCTTGAAATGGTCATCAACCGATCGACTCACTCCTTGTACTGATCGTCTGGAACGTCAACCGATCAGTTCACGCCTTGAACCGATCATCTCAGCTGTCATCTGGATGTCCACCATTCTTCAACATAATAGGAAATAAAAATCTATCCTATTTTACATTGCATAAAAGGGAAACCTCGAGTTACATTCAAAGGGAGCAAAGGTAGGAAAGAAATCTCGAATTATTTCGAGTTAAATCAGGAATAGGAGAAGGAAGATCAGTGCGCAGACCGAGATGCAAGCAACCACATACAACCATACACAAATAGGGTTTATTGGCCATAACCACACTATACATCCACCACAAAACTTGTTTAAGGGTGATGCGTATCGAGTGCATTAATAATACATATCATATATGTAATTGGGATTTGTGGATTTAGGATTGGACATGCATAAAGCCAATTTTATTCGCATCGTATGCAATAAATAAAGTCGACAAACCAAAATCGATCATTCGATATTCCTAAAATATAGAGCAGTTGACGTGGCTCTGATACCACTGTTGGGTTTTAGGGGAGGCTGAGAAGGCAGTGGAAACAAAATTTTCTCCTCCCAAACCCAGAACAAGGAAACACGTTAATGTCTATATAATAGGAAAGGATGGTTTGTGGAATCATACCTTGTCCCGAGGCTTGCTCGGCGACAATACCTCGTGCCTTGCACGGTCTTCACCTCCGGTCTTGGACGGTGTCTGTACAGCTCCTGGTCGCACCAGGACTGACGACTCCTCCTCTCACCGGGACTGTCAGGATTGACAGTTGTCCTCCTGAGCGGCAGAAACCTCCCGCCTCTGAAGTAGTCCACACGGACCACCTGGAACTCCGATCTCCTTGTCGCACAAGGAACTGGAAGGAGTCGCACCCTCCTATTGACATACTAGTTACTAACACACTCTCCTGTTGCCAGTTGCAACTGCAGTTGTCTTTCCCTTGCTGCACCTCCCTTATCGGGTAGCATTTGCTCGAGCTCTCTCGGTTACCAAAACCAGAGAGAACGACAACTTTGCAGAGCAACTGGTTGCACTGAGTTGTTATTTGAGAAGCCCCCAATACCCCTATATATAGGAGAGTCATGGGACAGGGTTCTCTATCCCGGGCAATGCGGGACTAAAAGCAGGAGTAGAAGGGTTCGAGATTTTCCACAAAAGCAACCAACTCGCAACCTAAACCGATTGTTTCACAACTGAACCGGTCGGTTGGGGACCTGAACCGGTCGGTTGACACCTCAACCGATCGGTTGGGACACCTCAACCAGTCAGTTTACAAGTGAACCGGTCGGTTGGTGGTCCTGGTCGGTTCTCGATTGAATTTCCTTCTTTTATTTCTAATTGGTATCAAATACCAATCCTATTTCCCAATCAAATTGGGCAATTGAAACGAAAGGAAAATTCTCACCAATCCTATTTTCCCAAGTTGCTCGGCTGCACTAGTGAATCGATCATTTCAACACTTGAAGCAATCAGTTCACCCTGATCTTGAGCCGATCGACTCAACACTTGAGCCGACCGGTTCACCAAGCTCAGCCGATCGGTTCATCACATGAGCTGATCGCTTGGGAGTGCAGATTGTGTAGAATCAGTCAATTGCGATTTCAATCAATCTGAAACTCCAATCAATGTGTCCAACACCTTGAACAATATGATATTGAGCTATCAATTGATTGAGTGTTTAATTGAACTACTAAACTCCTTTAGTAATCAATCTAAACATTGCTTGTGGACAAAACTCATCTTCCAGGTTAAATCCTTTGTGTGTGACCCAGCAGGTCCATTTCACGTTGGCGGTGAAAGTCCATAACACTTATGACTTCACAAGCAAAGAGCGATGCCTAGTCACACATCAGTGCTACCCAAGTGAAAGTAGAAAGTTGGAGAACAACTTTCAATCCTACAATCCGTGAATGGTGTTACAATGAATGTATAATTCCTTTGTTACTGATATCCCGAATGAACTCGAGGCATGGAACAATCATCCTGTCAATGTTAATTAATTCACTTTCTTGATCTCAGAGTAGATTGGAAGAGATATGTATGACATCAATATCACATACTGATTCATACATGCGTGCGCACACCTATTTCAATCCTACTCATCAAGTGGCCTTGGATATCAAACTCCCTCAGGAGGGACAAATCCCATATCTATCACTCACCCCTCAAAAGCCCCATGTGTCAAAGCCACCCAATCATCACCTTTATAACAACCCATGTTTCATAACTGCGTTTGATGATGTCAAAGTGTGCCCAACGACATGTGTTGAGTGTAGTGATTTCAGGTCAAAGAATCACACTCACCACCATCATTGTGAGTACTGACTGTGACTACCATGTCATGTTTCCATGTGTCAAACTCACGGTGGGTCTGTCCGGTACTCTTGTTCTCTAACAAGTACCTATGTGTTTGGTTTGATATCTCTATATCATGACTAATGAGATTCTGTCATCAACCAACACCACAATCTAGTCTTGTGTGTCATTGTTGTCTATCTACCTTCCACAATGACATCCGACTAGGTACATAACAAGAATGTACAAACTCTTAGCATCTGTATGATCTCATCGTTCAGGTCCTTAACCTGAAAGCATACATCATTGAGTACTGTCATTCTCTAGACATTCAATATGTTCTATCACTATCTCATATGACTGAACTAGAAAGAATTAGAAGCTTGCCTTTGATGTTTATCAAATCAATCTCAATGTATCCCACCAATCATCCCATGATTGGCTCTCAGGGCATACATACCAACAGATGCCACACTCTATGATCAAAGAGGCCACAGATGTTACTCACAAAGAGAACACCAAAGAAGACTTTGCGGTCTTATGGGAAGAGCATGATGACTTTTGTAGGGGTTGTATGAGCCAGGGACATTGTTCAAATATCTAATGGCTATGCTTCAGATATATCAATATCTTATGATGGTACTATTTAGTTAATACTTGATAGTATAAATCCAACGGTAGCCAACAGTTGGACAGATTTTAGGGCGATCAATGAGATTCCATGTCTTGTGATCGTGAAGGGCAATCATTTTCGTTATCATATATTGATGCCATGCATGATCATGAAGATCTTGTATATCGTTCTTTAGTATAGAAACAACAAAGAGAGAAGCAGTAAAACAAACAAAGCCAGCACTAAGATTAGTGGTAGAGCAGAAATTACTATTCTAATGTTGAGTGCGGGAACAAACACCTTTCCTCTGACTAATAGGTAGATGTAGGTCAAAGATAACATGGGTGGTGTTCTGATTTGCTAAAGGTAGGAATTGACTATTGAGGAGTCCAGGATAGGACTGTAACCTTATGTCTTTTCTTGTTCACCTTTAAAAGTGTAAGAAGATCTTCAATTACTTTAGTGTGTTCATGTTCTACCGAGAAGCAGTAAAACAAACAAAGCCAGCACCAAGATTAGTGGTTGAGCAGAAATTACTATTCTAATGTTGAGTGTGAGAACGAACACCTTTCCTCTGACTAATAGGTAGATGTAGGTCAAAGATAACATGAGTGGTGTTATGATTTGCTAAAGGTAGGAATTGACTATTGAGGAGTCCAGGATAGGACTGTAACCTTAGGTCTTTTCTTGTTCACCTTTAAAAGCGTAAGAAGATCTTCAATTACTTTAGTGTGTTCATGTTCTACCACTTGATGTAGAGGATCCAACAAATCACTTGAACAAATAGACCCTTTGTCAGAGTAGTACGAGATGTGTTAAAAAAGACAACATCTACACTAACAGACCATTGTCATTTCACAAGATCATAATATTGACATCCTTTTTTCAGTTCTAGAATATCCCAAAAAAACACACTTAATGTGTTTGGATCAAGTTTAGATATCTTGGGAGGGGATTCTTAACAAAGCAAGTGATGCCAAATATGTGTGATGGAACAGATTACAAAGGAGCATCAAGATACAAAAGAGAGAAAGGGACTTGATTATGCAACATAGAAAGGCATGCGGTTAATTAAGTAACACACAATAGAAACAACTTCAGGCCAAAAATGTTTTGGAACATGATAGTTAAAAAGAATAGTTCATGCTACTTCAAGAAGATGATAATTCTTCCTTACTGCCACAACATATTGTTGTGGTGTGTAAGAATAGGAAGTCGAATGAATTGTACCCCGAACATTAGAAAACATCTATACTATTTTCACATAAATTCTAAGGCATTATGAGTTCTCAAGATTTTAACAGTTGTATTGAATTGGGTTTGAATTTGTAATATGCCAAGATTTGGCTATCCTAAATAGGAGGTTAGTGTGTTTGGATCAATAAAATTGATCAAAAAAGGATACAATTATATCCTAATTCGATGAATAGGAAGTTAGTGTGCTTGGATCATTAGAATTGACCAAACAAGGATGCAATTATACCCTGACATGCTTGTCTATATCCTAATGAGTAATTCAGACGGTAGAACCTTAATGATTTTTAATGCACATAATATGAGTAATTCACATATTATCCCTAATTGTGGATACACATGATCTTGACCATGTCATGGACCACTAAACCCTAATGTTATGATGAGTGAGATATATTGAACCTAACATGAACATTATACATGTTGATCAGGTGTATATAACGTATAATGATCATGCTGACCATAAACCCTAAGTTGTAATTATCTAACCCTAACATGTACATGTTTGGTAACTCATATGATGCGATGGTGACTTTAGGTGCTTAATCACATAATATGTCTTAATACACATGAAAGTTATCCAATAATATATAGCATGGCTTGAAAGGTGAGTTGATCTCAATACATGTCATACACGTCACACTTTACATGAATATGCAACTAAGGACTTACATGTGCATAATTAACCACCATGGGTGAATAAAGTGATGATCAATGAGGACACTAATGTGACTAACATGTATGATATGGAAATAAATAGATGTTTAATATAAGTGCATATCATTAATATGCCATTATGTAAGTTGATGTGGCATTAATGGACTAAATGAGAAATTATATAAAATAGCCTATTTCATGTGAGGTATTCTGATATAACTCTAATGGTGGTAACAAGAGATAAATAGGACTCTAACTCCTAAATATTGAGGATGACGGTAATATATAGTAACTGATATTGGGATAATTTAGTTAAACCCTAATTGTACTCAAACCCATACAAGATAATTTCAAACCCAAATTTGAGTGCATAAATAGATTCTTAGGGTCCTAACCAGTATAGTGTCAAGTTTCAACCTATTTGGATAATCCTAGATATCCCAATTTAAGAAGATAAGATTATCCTTAATTATGAATACCAATATGAATGATACTTTGTTTTCATTTGATTTAACTCAATATTTTGTGTCCTGCAATCTATTTGTCAGATTTATGCTTAGTTGTCTATCACACGGATTAGTTTTGCATGGGCTCCCTCTTGTCCACTTGATCAACATCCGTTGACCCTCTAGTAACTGGTCTCTTTAGTCTCTTCACATATGGACTCTCTACAGTTCACTTGTCCTCAATATCTTCCTCCTTGTTGCTCTCTCTCTCTCTTCACAACCATTCACCCAAATATTCTTCAATCTACGTTCCTCTTGTGATGTCGAGCTTTATTATCCCTGACCCAGGGGGGTTTCATCACCGCTAGACCTTGATCAACAACAGGCTCTTGTACCCTCCGTTCTTCCTTCATTTCCATCTTTCTTAGGTATTTTGAGCATCTAGGGGCATCTCACCTATAAGTATTGGTTCCAAAACATCCCCTTACCTTTACTACCCAAATCACTAATTTCTCCTTCGTAAAACCCTAAGAACCTGGTCTCAGACCTCTACCTTGTTACTTGACCTTGGCCAGGTGCACTGGAGCACCTGAATCCACTATAAGAATGGATGATCTTTCCAATTCATTCGCTGTGGTCCCAAGTTGTTTTGGATGCTTCCAATTTCATACCCAAAGGTGTGTATAAGTTTTCCCTTTTCTTTTCTCCTCATTGTTGCAGGATGGAAATTTGATTTGGTTTCTCAGGTTTTGGCCTTTGTATGGCTTAGTTTTCCCTCACATTGACATCTTCATAATGTTTAGAGTTATATTGATTTTTTGATGCTATCTATGATCCTCATTTTTTTGGGTTTCCGTGGTACTCCTATTAGCCAACCATGGCAGGATTGTGGTGCACCTCCAAGACCCCTATATGGGTGTTACAGGTTCATCTTCATGCTCTAATGATGATGACGTTATCTGTAGGCTAAGAGTTTCACAAAATTGTGAGGTTGGATCGTGACTTGGAGTTTGAAAGACCATTTTTTGAGTCTGTCTATTCATCATGTTTTTTCCTGTGAAGATGATGATCGCAAAACTATTTTATATTTTTTCCCTAAATTCAATTTCACACAGGTGTTGTAGTGATTGTATAATTCCTTTGTCTCTAATATCTGGAGTGAACTTGAGACATGCACTCGTCATCCTCTCAATGTTCATGTCACGCTTTGCATGGGCATTTTGGTCCTATGGATTTCATATGGCATCTAGTTGTACAAGATTTAATCACTGCATAAGTACATATATACCCTATCATGCCTCAAGTCATTGATGCGCGATGCATGGGTATTTAGGTAATTTTCTCATGGTTTTTTTAAAATCAATAAATCATCATATTTAATAAAATTCATAGTAATTAATATATAAGAAGGTAAAATTGACCAAAATATGTTTTGGATTCAGAAAAGTGAGATCTAGGGTTTGTTATTGTTTGGTAATCTAATTCCAATTAATAAAACATGTGATTTTTCCTAATTACCTTTAATTTTATAAAATTTATATGTAATGATTTAGAAGTCAGAAATTAATAAACAAATATGTGTTGAGATTAGAAAATTATAATCTATCATATTATGTAATCTTCATGACCTAAATTAGTCATGATAAAAAGGGTTATTTTAAGGGTTTTTGTTTTTGGAATCTAACCCTAATACATTTAAATATTGAATAAGTAGCTTTAGACCTTCGTTTGGATTTATGGTTTGACCATGACTTGTCAAATCACATCCTTGATGTATGTTGCTTCTCTTTATGAGTCATCTTGGAATATAAACCTATTTTCTCTCTCTCTCTCTCTCTCTCTCTCTCTCGGCTTTATTGTGGCATATTACTTTGTATGTCACTTGGTTATACATGCTTGACCTGATTGGGTCTATTTCACTAAATTATATCTTATAAATTGTTGAGAATGTAAATTGAATCTCCCCTATTTAATCTTGCTGATAATTATTCAATTTGCAACTTTTATTGCTTTATTTTATCTTATTGTTCCATTTTATAATAGAAACCTTAAATAGATGAATTGCTTGGAATGAACTTTATATCCTCTCTATTATTTGTATGTTTGATTGTTTGAGAGTATCATTGTCTATTAGTGGTGGTATATTATGGGTTCTGACCCTATTGTATAACTTTTCTTATATATGGGCTTTTGGGTGCTCTCACCTAAGTGCTAGGTGCTCTCACATGATATATATGCCATTATACATGCTGGTGGTTGTTATCACCTCCTTCCTATGCACATAATTTGGAAGTGTTCCATCCCTACTTTTAGATGGTTGTATTCTGATATTTGATTTGAATGCATAATTCTTATGATTTGTTGATGTTCTTTAATTTGATATTTAAAGGCAAAAATTTATTATTATACTTTTTTCTTCTTCATATAATCTCTTTGTCTTACTATATGAAGAAATCTTTTGATATCCACTTGGATGCTTCCACTTCCCTCTTCATTGGGAACTGTGTTATTTTACTTTTGATGTACTTTGTCCATATATATTGTCCAATTCCTATTATAAGCATATACCAAAATTTGGTGATAATCTTACACCTTGTTTTCTCTTGTGGGGGGTTTTCCCAAGCCCTTAGGTGGAGAAGGTCTTGTGGTAGGTGACCCTAAGTTGGATTTGGATCAAGAGTAGCTATTTGTCATGGGGATATATTGGAGTCGCCATGTTGCCCTCTACAGCCTCTTGGTTAACATTTAGTTTTCTTTGGTTTTTGTATACACCCTTCATGGTAATGAAACTATGTTCGAATGAATATTGTAATAGTTAGATTATATCTTCCATTGCTATACTGTTGGTATTTGACACATTACATACTTGAATTGTATCATATCATCCTTTGCAAGAAAATTACTTGTGATATTTGGCATTGGATGGTTCTCTATTTTTCACTCGAGTAAGTTGAGTGGCTCCTCTCTTGGGTCCCACTCATTGCAGGATCTCAGTGAAAAGAAGTGGTGATAATTTGAAGGACATTACTGCAATCTTTTAGGAGAAACAACCATGTTTCCCTAGAATGGTCGTCAATAAAAGTCACAAAATAGTGAAAGCCAAACAAACTAGTAACAGAACAGGGTCCTCAAATATGGGCATGAACATTATCAAAAAGATTTTTAGAAGAAATTTCTTTCTTTTTATGAAAAATAGATCGAGTCTGTTTTCCAAATTGGTAAGATCCACACAAAAATTGTTTCCCAAAAATTACAGGAAAAAGACATCACAGTTTTGAAGCAGAAGGATGTCCTAGACGGTAGTGCTATTGAAAACTAGACATAGAAACAGATGATTGAACAATAGTGGATTTCAACACATCCAAGTAATACAGTCTTTCAGGTCCCTTACGGCCTAAACCAATCCTCATCCTTGTTTGGAGAACCTAAAACACATAACCCTTGGGATAAAAAGTGATTGAGCACCGAATACTCTTAAAAATTTTACTGACAGAGATCAGAATAAGTGGAAATCATGGAACATACAAGACATATTTTAATGAGAGATTTCTAGATAGAGATATAGTTCAAATTTAATGTAAAACACACTGAGTCCCATCAACGACGGTCACATGAGGGACTTGAGTTGTTTTACATATAATAGTAATAAGATTAAAATAGCCAGAGATATGAGAAGATGTGCCTAAGTCAATGACCCATTTATTTTTACTGTAAGTAGTAGAGGATTCAAGTAAAGTAGAAGCACTTGTCTGGGGTAGATGTTTGTTAGGATAGATGAGCTTGAAGAAGATTTTCAAACTCAGAGGAAATCCACTCAACTGTGGGCTGAGTTGAACTGGAGGAAGCAACAATCAAATATTCATAGGCACCAGAGGAGAACTGGTTTGCCCATTAATGTGCACCATGTTTTCTCCAGCAACAATCCTCATTTTGGTTCGTTGACCCATCAAGGTGTAGAAGTGGTTTTTAGTAGGAAGTTGACATCAGTCTCAACCAAGTGTAGGAGGAGAACCATGTCTAAGAGTACCAAAAGCATGATCACCATAGATGCAATGGTGGCCACATCCACGTTCTTGAACAGAGTCATGGGAGTGTATGGCAAGAACTGAGTGATAAGAAGATGTAACATGTAAAGAAGATATGGACGAAAGACATTGAATGTGCTTGAGAACATCCCTCGGTGTGGGTAAGGGATCACTGGATAAGATCTAGTCAACAACACCAGAGAAAGAATGAGGGATTCCAGCCAAGAACTAAACTAGACAAGGTTTGTTGCATTACTGCTAAACTTCTTTGATGTCAAAAGAGAGAGAGGATGATATGCTTTGTATTCATCATAGAGTGTTGTACATTGGTTGTAGTGGTCTTTAACATATCCATCAGCCAAAAACTCCTTTTTCTTTAGATTCTTGAAGATCTTCTTTCAGCCTTGTTGGTGAGAGTACACATAAGATAGTTTATCCCACATAGCTTTGGAATTTTGAAGACTAAGGAGACGTAGACTAATCTCGAGTTGACCGCTATTTACTATCCACGTCATAACTCTAAAATTATCTTTGGATAATGAGCATAGACCTGCTTGTATTTTTCATCAGTTGTAGCTTTAGGAAGGATTTGAGCATCACCAAAAATATGTGAATAGTGCCATGAGGTTTGACATAAAGTTCAAACAATTCCAACCAAACATGATAGTTCAATCTATCAAGCTTCACGATCATAACACACAAACAAGGAGAAGGATCTGTAGTCACCATAGGAAGTGGAGAAATGACATGTACAAAGAAGAATAAATAGAAGAAGTAGTAGTAGAATGTCTGGATTAGTAGATTTGAGAGACCCACATAGGGGCAACAAAGAGTAGCAACATATTTGAGAAATTGGCAGTAGCAGATCTGGATCAATAGATCTAAGAAAAGAGAGGCAACAAATATGAGAAACACACATAGGAGAGGGAGCAATAGATTTGGATCAGCAAATCCAATAAACCTGCATAAGGGAAGCAAAGAGAAAAAGAAAGACATATGCCTCCACGGTGTGAGATTTACTCCATCATGTGGCATAGGAAGACAAAAAGATGGTACTTGTAGGTCTTCAACTTGCTATTTTTGGAATTTTTTAAACAAATCAAGAGGAAGATTTAGTGATTGGGTGAGGGTGGGGCGGGTTGATAGGATGGGAGGTTGATGTGAGATGGGTAGGATGAGAGGTCTGTGGGGTGGTGGAGTGACCAAATCGATGGTTGGGCAGACTGATGCAAACCCACCCCAGGGAGGGCTATTTGCACTGTGTCGATTGCCTACGTCGATGGAGCTTCAATCGAAGGGAAGGGAATCGATGGAAGGGAAGACTACTGGAAATCGATGGCTTGACAAGTGGTCTAAAACCAATGGCTCCACCATTCGATGAAGGAATGGATCATCAAAAATATGGTCATCAATGGAACAAAATTGTTAAAACTGACTAGTGGAATCACCACCTCCTATACTCGTCTCACATAATGAATTTCAAACCTACCAAAAAATTCAATAATTTTATTAAAACCTTATAAATTATCATAAAATAAATAAAATCTAATTGCAAGCTAGTTCTAAGATAAAATGATGGAGATAAATGCAAAACTAGGTTGAAAATGCTATAAAACTAGGATGAATATGCATTCATCAAATAAAATGTGAATAAAACTAGGATGAATATGGATTCATCAATTGAAAAAAATTATCACTTTTTTATGACTTGTCATCGCTCACACTCATATCATCTACATTATTTTATTTTTAATAACTCTATTGTATCTTCTTTTGATCGATACAAGTTTGATGTTACATGATCTTCATCAAGTACATTCACATAAAAATTAGTTGTTAGTTGATGTTGGTTGCAATGGTTCTTACTCCCTAGAATTACAACATGAAGTCTCTGAAGACAAGGGATAACATATCCTTCTTAGCTTGCTCATTTTACATTTCTTTTGATGTATTCATGTGAGGCTTGTTAGGGGGTGCCTACCGTAGTTATCATTATCTTTGGATTCCCACTACCCTATGAAACCTCTAGGAGTGTCTGGTACTTCTTGTACCATATCCCATTGTGAGAATTTTTTCTTTTCTATTTACTCTGGATAGATTTTGTGGTCGTGAGGACTTGGTTTTCCTTTTTTATTAAATTTCTAATTGAAAATAAATTTAAATATATCTTCCTTCTCTTAATGATGTGGGATCACCTCCAAAGACGAGGTATTTTGTGACCCCCCCTAAAAGTGTAACCCCCCGTAACCACCCACACATTAGGGCGGGGGGCTTTTTCACTCACACAAAGATTGGGAATCGTGTTGGGAGAAGGATTTTCTAAGGTGCACAATCAAGGAATATTGGTTGCAACTTTGCTTTTAGTCCATCAGGACTAGTGTTTTAAAAATTGATTTGTGTGACCTTATAAGCGACCTTATAAGTGGTGCGACCTATAGACAAATCTGCATACGGTGAAACAGACCTCAAAGTGGACATTGTTTGAACAATCGGTGGTATGCGAACATAAAAGGCCTACTAAGAATTGTTTTTTTAATTGGACTGCTTGTTCACTTAAACCCAAACCACTCGAGGCCTGTATAATAACCTGACTCCCCCCCAAACACCCTCTGACAATCGCTCGTAAAATTGCCCCTTCCCACTCTAGAGCAACTTGGTTAGGGTATTGGGTAGTATTCTCTAACAATCTCTCCCCCAAAGGACTCTTGGTGGCTTTTAATCTCTCCAACAATAGTGGAGACCGCTTTACCTTTGTCCAGTGGCAGTGGCGACGTCTCTCTCTAGTCGGCAATCCAGACAACTTCACCCACTCTAGTGATTGCTCCATTTAGTACCTCTCTCCAATCTATAGGTAGAAACACTTGACATCTTACTCATCCTCTTCCAAATCTACGAGTACCTCCTTTACTCCTCTCATCTTATTCCGATCTTCACTTAGTCATTTGTTTCATTTCCTTTTTTTGTGATTGCATTTTTCTACTGCTTCTTTTTTTATTCAGTGCTTTTTTTTCAATTCCATCTTCCTTCTTATATCTTCCTTGTCTTCTTTTTATTTCTAGATTCCCCTTATCTGTTCCTTTCAGTGACAAGCCATTTTCGACCCCCAAACTCCCCTTTTTCTCTTATTCTGATTTCTACTTCCATTTCCCAAATTCCTTTTCTTCTTCCTTACCCATTTTCCATTTCCCAATTCACCAACTCCCCTTAGTCCATTTCTCAATTTAATTTCCTTCACTCACAACCCACTGTCGTAACCGTCCTCAACTCCACTTTTTCTTGTCGTCCATGACCATGCCACCCCTATCTTCTTCCATTCTCAAACCTCCCTTTTTTGTTATATTTCCCAATTTCATTCCGAAATTACATGTACCTCATTTTGTAAACCCAATTTCACTATCCCCAACTGATTTCTGTTGCCAGCTTCTCTTCTTGAGCTCTTCTAATTTCCCATTCTCAATTTTGCTACCCCCATTCTCAATTTTATTGTCCCCAACTCATTGTGGAGTGTCGACCCCCCAATTTCTAATTGTCTTGTAATCTCCTTTCTTCATCTATTTCATGTTCTTCATAATTTTTATTTTATCTCCTCATTTCATGTTCTCTTGTTTTCCATTTCCTTCTTTCCCAATTACCCATCCAATGGATTGTCACCCCCATTCCCATTTTCCCTATTTGCCTATTATTCTTCCATGTGCGTCTTGGCATGGTTGGTCTCATTCTCATCTATTATTCTTGTATGTGTAATCTAGTTTGTTTGATATGTATTCTAATTGAAATGCATGATTGTATCTATAATTTTTTTATGTGTTGGTATGTATGTGTGGTTTGGTTTGTTTGATATGTTTTATTATGTCTTATCAATTTTCTTGGAGAGTCATGTGTCAATGGTTCCAAGTGGTGCTAGTAACACCTAGTCACAAGGCACACCACAGCCAAATCTTAGGCCCCCAATTCTATGGATCCAACATGGTACTATGGCGTCCTCATGAATATATCCAATTATAGTCTTGTCAAATGTAAATTATGCGACAAAGAATTGAAAGGGGGAGTGAATCGCCTAAAGAAGCATCTATCTCACATCAAGGCAAATGTGACGGCATACACTAAAGTTGACCAAGAGGTCAAGATAAGAATTAGGCATTCAATTGAGGAGATAAGAATGAAAAAGAAAGAGAAGTCAAAATCCATATTAAGTGTTGGACAAGGAGTTGATGATATCATGGGCATGGAAAAGGTGGTTGATAGAACTGAGGCTCATGACACTTCTAGAAATGACTTGTCTATGTGGTAGGTGGGTATAAAGGAGGCCAAAGACAAGAGACAGAGAGATGAGTGAATCAATTTTTGGTAGGTGGCTTTATCACTCTATGGTGCCTTTCTAGGCTATATCTAACACTGCATTTGTCGAGATGTGTCAGGCTAATGGGTAGTATTTTAAAAATTATAAGCCCCTATCTCAACATGATATGAGTGAGCCTATACTGAAAAAGGTGGTTGAGATCACAAAAGCATGACTTGAACAATATAAAGATATGTGTAAGACATATGGTGTACAATATTGATAGATGCTTGGAGTGATAGAAGAAACATGAGTTTGATGATTTTCTTATGAATTGTGAGTTGGGCACATGCTCTCTTAGGGAAATTTATGTCTCATCTGAGACTCATATAGATGAATACACCATGGTCTTTGTTGATGGTTGTATTGGTGAGGTTGGGGCTCAGAATGTTATCCATGTTGTCACTAATAATGTTGCTGCATATGTTCTAGGTGGGAGGTTGTTGAATGATAAATATCCTCACATTTTTGACCTCATGTGCTTCTTGTGTCATTGATTTTATTGTAGAGGACTTTTTTAAATACTCAAAAATAAAAAATGACATCAAGAAAGCTGAGGATCTCATTTCATTCATCTATTCTCATCATAAAACCCTTAGTTTAATGTGCAATTCACAGAAAAGGGGGGAGATTAGGAGGCATGAAGTAACTATAAATTTGCCACTTATTGTTCTACATTACAAAGTTTGCTTGACAAAAAGGATAAATTGAGGCTTATGGTCACTTTTGTAGAATGTAGGCAATGCAAATGGTCTAAGACAACAGTAGGAGACAAATCTACAACCATTGTATTAGCTCCATCTTTCTAGAATCAAATCCCCTTAGATATGAATATATTTTCTCCCTTGATCTACTTATTAAGGGTTGTTGATCGTGAGAAGAATCCTAATATGAGGTTTATGTAAGGTGTACTACAAGATACAAGAAAAGAGATAAAGGTAATTTTTAGGGGATTTGACATTCTTTATAGGTCATTTATCAATGCCATCACTTCTAAAACCAAGAACATATTAGGTAGTCCCCTTCACTTGGGTTCTTATTATCTAAATCCTTACTTTTTTTACTAGGTTCAAGTTGAAAGTGTAAAAAATACATGAGTTGATGGATGGCATAATAAAGTATTTGGATGTGTTCTTTCCTAAAATTGAAACCCAAGATCATATCATGAAGAAGGATCTTACATCTGACATGATGAAACATGGAAATTTTTGAAGGCCATTAGCATTGAAGTAGTGTTTGGTAAATGATGATGACAATAAACCAGGTACACATTGCTTAATTTATCTTGTTACTATTGAGACTTGATTATATCTATATGCATCTAACATTTAATCTATATTATTTAGTTCATTGGTGGAATTTGCATGAAGGAGAAGCACCCAATTTGCAAGAAATGGAAATCAAGATCCTTAGCTTAACCACTTCAACATCTAGACACGAGAGGAACTAGAGTACCTTTGAAGGGGTAGGGTTTCTTTGATTCTCTATTTTATATGAAATAGTGAGGTTTAAATTTGTGAAGATTTCAATCTAATTTATTATACCTTCATATTTTTGAATTCTAGGTCGACATTAAGAAGAGGAATAGACTTGAGGTTAATAATATGGATGACCTAGTCTATGCCAACTTTAATGCTAAAATGCATGAGAAACAAGAAAGGAAGGGCAAAGATCCTCTTGTCACTAGTGGCATAACTTATGCAATAGAGTGGATAGTAGATAATGGTATTATAGACACAACTGAGAATGATGAGGTCTTCCTTGGTGAAGGGCTTTCTTAGAGAGATCTAAAAGAGGCAACATGAGTTGATGGTGTTCTATGTCCTATCACTACTCATGCACAAATGTGTTGCACACGATTCTAAATCACTCCCTCCATTTGAGGAATATGAACTTCTAGACGAAGTGTCTACTGATGATGATGATGTTGGAGATTTGATTTTTTGTGTGGAAGATGAAGAAGAACTTGATTAAAATTTTATTCTTAGAATTTCTTGATGTATTGTTTTATTGTACATCTTGGACATGTGTCGCATGCCTATATAATGTTTGTTGTTTTAGACCCTTGGGACATGTTGACACCTTTTTTATGTTTTAGTTAGTCATTATTATTATATAATGTACTTGTTATGCTAAACAATTTCATGTCTAACTTCACTTGAGTTGGTGTTTAAATGATTCTGGAATGCATTTCTAAATGGAGTAGTTTTATTTGATAATTTATATTTAAAATTTCGAATCTAACTCAAGTTTTAGGGTCTAAATATGTAATTGTTCAAATAAAATATGCAATTATGTGAAAATTTATATATAATATTTAAGTTAATTTAATAAAAAATCTCTATCTGCACATACTCCTGCATATAATCCCGCATAGAGCGTATACTCTAAAAGGAGATCTTCCAAATGCAAAAAAGTTATAGTGCAATGGTATAAATACCATTCATTTGTAATTCAACAGATCCTTCAAGATAAATAATGGTAAATAATAGCTCTATTAGTCTACTTACGTCCTCAGAAAGTTACACATGAATTTTGAATGAATTTAAAGGTTTTATGTAGTTTAAATATTCCTTGTATGAATTTTTTTAAATATAAATAGAAGAGAAGGTTATGGTCATAACCATGAGAGTTTCCTAATTAAATCCCATATTTTTTTCTATATCATAGGAGAGTCATAGAAAGTTACCCTCAAACTTAAAGATCAAGAGAACTCTCCTATTGTCCTAGAAAATTTTAAATGGTAAATCAAAGAAAAATTAATTAATTAATTAATTAATTAATCACATCATACTATAGGAAAGCCACACCCAACCCCTTTATTATATCAAACATCATGGGTACTGTCTGACCCCATATCTATGTTCAAATGGTTGTCTCTTACCTCCCATAATCAACAAAGTGAGGAGTTTAAGGACCTACCTTGATAGCTCCCTCTCTTGGCCTCCTGGATTGATGATTTCCCTTCTAGTCTTTCTCTTTTGCTTGTCTAAACTCCATCCTACCAGTTTGAAATTCAATGGTGGTGTGTGGAGGGAGATACCCATAATCCTCCCACTATCATCTTTGGATTCCATGGATATACAAAACCCTATCCTCACCTCCTCGAGTCATATAAATACCCCAAAGGCTTCATCAACTCATTTCCAAAATTTAGCCATCTAATCAGCCACTGACTATGGATCAAAAGCCCTCCATTCCTTGGAGCCCTTCTTCTTCTTCTTCAAAGAGCATTTCAACAACAAACTTTTTGGGATTTTTAGCCCACACACCACCTTGACACTCTTCAAGCCTAAATTCTCCTTCATGGGGCCACCAAGAACTTGACTGACCACCTCATTATCTCCCTGAGCCTTCTTATTCCCTTCTTCTAATGGCTTTGGTGACCAACATCCACCACAAGAGTTTCTTCTCTTGATTTGTGTTGAGTGGAATTAGGAGAGATGATCTTTATTTGGTTTCTATTACTGATGACCTTGAATCCAATGGATTTCAACACTTGGTTCTCTCCCTCCCTCTCTGTCATGCTCATGAGTGGAGCCAACAATTATTGGACCTCCGATCACCCTCTATTAGGGTTGACCCACAACCAAAGGCAAAAGGATGGCCATGTCATGCCATCAGCCATGGCTTGTGTTGAGTGTAAATAATAATAATCAATTATCTAATCACACGCTATCAACCAAAGATCAAGTCCTCATGGTCATGACATAACTACGTTATGCTTCACTGTGGAGCCCTCTGAGTGGAGGCGGCGTGCTTTATCTGTCTGATCATCTAACAATTTCCATGGACCCCAAATACTGTAGAAACTTTTTTCTTGAAACTAAAATGTATACTTCTCTCTGACATAGATAAAATAGCCAAAATATAAATTAATCATAATAAGTATATCCTATCTCAAAATATGGTGATGTTATATATCATTTTAATAAGATAATTATGTAGAATTTAATGGACATGGTTATGAATCATGGTTTCACCTCTAATTCTAAAAGTACTTTTACTACCCCCACAAATGGGTCACTACATGCTAATTCCTAGTTTGTATTATTGACATATCCATAAATATTCAAACAATCTATGTGATTTAATTATGGTATAGTTATTGTTTCCCTTAATATAAGTAATGAATTTCGATTTAATAATATGAATGGTGATACTTGCAGTTCAACAAGATGATTAGGGTTTATACCCCAAACTAGGTTACCATGGAAACAAATCCTAATTTTCAATCTTAACCACAAAATCAAACCAATATCAAAACCTAATATCCTTTCCTAACCCCTCAAAAATATAGTTTAAAAGTTTTGAAAATAAATAACACTTTAGTGTTGAATATTGATTTTCAAATTGAATCTTATTTGAACATAAGTTCAAGTTATTTGGACATAATCTTTCTTCTGAATAAGGTATGTGGTTATTCACTAATAATTACTCTTAGCTTTTCGTTATTTATATAGATTTATAAGGTGTACTGAAAGTTTAGTAATTATGCAAATTGCCTTGGTTGATTCAAATCCTAAATTTATAAAGATTTATGTGTGTCACTGTATAGTTTAAAATGATAATTGACCCAAAAATGATTCTCATGAGGGTGTTTTAAGGAGATAACCACTCAATGTATCTAAGGAATTATCACTAAGAGAGTGAGTAAAAATAGCTAGGATATGGTGATAAGATTCCACTGTTGGAACAATCACTAGGAAATCCAATGTTGGAACACACTCTGTAAAGTCCATTGTTGGACCAGAGATTGGTTCAACCAATGAGATATAATGATCATAGGTTGGAAATATTTATTGAAAATGAAAAAGTTCATTTCTTAAAAATACTTGATCTTTGCTTCCATATAAGTTGTTAACATTACATGCACACATTTTGGTTTCACTGACGTACAAAACATGGTAATACGTTGGTCCATGTTTTATTTGTCAGCATTTTAAGTAAGTTTCATATCTAAAGAATGAACAAATGAACTCCAAGAGTAATAATTTACAATGAATAAAGTTTATGAAACAACAGAGGATGATATAGTTTGTTTATAGTCTTTTCATTTCAAAACAACTAGTATTTTCCCATTCCTAATATGTAACTCCTTAGGGGAGATCTTGTCTTCCCTTTTTAGGAACAACTCTTTAGTTTGGAATTATTAATTGTTATTGGATGTCCTTCATAAATACAAATCTTGGAAATATTAAATAACCATTCTTGTCCCTATGGTCCTTAT
The DNA here is from genome assembly GCA_963693085.1 of Alisma plantago-aquatica. Classification (NCBI taxonomy): domain Eukaryota; kingdom Viridiplantae; phylum Streptophyta; class Magnoliopsida; order Alismatales; family Alismataceae; genus Alisma; species Alisma plantago-aquatica. The sequence continues at coordinate 584,986,800 of OY856411.1, forward strand.
TTATGGGGATTATGGCGATCGTTACAACTGGTATCAAGACCCACATTGATATATATGTCTTTTAATAAATAATAGTTTCAAACACTCTATAGAACCATAACTAATTATTAGGGCTTGTCCAAAAGGTGATGATGCCTAGGGTTGGTTCACAACTCGTGCAATGGAAAGATCACTTTAAGGACCACTAGTTGGTTTATGAGGACTCGCGGTCTGATGTGATAACTACATGGCCAAAGCCGAATGAGTTTCCTCAAAATAACTACCTTTTAGGTCCCTTACATAAAATTCATGCCTTTATCATATATATTATTTCAAACCTAAAATATTAACGCTTTATAAACCCTATAGGTTTCTTATCACCTCATATAAGTTAGGGTTTTAAAGAAAATTCACGTTAAGACAACCTACTCCGCTAACTAAAGCATAAAAATGGCAATTTTAGATTTAAAAAAAACTGAGAAACATCTTACATGTAATGTATACTTATCCTATAAGGAGAAACCTTATAAACTTAAAGGAGGTAGGGATAAACTAAGATGACCCAATCCATCCATGAATGGCATGAGAGGGATAGTGGGAAATTTCTTTTTTTTGGGAGAAGTTAATCCTTAAACCCTGATCCAAAAACTTAATCTTAGGTGTAAATGATTATGAAGGAAAACAATACCCATATACGATAAAACTTAGTGAAATTTTAAGAAAGATAAACAAAATGATAAAGGAAGGTATCCATGTACCCTAATAACAAGGAAGATCGTACATAAGTATGTGCATACAATAGAAATGGTTAAAGATAATGTTTTTTTTATTTGTATACCACCTTGAGTTACAAGGAAGGACTTGTTACCCTTGAATTTTCTAAACCCTAGAATCCTACCAAAACAAATGCCTTTGTAATCTCTAACATACCTAATAGATAAAATCCATATGTACCACCTACATGTTATAATTAGGGTATGGTGAGAATTAATTATATTGACAAGAACATCCATCTCAAATCTACCTAGAGTGGAGGGCATAACAATTCACACAGATGTTCCCTACTCACATCGAAAGGAAAAGAGAGATAGTTTTATGAATCTATCCACAGTGGTAAATACACGGTCGTCTAGGTATATAGTTGATTACTTCTAGAGAATATATTATACCCTAAGAGAATAAAGAATGATTTCCTATACCTACTACCTATGGCCCTCACGCCTGACTCCCTTGGTTCCAACTACTATACCTCAAAGATTTGACGAGGTTGATAAGTTAGTACTATTGTAGGAATGTACCTTAAGATTACAAAAGGAAAATGTGATGGTCTAATCATGGTTTAGTGAGGTCTTAGTAAGGAAATAAAAATCCACAGAGCCAAATAGCAGTACCCTTAGTCAAGCCAATGGGTAAGAGAACCATTTTATGAAAAGTAAGAATGAGAAGAAGGATAGGAAATACAATTTATTAAGGCTATGTATGTCACTGTCACACCCCAAATTTTGTTAAATATCCACATAAATATAAGTACTACTAAGAAAACCCTAGTTATGCAAGATCATGACATGTGACCATTTTTACATGTTTCAACCCATATTGGAGTCCAGTTATGCATAGATAGAGCATGAGGGCACTTTATTAAATTTACCACCATCTGATGCTATGTCAGGCACAAGGAAACCTAGGCAAGGTTTATAAGGAAAGACTAAGATTCTTATACAATTCAATAACAATCAGACTATCATAGGATAAGGTATTATACCCCAGAGTATATTGGGCATTTGTTGGATGAGGTTCCCAGATGCTTGTAGTGATGAATTTTAGGAAACTATTGTGTTCTTGATGACATATATAAGAGGTGGTACAATTTTAGCAAAGTTTAAAGTTGTTTTGGATGTCATGGGACTAGCAGAATTACACACGCTATACTGGTGTAGTCTAGGTAGTGAATTATATCGTGATAATCTGATACAAAAGATGATATTTATAGGAGGTGTTGGTCAAATTTTTGGAACCAGTTTGGATTAGTCAATAGCCTGTAGAAATCATAAAAGAAATATGACATTTTAATGCCATTTAAGCAGTGAACCAAGGAAATAGAAAGTTGAACCATTTTTCATTTGAGTTGGGCCAATTCTATGAAGACTAGTATAGGGAGAAAGTCATGCGATCGTTCAGAAATAGGGAAATTATCAGAGTTTGGGTTGAGTTCGATCTCATTATGAACTGAGATGGAATGACCTATAAAACTGAAGGAGGAAGTTATGTAGGGTTTGGAGTGGTTGAGAGGGACTGGTATAATGAACAACCATAAAGATGAAAAGGAGGAAGAAGAGTGGCTGCGGCTGGTGCCCCAACCTTCACCAGACCTACACCCTCTGCAGAAAGGAAGAGGAGCAAGCATTAGATGTCGAGGATTTAGATCAGGAAAGGCTTTTCCCGCCACGCCAAGATCTGAGGCATCAAGAACTTACCAGGTGGTGGAAGCTCACACAGGGGAGAAATAGGGCAGGATAACATATGAAAAAGAAAGGGGTTTCAGAATTGGTGGCATGCGACCAAGAATTGAATAGATAAGAAGAGGAAAAGGCACATGGGTAGATTTCAAATTGGTGGCATGCGTTCCATGGATGATGATGAAGTATTGGCGGTCAAAGAGCTCTTTGCGGTGCTCTTTTTGATAGAGAAATAGGGGAACATGCTCCCTATATCTTGCACATGCACAAGAAGGACGGGGTCTCAGCCCCTGTCAGCTAGGCCGCCAATGAGCCACCAGAAATGAGGCCCAATTCACCTAAAAAAAGAAAAAGGGTAAGTAAATAGGTATACATGATACTAATCTATTTTATGCATAAAATTTTAACATAAAATGTTTTGGTTATCAGAATAGAGTATATAAGGGCTCCTTAGAAAGGCTGAGAAACAAAGAACATATTGAAGGAGGTACTAGAATATGAAAGATATAGATAAGGTATTTTTTTTAGAGAAAGTTAGATAAGAAAACTATGTGCATATATGTTGATATTTTGTTAAATCTAGGATATAGGTGTGAACCCTACCATTAGCAAAAGGAAGCGTTTGTACCACAAGTTTAAAAGGGTATGATACAATGAGAACTTATGATGTAGAGATTTTCTAAATATTATATGTCATTTTGGGTATACTTTAATGCATGCCGTAAGATTATGTAAGGTGTGCCTGAGGGATAAAGGTGACTCTAGAAGAGTAATTGTGTATATGAGAATACATTAAAATATAGAAGTTAACTACACAGTTAACTATTGGAAATAATGATAAATTGATTCACATGGGTTTTAATGATACATGATGCCTTTATAGATTTAGACCTGAGTAGAGGAATCCAAGATGAATATTTTTATCCTCTCTAAAATAGAAGGAATCCAAGATGAAGATTTTTATCCTCTCTAAAATAGGTAAGTGGTTAATGACCATGAGTATTTATGTTTAACAAATCTAGTGCATCAAATGCTTCTTAAATAAGACCTTCATGTCCAATACTCTAATCAAGATATAGAAGCAATATTTTCTAGTTCTTTATGATCATGTCATTTCATATACTAAATTATTTAATTAGAGATGTGTCATAGGATGCTTAATGTTCATGAGTTAAGAAGGATAAAAGGATTTATGTCTATCATGTTTCTTAGTAATGTTTCATGCAAATGTTCAAGACTAAAAGATAAGAAAGCAAGTAAGACTGTCATACTTCCATTGTTATGTGATATAACCATGTATTAAGATTCTAAGTACTGTTAGGAATTATCATAAACAGATGTCACCATGTATTAATATTCCAAGTAAAAACATGTTATCAAAATTTCTTATATATGTGAGAGATATAAGAACTAGGAAGTTATTTGGATTGCTTAGAATGATTAATATATAAAATCTAAGCACAATGTGAGAATATGAGTTTCATTCATATTAGGACATGGTCCAATTTTCAAGATGAAGGTATTATTGGAACCATAATATAGTGTAACTTTAATTGAGGATGATATTATATGATTATGATGCTTTATGTTATAAATTAAGTTGCAAGATGAGATTCCATAAGATCCATATTTTAAGATTTAATATTTAATCTCATATGAATTCATGAATATCAGACTTAATGATATTTTATAGAAATTGAGTCACTTTGTCAGAAATCACATTTATTTTTAATACTTAAGTACTCTCATATACTTAGCATTTCCATACTCAGTTTACGTCATTTTTCTTAAGCCTTTAGACTTAGTTGCCATACATCTAATAGTAACAAGCTAAGTCATTCTATCAAATTAGAGAGTTAGATTAAGGTTTATCAAAATAATAAGAATATTAGATTTGGATTCACACTTAGGTTACTCATTGTGTGAGTGTCCATATATTGAATAAAGATACATGGTACGAGTTTTAAGCCCAATCTTAGTTATGTAGTAATTGAGATTCATATTAGGATGTAGATCTAGTTTAGAAATATAAGAGTAGAGATTCAAATTCAGAATTTAGTCCATGTTCAATACTCATTATTCGATTTAAAACAAGTTCGGATTCTGAATTTAGTAAGCTTAGAATTAAGATAATTAATTCAAAACCTTCACATGATATATTATATGATAAGTCCTCATTCATAGAGTCTCAGGACGATTCATAGGCATATGTTGCCAATTCATAGGAGTGTTTATTCCATTTAAGAGGGCATGTTGTGCCAACAGAGGGTGTGTTGCACCATAGAGGACACTTCGGTGTCAACAGAGGGCATGTTGTGCCAACAGAGGGTGTGTTGCACTATAGAGGACATGTCGGTGTCATAGATGAGGACTTATCATATAATAGTGGACACAATCAGATAAAAGTCTTAAATAAAAGATACCTCAGTTCAGAGCATGCACATAATTTCATTTATAAGTATAATGAAAGAGATTAATATAAGAGAGACATGACTCAGGCCCTGTGTGCAAGTCATGTGGCGCAAGCACCAGAGTGCAGGACAATTCAGATACATAACCCATGCCCATAGTGCAGGTTATGTGACCCATGCACCTATGTGCATGTCATGAGACCCATGTACCAGAGTACATGTCTCTAGAGAAAGAAAAGTAAAAAGATAATGACTAAGTTAAATAGAGAAGCAATATTTACATTTTAGATTTTATACAGAGTTTAATGTTAGTTTCATGGTTATAATGTTCAAGAATATTTTGTAGCATTTCATTTCTTTAGTAATTTATATACTAGAATACTCATGTCACTTATGCTAACAACCATTTTTCCAATGCATGTCTGGGGATGAGATATCCGCATGTGAGGAGCAGAAGTAGCATTCAGACTTGGAGCACAAAGATAGAAGATAATAAGATCTGGTAGGGTGCTAACTATAAGATGATCCTCAAGTTTATAGACTCAGCTATATGTTAATTTTTAGAATTTTAGAGTAGAGTCAAAATGTCAAATGTGTTTTCCATGTAATAACATTTATGTTACTTCTGTAAGAACAATCAAGAGAATGTTTTAATACTTCATTTCTTGTGATTGATTATTGTTGTTATGAATGCCATTTTTATGTATTACCCCCTTGAGTGCATGAGTTATGGATAACTTTGTGTTGCTTCCTCTATGTGCATGTGTGTTCTTAGGGAGGGTGTTACAATATCGTATTAGACCAACATTATAGTTGGTCACCAGATAAATTCTCATGTTCTTACTTAAGATCACCCCATAGAAAGCTAAGTAAGAGTAGAGTACAAATTCAGAAAGACTAGTAGCCCTATGTATAGGAAAAAAAGTAAGTGAAAGATATTAGAAATTGAAGCATAGTTGTTGATAGGAGATAGAAGATTAGATTAGGACTAGGGTTATGCCTAGATGTTTTGGGCTTTTATGTTAAATTTAGAATTTTATGTAGCATTCTCTCTCATTTCCCCACATGTTTGTGGTATGAGACACAAGATTATGGGGTTTTACAGAGAGGATGTTATGTCATAATCATGCTTGTGTTGTCTTTTTGAGTTCATGTGGTATGGACATGTGCACGACTGAGGTGCTAAGATAAGTGTGATAATACATGTCACCTCTGAATATATGACCGTCCGACATGTATCCAAAGGTGACAAAGAAAAATAAAGTTGACATTAAAAGCTTAAGGCTTATAGTCACCTAAACCTAATTGGATATGTGGCAAGACTGAGTATTCATGCAAAGGTCCGATAATTTGACATGGATGAGTGAGTTGGGTTTAATGTGAAGCTGAAATCCTATTTGAGCTCTCTCTAGAGAGGGAAATATAAGTCCCCTTTTATGTGAGATGATGATGTTATGTGATAGATTTCAAATTTCATTAATATTATATGCACATATTAGCCTAATTTAGATATTTAATCATGAGAGGGTCACATCTTAAGTATGATAATGAGACATAAGACGATATTAGAGATTTAGAATACACATACAGTTTGTAAAACCCTAAGGTGGGTATCCTAGTAGAATTTTGAGGATCCAATTCCTATAAGGTGGGTAGTATTGTCACACCCCAAATTTTGTTAAGTACCCACATAAATATAAGTACTACGAAGGAAATGCTAGTTATGTAAGATCATGACATGTGTCAAGTTTTACATGTTTCAATCCATATTGGAGTCTAGTTATGCATAGATAGAGCATGACAAAACTTCATTAAATTCACCACCAAATGATGCTATGTCGGGCACAAGGAAACCTAGGCTTGATTTATATGGCGACACTAGTATTCTTATATAATTCAATGATGATCGGATTATCAGAGGATAAGATACCATACCTGAGAGTGTATTGGGCAATTGTTGGATGAGGTTCCCATATGCTTGCATTGATGAATTTTAGGACCAATATTATGTTCTTGATGACATATATAAGAGGTGGTACAATTTTATTGAAGTTTAAAGTTGTTCTAGTGTTTCGATTTCTTGATCTAGGTCATGGAACTAGAAAAATCACACATGCTATACTGGTGTAGTCTAGGTAGTGAATTATTTCATGATAATTTGATACAAAATATCATAGTTATGTGAGGTGTTGGTCAAATTTTAGGACCAATCCAAATTAATCAGTAGCCTGTAGATATTATATAAGAAATGTGACATTTTAATGCCTTTTAAGCAGCGATACAAGGTAATAGAAAGTTGAACCATTGGTTCATGACCAACCCTTTAGTTCTTTGAGTTGGGCCAATTATGTGAATAGTGCTGATACAGGGGGAAAGTCTCACGATCTTTCAAAAATAGGGAAATCATCAGATTTTGGGTTGAGTTTGATCTCATTATGAACTGAGAAGGAAGAGCCAATAAAACCCTTAGGCGTTGGCACTGTTAAGGAGGAAGTTCTGTAGGGTGTGGAGCGATTGAGAGGGACTGGTATAATGAACAACCACAAAGATGAAAGGGAGGAAGAAGAGTGGTGACAGTTGACACTCCAACCTTCTCCAGACCTACACCCTTTATAGAAAGGAAGATGAGTAAGCACTGGATTTCGAGGATCCAGATCAGGAGAGGCTTTGCCCACCGCACCAAGATTTGAGGCGTCAAGTACTTCCCAGGCGGTGGAAGCTCATATAGGGGAGAAATAGGGCAGGCTAATGTACGGATAAGAAAGGGTTCCTAGGATGGATTTGTGACCAAGAATCAAATAGATGAGAAGAGGAAAAGACACCTCCATAGATCTAGAATTGGTGGCATGTGTTCCATATTTGATGATGAAGTATTGATAGTTAAAGAGCTCATTGTGGTGCTCTGTTTTCATAGAGAAAAAGGGGAACATGCTCCCAGTATCACACACCTACATGAGAAGAAGGATGGGGTCTCCACTCTTTTCCTCTAGGCTGCCAATGGGCCCCACAAATGAGACCCAATTGGCCTCAAAACAAAAGAAAAGGGTAAGTAAATAAGGTTACATGATACTAATCTGTCTTATGCTTCAAAATTTTACATAAAATGTTCTGGTTAGAAGAACAGAGCATATAAGGGCTCCTTGGAAAGGTTGAGAAACAAAAAACATATTGAAGGAGGTACCAGAATATGAAAGATATAGATAAGGTAATTATATTTGAGAGAAAGTTAGATAAGAAAAGTATGTGCATATATGTTGATATTTTGTTAAATCTATGATATAGGTGTGAACCCATGAGCAAAACGAAGTGTTTGTACCACAAGTTTAAAAGAGTATGCTACAATGAGAACTTATGATCTAGATGAAGAGATTTTTGAAAGCTTCAAGCCCAAGAAAAACCCCACATGAAGTACAACCCAAGCATGCACAACAAAAGCTATGATCGCCCACGCCGACAAAACCAACAACTACCAAATAAATAACCAAGAAGAGAACATGATTGGCAAAGAAGACCACAAAATTCTATTAAGAAACCTAAAAAAGATTACAAGGATTGTCACTCCCTCATAATCCCGTGCCCACAATAGAATCCCATAACCCACTCTCGTTCTCTCTCCCCTTTGGATTTCTTTTGTGGATTTCGATTTTTGGCACAAGATGTTGTCCTACGTTGGCACACCCAAAGTTACCACATGTTGGAACCCCACACATCAGTGCACCATGTTACAATGGCATCTATCCCTATTTATAGATAGGGACTCCCTATAAGAAAGTATAAGAGGATACAACTATTCTATAGGGATTAGGAAATGACACTACAAAATGATAAGGAAATAATGTCTTAAACTCCGAGTCTAACATTAATTGCACTTTCCTAATATTGTTAGATATTATTTCTTATCCAAATAGTATAAGAGACAAAATCCTAACAATCTCCACCTTGTATCTTATTCGCTGAAGTTGCTGCTCTAAAAAATCTACTCACGTTCTTCTTCTATACTTGCGACCTCAGAAGTTGCTTCCTTTTCCAGACATGTATCACCATGCACGCCCAGATGGAGTGTGTGTCCAGGCATGGATGCCTGAACCCTTCACATGAGAGCTCCTCAAGATGTATAATTTGAAAAGTTGCACTGCCTCCCCCTACGGTTGGAAGAACTGCATCCTTTTCACCTTTAGCCCCCATGCCATAGGGTTGTGTCTTCTTTTAGTCATGCCCACTTGAAGACATCACATGGTTGGTCCAACCACGACTTCCCCCTTCCAATAGCTAACAGCTTCGCCTCTGAACCTGTTGAATTTTGTAGCTGAGTTTGCAATCTCACACCTGATTTACCGTGAGAGTTGAATACATGTAGCAATCTTTAGGTTCATGACGCCTGCCACCCATGCTACTTCTTCATATATGCCTCCCATATTGGTATACCTCTTTTCAACCACTCCTCTATTGGTTAGAAAAAAAAATCCAACCAGTCAATAGAACCAGGTAGCCCCTATGGCCCCTTGCCCCTTTCAAGTAGATAACATGACTCTACCTCGCATTGATATTTTACAACTAGTAGATTCACACCGTCCTAATTCCATGATAATATGATCACCAAGATTTTCTACTGGATGATCCCCAATGGTAGTTGTCAACGTCGTCATACTTTTATGTGCATCCCATGCTTTCTGATCATCTCGCATGAATCTTGCTCTGATACCACTTGAAGAGATTTATGGAAGCTTCAAGTCTAAGAAAAATCCCACACAAGATACAACCCAAGAACACACAACAAAAGCTACGACTGCCCACATCGACAAAGCCAATAACCACCAAATAAATAACCAAGCAGAGAACATAGTTGGTCAAGAAGACCACAAAATTCTATTAAGCAACCTCAAGAAGATTACAAGGATTGTCGCTCCCTCACAATCCCGTGCCCACAATACAATCTCATAACCCACTCTCGTTCTCTCCCCTCTTTGACTATCCTTTGTGGATTTCCATTTTTGACGCATGATGTTGTCCTATGTTGGCACACCCGAAGTTACCACACATTAGAACTCCACACATCGGAGCACCATGGAACACACCAATGCACCGTATTTCAATGGTGTCTACCACTATATATAGATAGGGACTCTCGGATAGAGAGTACAAGAGGATACAACTATTCTATAGGGATTAGGAAATCAACAATACAAAAGGATAAGGAAATAATGTCTTGGACTCCAAGTCTAACATTAATTTGTACTTTCCTAATATTGTTAAATATATTTTGTATCCAATTAGGATAAGAGAAAAAATCCTAACACGAGAAATTTCTTTGATCTTATATGTCATTTTTGATATACTTTTATGCATGACATAAGATTATTTAAGGTGTGCCTAAGGGATAAAGGTGACTCTAGAAGAGTATTTTTGTATATAGGGGAGCGAGAGAGGGAGGGTCAAGAAAGTACTCCACCATACATAGACCCCCTAGGACACCATAATATCGAACCATGAATGCAGATACCGAAAACCAATGCTTTAGCAGTTCCACCACCTACTGACTACTAACAATTCCAACCAAGATCTCTTGATTGATGAGGGAATGCGGGAAGCACTGCAAATAAAGCAGATAGATCAAAGGCACACCACAAAGATGAAATATCACAAGTACCACCCCACCCTAGACCTCCGCAAGGAAAACTATAACCGAAATCCTTTTTAGGCTCTGCCCATTCACAAGGACTCAATTATATGAGTGAATGAACAAGTACTCTCCTAAACTATGTTCTTCCTTTCATACTGGCATTGACTGATGCAAAATTCTATGCTCATTACATGGTTGGTGCTTTCCCATAGGTCATTCTTCAGGAGAAGTCTTGAAACTCCACTAGTCAATTAACATGCTATGGTCTCAACGCCCTTATGAGGTAGTGATTAGTTTCACACGCCTTAAGCCCGCGAGCAGTTAGGAAGATTGGCCGCAATCAGAGTGGTACCACCCATCCACAGATCGACCTCAATACATGCATTTCAAACTTTCATCTTGGAGTGGAATTTGGTGTCTTTCTGGTCAGTAATGGAAGTAGTTGATGACTCAATCCCCTGTTACTACTTTGCACTGAAGAATAGATAAACCATAGAAGTTAACTACACATTTAACTACACTATAATTGTGGGAATTATGAATAATGATAAATTGATTCTGATGGGTTTTATTGATAGAGGATGTCTTTTCAGATTTAGACCCAAGTAGAGGAATCCAAGATGAAGATTTGTATCCTCTCTGACATAGGTTAGTGGTTCATGCCCATTAGTATTTATGTTTAACAAATCTAGTGCATCTACATGCTTCTTAAATAAGACCTTCATGTCCAATGTTATAATCAAGATATATAAGCAAGATTTTCTAGTGATTTATGATCATGTCATTTCATATACTAAATGCCTTAATTAGAGATGTGTCATGGGATGCTTAATGTTCACGAGTTAAGAAGGATAAAAGGATATATGTCTATCATGTTTCTTAGTAATGCTTCATGTAAATTCTCAAGACTATGAGTTTAAAGGCAAGTAAGATTTCCATACTTCCATGGTTATGTGATATAAACATGTATTAAGATTCTAAGTACATATAGGCTATTAAGAATTCTCATACACAGATGTCGCCATGTATTAATATTCCAAGTAAAAGCATGTCATCAATATTTCTTATATATGTAGAGATCTAAGAACTCAAAAGTTATTTTGATTCCTTAGAATGATTAATATATTAAATCTAAGCACAATGTGAGAATATGAGTTACAAACATATTAGGACATTGTCCAATTTTCAAGATGAAGGTATTATTTGAACCAGAATATAGTGTAACTTGAATTGAGGATGATATTATAATATTATTATGATTTATGTTATACATTAAGTTGTAAGATGAGATTCTATAAGATCCATATATTAAGATTTAATATTTAAGCTCATATGAATGCATGAAGATTAGACTTAGTGATATTTTATATAAATTGAGTCACTTTGTCATAAATACATTTCTTTTTTAGATATTTGATACTTAAGTACTCTCATATACTTAGCATTTCCATACTCAAAATCCGTCCATCTAATAATAACAAGTTAAGTCATTCTATCAAATTAGAGTGTTAGATTAAAGTTTATCCAGCTATAAAAATATTAAATTTAGATTCAGACTTAGGTTACTCACTGTGTGAGTAGCCATATATTGAATAAAGATACATGATAAGGGTTTTAAATCTAATCTCAGTTATGTAGTAATTGAGATTCATATTCAGATGTAGATCCAATGTAGAATTTAAGAGTAGAGATTCAGATTCTGAATTTAGTACATGTTCAGTACTTAGTATCTGATTTTAGATAAGTTTAGATTTAGAATTTAGTAAGCTTAGACTTGAGATAATTAATTATGAACCTTCACATAATACATTATATGATAAGTCCTCATTCATAGAGTCTCAGGACAATTCAGAGGCATCTTTTGCCAATTCAAATAAGTGTTTACTCCATTTCAGAGGGTATATTGTGCCAACAAAGGGTGTGTTGCACCATGGAGGACACTTCGGTGTCAACAGCGGGCACGTTGTTCCAACAGAGGGTGTGTTGCACAATAGAGGACACTTTGGTGTTAACATAGGGCATGTTGAGCCAACAGAGGGTGTGTTGCACTATAGAGGACACTTCAGTGTCACAGACGAGGACTTATCGTATAATGGTGGCCATAATCAGATAAAAGTCATAAATAAAAGATACCTTAGTTCAGAGCATGCACATAATCTCATTTATAAGTATAATGAAAGAGATTAAGACAAGAGAGACATGACATAGGCCATGTGTGCAAGTCATGTGGCTCAAGTACCAGAGTGCAGGATGATTCAAATACATAACACATGCCTAGAGTGCAGGTTATGTGACCTAGGAACCTACGTGCAGGTCATGAGACCCAGATACCAGAGTATATGTCTCCAGAGAAAGATAAGTAAAAAGATAAGAACCAAATTAAGGAGAGAAGTAATATTTACATTTCATATTTTATACAGAGTTTAATGTTAGTTTCATGCTTATAATGTTCAAAAATTATTGTAGCATTTCATTTCTTCAGTAATGTTTATAATAGAATACTCATGCCACTTACGCTAACAATCATTTTTCCAATGCATGGTTGGGGACGAGATGGCCGCAGGTGAGGAGCATAAGTAGCATTCAGAGACTTGGAGCACAAAGATAAAACATAATAAGATCTAGTGAGGTGCTAACTATAAGATGATCCTCAGGTTTATAGACTCAGCTATATGTTAATGTTTAGAATTTTAGAGTAGAGGCTCAAGATGTCAAATGTGTTTTTCATGTAATAACATTATTTAATAGAATTTTAGAGTAGAGGCTCAAGATGTCAAATGAGTTTTTTCATGTAATAACATTTATGATACTTCTGTGGGAACAATCTTGAGAATGTTTTAATAATTCAATTTGTGTGATTGATTATTGTTGTTATGAATGGCAGTTTTCTGTAATGCCCCCTTGAGTGTACGAGTTATGGATAACTCTATGTTGCTTCTGCTATATTCATGTGAGTGCTTAGGGAGGATCCTACATGTATGTATCTACCCTAAAAGAAAGTTACTTTTCTTCCAATAAGGAGTATTACCATGTAGGATGTACGTATGGAAATTTTTGGGATGACCTTGAGATATTTTATGGATGAGATTGGCTTTGCCTAGATAATGCATACCTAGAGCCTAATGAGGCCAAACTAGGAAAGAGCTTGGAAGGATCAATAAAGAAATTTTATCATATGTTTGATCCTCCCAATCTAGCTAGATGAATCCATGCTAGCATATGATGATGTTTGTGGATTGCATGAAAACATTAGCACAATGAAAAATTGACTAAATTTGGTAACCCAGATGAACCAAAAAATTTACTTACTGGTGGATTTGTATGTACAAAAGTAAGGTACAAGTTAGATTTCATGCAAGTATGTAAAGTGCACACAAATTGTTATGCAAGTATGCAAAAACTTTAAAAGATCAATTATTATAGAAGAAAATATGTGAGACCCGAACTCTCATTGAAGGAGTGGTATTAAGACATGTTGTGGGTAATCCCAAGTGAAGGAAAAGACAATGTAGGAATAATACCCAAAAGTCTATGGGACTAGAACATGTGGCTAGAACGTTGTATCTCCTAATTATAAATAAGAGAACACCCTAGACTAGACTCCTTTGAAAATGAGTTGAAACCACTTTTTTCTATTTTAATCATTGAGAACTCTAGATGTCCTGGAAGGAACTATACCTAAAATAAAGGGTGTGTAATGATCTGGTGGCATTCTATATGAAACGTGTAATATCTTTTTTTTGGTCAGTCAAAAAGTGTGTTACTATAAAACCAAAAACTTTGGGCACAGAGCACCCCATTACATCACAAGGAGCTAAAAAGCTTGACCAAGGGTCATATACCCCACGCAGGGGGTATTACACTAGACCTAAATATAACAATCACTGAGAAGAACATCAAAACTAACAAGACTAAATACCAGGCATTCCTACCAGGAGAACGATATATTACAACCTGCGGATACATGCAATAAGTCCACCCACAAATAGTAACTACAAATTACAATATGTCATCCACCAGGTAATCCTTCCTGGAATAACATGACTAGCTACAGATCATCTTAGATCACCAGAACCATCACATTCCACCAACAGAGAAAAGCGAGCCTAAGAGGTTCAAAACAATCCTATTATTCTTGGCACGGTACCAACTGTCTAATAGAAACACCCACAAAGTGTGGTCCCATGCCAACAATTAGAGGATTCAACTAACATTCGAAACCACGCAACCACAATGCTGATGTCCTGCAATAGAACCAACAACCAACTTCTTACAAAGAGGCTGCTCGTCAACACCTTAGGGGTGTTCCTACATCCAACAAAGAAGGGGGTCAGGATGAAGGATCTGATCCCAGTAGCTCCTTGTTGTAGATTAAACCAGGAGCAAGCTCCAAGGAGAATAAGGTCAAACACCTTGAGGGTGCTCTACCTCATAGCAACAAGAGCCAACCACTAAAGAGCTCGATTCCCCTATTTGCACAGGAGCATTTTGTCGAGCAATCGAATGGCGTCCAAGCAACATCATCAACGGAAGACGTTTAGGGAATGAGCCCTAAGAGAACTCCCCCTATCATGGACATCGGAGCAGAAGGGACATGCCGCCAGGAGCCGAAATGCGCCCACACGTCGAGGACACCACGCGAGGCAAGTGCCTGGATCCACCCTGTCGTCGAACACATGGCCTGCACCCAGAACCAAGAAGACAGCACACCCACAAGCCGCAAACCTCCTTGCTGAATTAAGCAGTGAGAGCCGCCTGAATAGAGAGCCCGTCGAGGAATCCAACGGGGAGATCCATTACGTTGCGCAGTGTCATCCAGTGTCGAACAGTGAACGCCACACTACTCCTGGAGGAGGAACCCCCATCGAGCATCAGGAACTCCTAGCCACCCATCGATGATCCGCCACCGTGGTGCCAAAGCAGCATCCAACCACAACCAAGGGTCGCATCACCCTGGCAACCAGGTACTTGGGAGGAGGAGACAAGATGTCAGTAAAGGAGGGGCAAATCACCCCTTTCTTCACCAGTGATGTGGCAGCTCGGAACCTAGATCTGGATGGAACGACCCCTCTCCAACCATCGCTCTTGAACGGTGTGGAGTCGACCAAGTCGCCACACCGGCTCATTCCTAGGTCTAGATTCCTCGCACGCCCCCCATCTCTCATCCACCTAGGCTTCCGAGGAGCACCCCATCGATTTGGCTAGACCTCTCCCTAACTCCAGAGTAGCCACCACAACCTTCATCTACAAGCTCCGACCAAGCCGTTGGAGGCCAGGGGAGGGACGCGCAGAGACGCGTACCCACCCCCTAACGGCAGCCGCTAGGGAGATCCTAGAAAGAAAGCAGAGTGGAGATCCTAGAGAGAAGGAAAGTAGGCCAATGTTTAGTCCACTGTCGAATATGATAAACATGTAATATCTTACAACTATAAAATACTTACAATTGTTCCTTTTTGGTGATTTGAACAAATGATTTCAACATATGCATGTGAATCTTAGATGGACCAATTTAGTAAATAGATATGATAGGTAAATTTACTAGATTTAAAATAATTTATGCTATAGTGCATGTAAGCTTCAGGGTTTCCTTGTTCAGTACAAGTGAATGAGACATAAAACCATAACAATGTTTGAGACCCTTATTTTGTGATAAAGCATGAACAAGGAAAAATAGAAAATAAAGTTTATAACTTCTCAGATAAAATTGTGTATGATAGAGCCCAAAGTCAACCCTAGGGTCAAGTAGGGAATATATAGAGGTACATGAGACATGAGGGTCCATGAGAGAATTTCACTCCACATGCACACCGTGCTTTAGGAGGTAGGATATGATCACTCCATAAGTACCTATACCCCTAGAGGCCCTAATAGAGTTAATTAAGGCAATGACAAATGAGAAATATGTAAATAATGGAAAGACTTATGTAATCATAGTTTGTGTAAGTACAAAATATAAAATTTATGTTGTGCACAAACTCAAGGGACCTGCCAAAATCACTTTCTTCTTGGGTTAATGACACTTAAGAACTCATTGGAGTTAGAAATTGTAATACGCTGGCCCGTTCCCCCACTTTAGACTCTTGATGTCCTCATCAAGGATCAACAATAAGGTCTATTGTAACATCCTAATTTTTGGAACCAAGCAAGTACATGATAAACTTATATGATGAAAATGAAGAAACTTTAATAGTTTGAAATCGAGACATATGGACTAATTATATTTTACTCGAATTTCAATTAATCGAGTGAGAGTACAATCCTAGGGATAAATTTACCATATTATGATAATATTTTGGATTCACTTAGATTTAAGTTTGATATATAAGTTGAGTAGAGAGTTCCAGCAAATTCTAGTGACCTTTTCATATAAGAAGAAAGCTTTATACATAACAGGGTTTTTTGTATAAGTGACCAATATTGAGGTGTATATGCATTCTAGACCATATTGTCATAGTTGGATGTTCAAGTTTCTATGAAGAGACAATGACTCATGTTAAGAGTTGTTTTTATTTAGAGACAAAGAGGAGAAACTAATGATGAGTCCAGTTTATATAAATAGAGTTTTGTGCATGGGTGTGAGAATATTGATAAATCTAGTAAAAGTTAGAAGATTTGGTGACTCAATAGAAAATTAGGATTTCTACAACCACACCAGATATAGTTATTTAGATCTTTTGATAATGTTATATTGTGGTTATACAAGATTTAATATATGAAAATATGTTTGATAAGAGGATTCAGAATGTGGTCGCCATTTCCTACCTAGATGAGTAGGAGCTTTCTCCATAATCCTAGTAGCACTGGATCTACACAAGACTCCCTAGATATTAGAACTTCTAGTCAAAACAATCCACTAATGGAGCCATATTTGGAACCTCGACACCAATGCAATAAAAAAGGGCCTATCGAGTTCTGGAGGAAAGTTGAGTGTCCATGGAATCTAGGTAGTTTCAATATGAAAATTTCATACAAACATGACCCTATATAAAGGAGTAGATGGATGTGAAGGTGACATTAGAAGAGGGGAAAATACCCAACAAGGGTGAGAATGGAAGAGTCCATGTTTAGGGGTTTTGACTTCTTCCCAACCCATGAGTATGTGGAGTGGCGGAAGTTATAGAGAAGGGAAAGGGTTGTTGGAGTTCCACATGTGCGGGGATGTATAAGGAACAAAGTATAGAGAGTGCAATATGAACCCAAGAATGATTCTCAATGGTACAACTCTTCCTAGCATCACCAGATAGGATTCACCCAATTTGACTTGGTAGGTTTGCAAAGTCGATCTTAGTACATAAGGTTCTTTGTTCGGGTGAGGAGGTTCTTAATCGAGTCTAGGAGGTATGTATCAAGAGTCGCACCTTCAAAAGGGACAATGGATATGATGCTCTTTTTCACATAGGAAATATAGCAGCATGTGTGTGAGTTTGAGAAGATAGGTTGAGGAAGAAGTTGTGAAGCCCTCCACAAAAGTGAGATTACTCAAAACAAAACTGTGAAATAAAGATTAATAAGCAAATTACTGGAAAATGCTGAAAATTAAAACTTTTTTCATAAAATTATCAAACAACAAAAACTTTTACATACGAGTCCTTTCATGCCTCAAAGCACTTGTGTGTACCATTAATCTATTACCAGAGAACCTATTCCAGATCATATATACATATATCCACTACAACTATACACAACAAGACACACAGGCCCACCACACATCGAAAGCACATTCACAAAACATCTACAAAACATCCCCAAGGACCCGAGTGTACCAGGACGACTCTAGCACTCTAACAACAAAAGGCATCCAATAGTACTTCCAACCTTGTCAGCTACTGTCTTTCCTGCTGCTCCTCAACCTCTATTGCACGATCTCTACCTCCTCATGCACATCCACCTAAAAAGGATGTGGGAAACCCATGGGGTGATATTCCAAATCACAGCGGGACATATAACTCTCCACCAACTCTATTATTATCACAGATAAGAGACTTATAATGAGTAGTAACGTTATAACCATGATTAGTAGGAAATCATTATTAACAGGATGAGAAATTACTATTGAGTTCTGTGAGATCTTAACATTATAAAGGGAATATGAAGAACATGTATATTTTCTGTCAACAATATTGTATAAAACCAAGCAAGGCCTCATCCAATGTTTCCGTATTTGATCATATACATGTATACTACACAGATGATTACATATTTTATTTTTCCCTGAGGATTTGAGTCATACCACCCAAATCCAACCGACCACTGCAAAGTCAAAATTGGTGCCACACAAGGTCTAGCGGAAGAGCTGGTATCCACGACCTTCCCATGCCTCTTGGTCAGCACAAGAGAAAACACCAAAGAGACATATCAGTCAATGCAACAATGACATATAGTCAAGCTCAGGCATTGGCTCACGCATGGCTATCCACATATATAATCATACCTATCCCACCTTGGTACATGTATGGCACTAGAAGAATAGGCTCACGCATGGCCATTCTAATAAGGAGTAGCTCATGCATGTCCCTCCATATCACCACAAAATCGACTCAGGCATGGTCGTCTCTCATAACATGTAATTAAGGATGTAAGTAAATACTCTACTTGCACCCCACATATTAAAAAATATGCGCTCCGAGTTAAATGCATTTCACCATCCAACAGATGCTAACACTAAATGGATATATGGGACAGGGAAAGCTACAATATTAGATTCCACTTGATTAGTTAGGTCATTTAAGTGTTATTTAGCATCAATCAAGTTACAAAGTATAAACTTTAAACAGGTTCTACAAAATAAGGGCATAATACATCACCAGAAGGTAATTGAGCATATAAAGTGTAATCTCATCACATTATCAGTTGATGCTTGTCATTCTCCATGATTTCCAT
This sequence comes from Alisma plantago-aquatica, assembly GCA_963693085.1. NCBI lineage: Eukaryota > Viridiplantae > Streptophyta > Magnoliopsida > Alismatales > Alismataceae > Alisma > Alisma plantago-aquatica. Next base: position 585,006,146 of record OY856411.1, read on the forward strand.
CACAAGGACCACATATTTTGGGGTAGCAACCCCTCATCATCACCGAGAAAATTATCATCTCATATAAGGCAATAAGCCATCATTAGGTCATAAGATCATTTACCTCCTCTTTCAATTATACCAACATCTCACATGCCTCATAAGGCCCATTCAAACATATTATAAATACCACAGCTCATACCTGGCTATGCTTATCAATTGGTATTACTTGCATGGTTAGAGACTTGTAACAAGAAGGATCATACTTCATTACCACTATCATTTCATAAAGATTCAAGTCATTCATATTACATCATTAAGGTTAGGGTTCTCTTTACCCGATTAGGGTTTACAAGGTTGGAACAACAATCAACCTCTATCATTCCTTTTATAATCACTATGGAATATGTTACAAGATTAAAGGTTATAGAAAACATCACTCCTTTATCATCCATACAACCACCCATAGGGTATCACATCATATCATGTAACCCTATTATCAGCATGATGTAACATGACCACTATCACAAGGTATCAATTTAGACTATCATATAGTGTATCAGTTGATACTTACCATAGGGTGTTGACTTGTCATAACCATAACATGTCGACTACTACTATGCAAGGCACACGGGATACCCTTACAAATGGTGTATCCGTTTGGCACTCATGGTGTCGGGTTAAAATCACAAGAGGTGTATCTGTTTATCCCTTCTTGAGAGTGTGATAGACAACACCACCTAGAGGTGTGACGGCCAACACCACCTAAAGGTGTGACAACCAGCTCCACCTAAAGGTGTGACGGCCAACACCACCTAACGGTGTGACGGCCAACACCACATAAAGGTGTCAGGAAACCAAAGCATGTTAGGAAACCCTAGGTGTGATGGGCATCTCAAAACATGTCGGGCAACCATAGGTATGTTGGGTTGTTAGGGTTAGGGTTTTAGTAGGGAATCATGGTTCAAGGTGTATCAGGTAACCTTACACAAAAGTGTGTCAGGCTCTACAACCAGGGTGTCACAATTTAGCCCTCAAAGCAGATCAACTCACAAAAGGTACCCCCATGGTCATAATGGGTTGACTCCCTCCATGCATATTGGTTTAGGCAACACCTATCAGTTTGGGTACTCCAAGAGCATGACGAGCTAACTCCATCAAGACCTATCAGTTTAGCAACCATAAGCCATGATGGGCTAACCTCCTCAACACATGTCGGCCTAAGTATCTCCAAGTCATGATGACTTTCCACATGGTGTGCTAGTTTGTTGCATCACAAGTCATGACAACCTGCCCTCAATATAATGCATGTGCGTGGACTTATCATCTTCAACCTTAGAAATATGGGCCACTAGTCCATCTACTAACATGGCAAGCAGATGCAAGGTATGGATAGAAAACCAAATGAGATTCCATCAGCAAAATAGTTCTAAAACCACTAACAACTACTAGCATACAAGAGATGAATGATCTAGAGATGAAGAACAACATAAAAAGATGTAGAGTGAAAATGACAAAGGAGGTTAAGAGTTATATAACAGGCCTCAAAGATCACCACCAAGATCCAAGCTTCAAGGTCAAGCTTCAAGCTTCAAGCTCACAAGCTCAAGGTAGAAGATTTACCAGTTTGATCACCACTACACATCCAAGGAAGAAGATGAGACCAAGGTTAAGATGGCTCAAGATAGAAAGAAGGTATCCAAGATCCATGGCTGAGAAGAAGAAGAAGAAAGAAAGCTAGGAAACATAGCTTACCAAGGTCAAAGATGTAATATGATCAAAGAACACCCCAATTTGGAAATCGTCCACCAAGATCCAAGAGAGACTCCCTTGCTCCTTAAGCTTCTCAAGGTCATCCACCAAAAAGGAGAGAAAGAAAAGATGGCCAAAAAGATCCTCTTGCATGGAGAGAAAGAGGATTATATACTTAGGGGATGAGAGAGGGATCATGGAAGAGGTGTCATCACCTTAGGAGCTTAGGTGACACTTGTCCACAAAAAGGAGCTGCATGCACAAAATCATGCAAGACATGGTGATAAGGTCTAGGATAGGTCTCACCCTCTTGGTCTCCTACCAAGGTCATGCTCGATACCATATCTATGCACACCCATAAACTGATAGGGCATAACCCTACACACTCATAAACTGATAGGGCACAACCCTACACACTCACAAATCAATAGGGTACAACCCTAAACACTCACAAATAGATAGGGTACAACCCTACACACTCACAAACCAATAGAGTACAACCCTACACACTCACAAACTGATAGGTTACAACCCTACACACTAACAAACCAATAGACAGTCAATCCAAGGCTCTCTAACCAAAGACAACACATCTAGGTGCAAGGCACACCTCACTCATGTGTTTCAAACATCACAAAGGATGTTACCATAGAACCAAGGCCCAAACATGGCACCCATCTCTCTCTCTCTCTCCTCAAGATGATGTGAAGAGAGATAAGGAACACTCTAGAGGTGTCAAACTTTAACATCAACCCCTACTCTGGGTGAATTGCAACTTGCACTAAAACCTCACCACAAAACACAAACATCATCCAAATAAGCTCAAACAAGAAACTTAAACTTTCTACAAGCCCTAATTACGTCTCAGACGATTATAGCAAGGTGCTAAAAAACATACTTAGGAAAAAAAATAGGGTTATCCCAATACATGGGCCAGGATCCTTACAAGCCATAAACCCCTAATAGGGATTTTTCCCTCAAAATCCTAAAAGAAAAGGGAGGAATACTTCCTCTTCATCTCTTCTTCAAGTTCCCAACGACTTCCTCAACACCATGATGATGCCAAAAGAACCTTCACAAGCATAAGGTCCTTCCCCTTCAGCTTCTTAACTCTCTAGTGAAGGATCAACACTGGACCTTCCACATAGGTCATAACCTCATCAAGCTCCACCTCCACAAGCTGCAACACTAACTTTGTATCTAGATGGCACTTCCTCAACATACTCACATGAAACATTGGATGCAACCTATGAAACTCAGGTGGAAACTTCAACCTGTAGGTCACCTTCCCAACACATGCCACCACTGGGTAAGGTCCCATAAACTTGGGGGCCAACTTATCCTTCTTTCCAAACCTTAGAACATCTTTCTAAGGAGGGACTTTCAAATATATCTTATCTCCCATTTAGAACTCTAAGGGTCTATGACGGTTATCTACATATGACTTTTATTTGTCCTGTTACCCCTTCAACTATTCCTGAATTACTTTGATCTTTTCTATCATCTGTTGGACAAGCTTAGGACCAAGAAGTTGATACTCACCTAACTCATGCCAATACAACGAAGATTTGCAACGCCTCCCACACAATGCCACATAAGGCGCCATATAAATACTACTCTGATAGAAGTTGTCATAGGAGAACTATATCAAGCTAAGATGTCTATCCCAACTTCCTAAAAATTGAAGAACAAGGGCTCTCAACAGATCCTCTAAAGTCTGAATAATCCTCTCAGATTGACCATCTGTCTGTGGGTGAAAACAATGCTAAAATTTAACTACGTACCCGGAGCTGTGTGCAGTCACTCCCCAAAATGACTCGAGAATTGGGGACCTCTATCAAACATGATAGTTGTTGGAACACCATGCAAATGCACTATCTCATCCACATAGATCTGGGCAAGCTTCTCTGCTATGAACGTTGTCTTCACGAGACGGAAATGCGCTGACTTTGTCAATCTGTCAATGATCACCCATATGGAATCATGACCTCTGGTTGTCCTAGGCAGACCAACCACAAAGTCCATAGTCACATGATCCAACTTCCACTGTGGTATAGGCAACGGTTGCAACATTCTTGTAGGATTCTGATGCTCAGCTTTAACCTGCTGACATACAACACATATCACAATGAACTTGGCCACATCCTTCTTCAAGCCTGGCCACCAATACATATCCTTCAGATTCTGATACATCTTGGTGCTACCTAAATGCATAGCTTACATGGATGAGTGAGCCTCTTCCAGCACCATCTTCCTTAAGTTATCAATATTAGGAACCACAACTTTTCCATGGTAACAAACTGTCCCATCATATGACTTGTGGAAGCCATCATGCTTCTCGCTGCCGAACTTTGATCTAATCTGCTATATCACAGTGTCAATCTACTATACCTCTTTGATCTATTGTCTTGGTGTAGGTTTCATCTATAAATGTGCCAACAAACCTGCTAGCAAGGAAACTTTGAACTTAACATTCATGTGATGCAATGAGACCAACATGTCTCGCTTGTAGCACATCAAAGAATTCAATTGGGCTTTATCCATAGGCAAAGATGAAGACTTCCTACTCAATGCATCTGTCACTACATTCTCTTTCCTGAGATGATAATCTATCGAGCAGTAGTAGTCTTTAATTAACTCCATCATGGACGATGTCTCATATTCAACTCCTATTGTGAAAAGATGTACTTCAAGTTCTTGTGATCCATGAAAATCTGACACTTCTCCCCATACATGTAGTTCCTCCAAATCTTCAAAGCATGAACTACTGCATCTAACTCTAGATCATGCGTTGGATAATTCTCCTCATGTTTCTTAAGCTATCGGGAAGAATAGGAAACCACTTGCTTGTCCTGCATCAGAACACACCCCAAGCCATTCCTAGATGCATTATAGAAGACTATTTATCCTTTTCCTTGCTCAGGAAAAGCCAAAATCAGTGCACTTGTCAACTTCTCCTTCAACACCTAAAAAGCATGTTGTCATCTTTCGTCCCAGATGAATACACATCCTTCCTCAATAACTTTGTTAGGGGTAAGGCGATATCGTTGAAGTCCTTTATAAACCTTAGATAATGGCCTACCAAACTTAGAAACCTACGCACTTCTATCGACATCTTAGGATGCTCCCACTCTGTCACTGACTCCACCTTCTTGGTATCCACACACACTCCCTCAAAAAATTAGGAAAGCTACCTTCTTCAACCAGGACTAGCACTTGCTAAACTTAGCATAAAGATGGTGTTGTCTCATCACGGTCATTGCCTAATGAAGATATTGTTCATATTGTTGACTGTCCCGACTATATATCAAGATGTCATCTATGAAGACCACCACAAAATGATCAAGAAACAACCAAAACACTCTGTTCATCAAATCCATGAATTTTGTTGGTGCATTGGTTAGCCTAAACGGCATAACCAAGAACTTGTAGTGACTGTACCTCGTCCTAAAAGCTGACTTAGGTATGCCATCCTCCTTGATCCTCAATTGGTGATATCACGATTCAGACCTATCTTTGAGAACATCGTCGCACCATGCAATTGTCAAATAGGTCATATATCCTCAATAAAGGATAATTATTCTTTATCGTCACCTTGTTCAGTTGTTTCTAATCTATACACAACCTCATAGACCCATCCTTCTTCTTCACAAACAACATTGGAGCACCCCATGGCAATGTACTCGGCCTGATGAAGCCTTTGTCAAGCAGTTCTTGCAACTGTATCTTCAACTCTACCATCACTATCAGAGCCATCCTGTATGGTGTTTGAGCTATTGGTTGTGTGTCGGGAACCAGATTGATCTCAAAATAAATCTCTTAAGGTAGGGGAACACCTGGAAACTCCTTAGGAAACATGTCCTCAAACTCTCTAACAACTTGCACCTCTTGAATACTAGGACTCCTCAACTCAGTATCCATCACATGAGTCAAAAACGCCTCACAACCCTATCGTAAAAGCTTCCTTGCCACCATAGCTGGTACTAGACACATCAGAAGAATCTTCCTATCTCCTTGGAAGATCCACATCTCACCACCATTGATAAACGTCGCCTGCTTGGAACCACAATCCAAGACCATACTTCTCCAAGGTATCCATTCCAAGGATTACATCAAATCCATGCATGTTAAGAGGTATGACATCCACTTGAATGTTATGCCCCAAAAAGAAGAGTACATAGGATGGACACCTCCTGCAACGCTATATAACTGGATAACAAGGTTTCTAACAACAAGCTATTCTTCTTACGACTAATAGGAAAAAGACAACTGTCAATAACTTCACGAGTGATGAAAGAGTGTGTTTCACCTGGGTCAACCAAAATAGATACAAAGAAAGAAGAAGACATATTAGAATGAAATAACTCCATCTAACTTGTCACTACTCGTGGGTTGACCACCACCTCCGGATGACTCATAGTGTGAGGCCCCTAAACTCATTTAATGAGTTGAATGAGCTTAATTATCATAATTGAATGCTTAAAACCCTAATCTAACCTTGATTAGTTCTAAGTATCTTGTTAAACATCATGGAAAATCAAGAAAAGCTAAGATGTGAATCAATAGTTGAGATTGAATCACCTGAGATAATTAATGACAATTATAGTGTTAATCATTAAGTTATATAAGTGCCTAAGATGCGATTAGTGTTTCGATTAGTTGAAACAAGCTAATTAGCATGATTTTTACTTTGGGGGTGTAGAGAACCTTGTGCTTGAAGTTTTTCAAAAAGAATCACCTCAATCAGACATCTGAGGTGAAAGTTATAGCATTCTTAAGAACCCGGGTTTGGTTTTGCAATTTTCCCAGTAATATACCCCTTTAGTGGTCGGCTACTTTGTCACTTATCTTCTTCCTTCCCAAATGATTCCCCGATAGAATAGGGAACCGATGGTAGCGACGCACAGTGCCCCGCTTGACTAGCAGCTAGGGCAGAAGTGGGGGCGGCTGTTTGGGCTTGGTAGCTCGTCTATAACAACTCTCCACCTCCGTCCACCCTCCTTACTTTTTCCTTTGCCCACCCTAGCAACGCCCGACCTGTAGAGTAGAGTCGCGGCCAGTAGTAGGCCGACCAGCAGGCGAGCAACAATGTGGGATGGCAGCCGTTTAGGGCTCGGGAAGGGCCGATTCAGTGGCGCCTTAATCCTCCGCCACTTCCTCATCTCCTACCTTGCTCCATCTGTGCCTGACCAAGCTAGGGCGGCGCCCCCTTACAGGTGCTGTGTCGTCCAGCCATAGCTACTGTTGTGTGCCCAGCAAGGAGCATGCAAGGAGCCCGTTTGGTGTGGGAAACACTTCGAATCGATCGCCTTGAGTCCGACCCTGAAGCCTAGGTACAAATCCGCAGCCCCCATCTTTGATTTAGCTCCTAGCTGAGCTTGTGTCTAGCCTGTATGTGAAGAGATGTACTGTTCCATTGCAATAGGTCCAGACCTAGGTCATTTTAAAGTTGAAGATGACTTGCGTATGCCCGGAAATTGGTCTCTAGAAGCATTTCTGGACGAATCTGGACATCCCAAACCTGTGAGTAGTGTTTCACTCACCTATCATGATTTAGCTCTGGTGTTCGGAAATTTTTGATTAATTGTGCATTTTTTGCTAATAACAACAGCTATCAGGCATTGTGCGGTATTTGACGTTGCCTGACTTTTTATTTCATAAATCGCTTCTTTACGCTTTGAAATGATCTAGTTTAGCATCTGATCAGTGTGGATTGGACCAGTGAATTTTCATGGTTCATTGGATAAATTAGTAATACACGACCAATAACGTTATGGTTTGGGTATAAACCCAGACTGTTACATGGTAGAAATTGTTCTAAAACTCTAAAACCCTACCTTTCTTGCTCCTTATGTTTAGGATTTGTTCATTTAATAAAGAAAGGTGCTAGATGGACAAATTCCTAGCTTACTCTTGGATTTTCTACCCTACCTGCTCGAGATTTCTTCTGTGTGGGGTTTCATCTTCACATTAGAGGCAAGATTTATAACTTGCTCCACGTTTATTTCTTACAATAAACTTTCTAGATCATGTTCTTGCTTGAAAATGATGATTCATGCACTAAAAAGCTAGGCTTGACTTAGATTTCGATTTTTATAATGTTCCCTGTTCTGATTTTAGTTATATATGAATCTGTGATCATGTGTGTGTTAGCACTAAGGTATAATGTGACTTGGATCAGGTTGTTTGACAACCAATGTTCACCCCTTAGGTCAGGTTTTGGACCAATTAGAAGTTTAATGATCAACCATTAAATACCCTACTGATGTTATCAATCAATGTTGACATTAGCTTGATATTTGATGCTGATTAAGGAATATAGTGTTGATCTAACAACCTATAGTGATTTAATGATCACTAATGATGGTGGATTAGGTCTTGACCATTTATGGTGAGTTAATCATATAGTTTTAGCATCAATTAATCCTTAGACCAATGGTTTCTTAGGTCTTGATGCAATGGTCAAACATATATTGTAATTCATGGTTTTAATATAATGAACTTGACCTAATGGTCAAAATATAATGTTTATTCCTCCAATAAAGTGGAATTATGGATAATGTAATATGTTGGTCCTAATAATGAGATTTAGATGATTTCCTTTATATGATCAACTTAAGGATTTTACTTGTTAGCAATGGATGGCTTGTTCTAAATGAACAATTGATTGTGGGTTTTAGACTACTCTCAATGGAACTTTTTGTGTTGTTAATCAAAGGATGTCTAGGGTTAGATGGTGACTCTTTTTAGAGCACAAATTAAGGACTTCATAGGTGGTTTATCCAAGGTGTTTACTTATGTAAACAACCAATAGTCTTACCTTTTAAACATCCAATGGTTCTGGGTGATATTGTGGTATGGTGATATGGGTTGAATGATGATGGAACAAATGGAGGGTTACCCTTAATAAGTTAGTCTTACCTATTCATGCATATGAATAGAAGGGATGATAACCATATTGTGTTGACATGTAACCCTAATGAGGTATAGCTTGTTATACCTATCTTTAATATAACTAAATGATGGTAATTGGGTATGAATAGTCCTTGAATGACTAATACAAACATGGAGTACTCTATTATTGTTGAAAACGTAGTATGATATAACCTGATAGTTACACTTTGATTTATGTGCGGGTTCATATTTGAGAATAGTATGGAATGTGATGGTGATGCTTCACCTTATGCATCTATGATCCAATGCGGGTGCTGTGAGTTAGGGTTTGGGTATGAGTGTTGATTACTAACATTGACATAATTTATCATGTTGAACCTAACTCTAATGCAATTAGATAAAGATGAGTATTCATGTTTAACTTTCTTATATGATAGAATGATGGTAGAATAACCTCCTTACTATGATCATAACCTTGATATGTTAATTGGTGGTTATTATATCTACATGGTTGATACTTTCTTAAGCTAAACATGTGCATAATGAATATGATGAGAGTTAATCATATCTAGATGCATTGCATGTTTATTTAATTAAGGAATGTTCTTAATGTTAATATAACCCTTCTATGATTGTTTATGAATATATCCTAGCTCATTAATGCAATATTGTGTTGATTTGGTGTATTAAATGTAAGTAATGTTGTTGAGCCTTGTTATAAGGCATGCAAAGATAATGATGATCTTGTAGGGAATAGTATGATGGACTTAATGACCCTTTGGGCATGGTTGAGCCCTGAATGAGGTGTGATCCTCTTATGTTCATAAGGGTTGATACCCTATGATATTGTGAAAAGGAATTATATCTTGTGATAATATGATGACTAGTGTAGTCTTGGGAATGGCAAGTGAATAGTACCATGTGATGATGAGATGAGAAATTATGTTTCATACATTTTTATCTTTTCAAGTTTTGATATTTATATGCTTGCTAGAAATGAATTAGGGTTTGTATGTCCACTTGTTTGATGCAGCCTTAATTCACCCAATTGGCATAACTAATCAAGTGCAACTCTAATCATGTAGTGCCATGTGCCGTAGAACCATCTTCAGTGTCAGAACTTGCTGGATGGTGAAATGAGTATTCCTAAGGGAAACTCGGAGCGCATATTGTTGAATATGTGGGGGTGGCAGGTTGAGGATATATCCTTGTCATCCACAATGCAGATTGTGGAGGTCGGCTATGGTCATGCCTCATACATCTGATGTGATTGAGAACGACTGCAGTTGTGTCTCTGTGGTTATAACATGATGTGATTAGAGGACAACTACGGTTGTACCTCAGTGATTGGGTTTGAATACCCTGGTTTCTAGTGCCATGACTTGTACCAAGGTCAGACTAGTGGTTTTCAGCTTGACTATATGTCGATGTGGTGGCAGCTTTGGCTGATATGTCACTGCCTTTTTACTCGTACTGACCGAGGGAAGAGATCTTAGGATATTGACACTCCTAGATCTTGTACGGAACTGAATATCCCTTCACAGGGGTCAGTTGGACTTTGAATGGTACGATTCAAATTCCCTAGGACGTAGTAAAAGATTTAATACAGCCGTGTAACATATTTGTTTAGGGTTATACATGAAGCTTCACATTGGATGATAACCCTTGTTTGTTCTCTTTATATAAAGATGATGCTTAGTGCAATTAAGAGATAGTAATTATACTTATGTGTGGATATGCATAAGACTATAAATGTGTACATACAGTAGTCATGCTTATGTTGATATCTATACTGCTAATCATGGTTATGCAAATACTCATGCTTATGTTGATAGCTTTGCTTATGATATTGATCTGTTCAAACTGCTAGACATGCTAATGTTGTTAGATATGCTGATGATGTTGGAATTATTCTTGTTAATATAGATAACATGCTACTAGACTTGCTGATGCTAGTTATGCATATGCTATTGAATCTCTTATACGGTTAATAAGGAAAATGATGATGGTCAGCTTGATGATGATAATTGTTATCTGCTCCTTTATGTATTTTGTTAATCATCAGTACTATTGATCTTATTTGTTATATCTGATTAAACTTATTAACTATTTAATTACATAAAAATGTTGTAATCAAGAAACGTTGTTGATGGTCATATCTCTTGCTGGGCCTATGTCTCACCCTTGTGGTTCGCCAAATTTGTTTTAGGTAATCGACAATGATGACAACAGAACCATGGAAGTAAAGAGTAACTACAATAATGAATCTTGGGGAAAGTTGATTAGATGTCTAGTGTGTCCTAGAATCATCCATGTACTCTCAGGTCCGAGCGAGATAAAGTTTGTATATAATGTTTCAAATGAATCAGACTTTTGTTAGCATATTAATGCTTGTTTGTGTGGCATAACATGGATACAAGAAAGATGTCGGGATCCTTCAAACATTTCTGAGTGGGTGTTGATGTTGAAATCGGTTTTAATTTACCCATATTTTTGTGTATGTGATTAATTAGCATTGATTGTGTTTTACATTTTAAGTAATCTCGTTTCGCGTGATGGGTCGCGATAGGTTGGTATCAGAGCTTTAGGTTTATTGAGTCTACAAGGACACTAGGACTTAAGACTAGGATGATGTCTAAGTTAGGAATGTGATACAAAAATATGGTGTGTACTGCCTAGTCTCAGTATTTGGGTGCCCTGGCCAGGTATTCAATTATTGAAGAAAGGTAAGTATGAAACTCTTAGATTGTTATATTTTTGATTACTCTGATCAATAGTCATTTTGAGACAATCTAAAGAGAATAATGAATAAGAAATCATGGTGTGAATATCTCAATCCTACCTTAAAGGAGATGAGAATTGCATCATTATCTATCAAAACTTGAATGTTTGGTTAATATAAGAGAATTATACAACACCGTGGTATCTAAATCTGAATACAAATAAGAAAAAGTGGAGTTCTTGAAAGATGTGATTCATAAAGATAATAAAGTAAAAGATAGATAAGTCTATACTTATAAAGTGAATCAAGGTATGAAATCTACATAAGATAGAGAAAACTCCTATAACAAGTACAAAATGAGAAGATGAATGGGAACAATGGCAAAGAAATAAGGTGGAACCTGAGTTAATCTCAGACCAACCTCTGTATGTAAGAAATTTTTAATGAAAAATCAGCATGGCATGTGAAAGAAATTAAAGGAGATGATCCATGTATAATGAAGAAAATGTGGAATATGATGATTTAATTGTTGATAAATGGTTGAAAAACATAATAAAATAAGACAACATACCCAAGTGTGATAAATAGTCATCAAGGAAGAAGTAAAGAGATATGTTAATCATGATGATACCAATGCTGATGGCAAGGAACCCAAAATGAAAAGGGTAAAATGATACATAAGAAGTTGTAATATGCATAATGAAAATAGAATTGGTTACCTTTTTGTTAGTGACCCTGAACAATGCTGCTATGATGTGGGAAGTATGTTTCCCTTTGTGTCTTTCCTTTCCAGGGAACAACTTTCAAGTGGACCATTGCCACTTGGTATGTGTGGATTCATTCTAAACATGAGGATGGATATCTTATTATAGAATAAGGTTGCTTGGACTATGGTTCCAAGATCATAACGTTTGTAATGAGTTTTCTTTTGTGCCTTCCAATAATTAGGAAGACTCCTTTTATATGTCTTGATATTTGTTATGTTGGTAAAAGCAGATGAGATAAGGATGTGAGTTCCTTATAGCACATCAGGTGGATACCAATGTAATAAATCCTAGTATCCAAGATGTAATAAAATGAGAAATATGTGGTTGGAGATGTTTATTAAATGAACATTCCAAGTATTCATCTCTCGTAGAGAGAGAGAGTTAATAATGATCCTATAAATGTTGTTTGTAAGGAAAAAAATAAAAGTGATTCTATAATGTTGTGTATGGTTCAGCGATAGCTGGGAAAAACCACTATCTAGGATAGATGGTTTGTTGGTTAATAAATATACAATACCATGTTCCTTTAAAATAAACCTATGATAAAATATCAATGCATAAGATTTAGATTGGACGATATAATTCACATGACCATGATGAGTTTAGAGTTATGTCCTATAGACTAACCAATGTACGAATATAATTTATGAATAGGAGGAACAGAGTGTTCCAGTCATGTCATACAAGTTATATCCAGCTTTGAATGATGACATATCAAAGTATTTCAAATATAGTCAAAAACATGATCAATATTTCTTCAAAAACCTTAGGGTTGCTGAAGCAGCAATAGCTATAAGACAAGTTGAACAAGAGTGAGATGTGGTTCATTAAATTTCTTTATGGGATCATGATATGTTTTTTTTATGTGGGAATTTTTGTGCTGACCCAAGATGAGATATGTATGAATGATGTGACATCACCATGATATGTAAGTAACCATGTGAAGGTAATAGGATGAGGTGCAAAGGAAGTACCCATCTTTATTTACCTTGGATTTCGGGGGCAAAATCCCTGTTAGGGGTTTATAGTTGTGAGGCCCCTAAACTCATTTAATGAGTTGAATGAGCTCAATTATCATAATTCAATGTTTAAAACCCTAATATAACCTTTATTAGTGCTAAGTATCTTATTAAACATCATGGAAAATCAAGAAAAGCTAAGATGTGAATCAATAGTTGAGATTGAATCACCTGAGGTAATTAATGATAATTGTAGTGTTAATCATTAAGTTATATAAGTGCCCAAGATGCGATTAGTGTTTCCATTATTTGAAACAAGCTAATTAGCATGATTTTTACTTTGGGGGTATAGAGAACCTTGTGCTTGAAGTTTTTAAAAAAGAATCACCTCAATCAGACACCCGAGGTGAAAGTTATAGCATTCTTAAGAACCAGGGTTTGGTTTTGCAATTTTCCCAGTAATATACCCATTTAGTGGTCGGCTACTTTGTCACTTATCTTCTTCCTTCCCAAACGATTCCCCGATAGAATAGGGAACCGATGGTAGCGGCGCACAGTGCCCCGTTCGACTAGCAGCTAGGGCAGAGGTGGGGGCGGCCGTTTGGGCTTGGTAGCTCGTCTCTAACAACTCTCCACCTCCGGCCACCCTCCTCCTTCCTTTTTTCCTTTGTCCACCCTAGAAGCGCCCAACCTACAGAGTAGAGCCGCAGCCAGTAGTAGGCCGACCAGCAGGATAGCATCAATGTGGGATGGTGGCCGTTTAGGGCTCGGGAAGGGCTGATTCAGTGGCGCCTTTCTCCTCTGCCACCTCCTCATCTCCTACCTTGCTCCATCTGTGCCTGACCAAGCTAGGGCGGAGCCCCCTTACAGGTGTTGTGCTGGCCAGCCGTAGCTACTATTGTGTGCCCAACAAGGAGCACGCAAGGAGCCCGTTTGGTGTGGGAAACACTTCGAATTGATCGCCTTGAGTCCGACCCTGAAGCCTAGGTACAAATCCGCAGCCCCCATCTTTTATTTAGCTCCTAGCTGAGCTTGTGTCTAGCCTGTACGTGAAGAGATGTACTGTTCCATTGCAACAGGTCCAGACCTAGGCCGTTTTAAAGTTGAAGATGACTTGCGTATGCCCGAAAATTGGTCTCTAGACGCATTTCCAGACGAATCCGGACATCCCAAACCTGTGAGTAGGGTTTCATTCACCTATCATGATTTAACTCTGGTGTTTGGAAATTTTTGATTAATTGCACATTTTTTGCTAATAACAGTAGTTATCAGGCGTTGTGCGGTATTTGACGTCGCCCGACTTTTTATTTCATAAATCGCTTCTTTACGCTTTGAAATGATCTAGTTTAGCATCTGATCAATGTGGATTGGACCAGTGAATTTACATGGTTCATCGGATAAATTAGTAATACACGACCAATAACGTTATGGTTTGGGTATAAACCCAGGCTGTTACATGGTAGAAATTGTTCTAAAATTCTAAAACCCTACCTTTCTTGCTCCTTATGTTTAGGATTTGTTCATTTAATGAAGAAAGGTACTAGATGGACGAATTCCTAGCTTACTCTTGGATTTTCTACCCTACCTGCTTGAGATTTCTTCTGTGCGGGGTTTCATCTTCACATTAGAGGCAAGATTTATAACTTGCTCCACGTTTATTGCTTACCACAAACTTTCTAGATCATGTTCTTGCTTGAAAATAATGATTCATGCACTAAAAAGCTATGCTTGACTTAGATTTCGATTTTTATAATGTTCCCTGTTCTGATTTCAGTTATATATGAATCTGTGATCATGTGTGTGTTAGCACTAAGGTATAATGTGCCTTGGATCAGGTTGTTTTGACAACCAATGTTCACCCCTTAGGTCAGGTTTTGGACCAATTAGAAGTTTAATGATCAACCATTAAATACCCTACTGATGTTATTAATCAATGTTGACATTAGCTTGATATTTGATGCTGATTAAGGAATATAATGTTGATCTAACAACCTATAGTGATTTAATGATCACTAATGATGGTGGATCAGGTCTCGAAAATTAATGGTGAGTTAATCATATAGTTTTAGCATCAATTAATCCTTAGACCAATGGTTTCTTAGGTCTTGATGCAATGGTCGAACATATACTGTAATTGATGGTTTTAATATATGAACTTGACCTAATGATCAAGATATAATGTTTATTCCTCCAATAAAGTGGAATTATGGATAATGTAATATGTTGGTCCTAATAATGAGATTTAGATGATTTCCTTTATATGATCAACTTAAGGATTTTACTTGTAGGCAATGGATGGCTTGTTCTAAATGAACAATTGATTGTGGGTTTTAGCCTACTCTCAATGGAACTTTTTGTGTTGTTAATCAAAGGATGTCTAGGGTTAGATGGTGACTCTTTTTAGAGCACAAATCAAGGACTTCATAGGTAGTTTATCCAAGGTGTTTACTTATGTAAACAACCAATAGTCTTACCTCCAATGGTTCTGGGTGATATTGTGGTATGGTGATATGGGTTGAATGATTATGGAACAAATGGAGGGTTACCCTTAATAAGTTAGTCTTACCTATTCATGCATATGAATATAAGGGATGATAACCATATTGTGTTGACATGTAACCCTAATGAGGTATAGCTTGTTATACCTATCCTTAATATAACTAAATGATGGTAATTGGGTATGAATAGTCCTTGAATGACTAATACAAACATGGAGTACTCTATTATTGTTGAAAACGTAGTATGCTATAACTTGATAGTTACACTTTGATTTATGTGTGGGTTCATATTTGATAATAGTATGGAATGTGATGGTGATGCTTCACCTTATGCATCTATGATCCAATGGGGTGCTGTGAGTTAGGGTTTGGGTATGAGTGTTGATTAGTAACAATGATATAATTTGTCATGTTGAACCTAACTCTAATGCAATTAGATAAAGATGAATATTCATGTTTAACATTCTTATATGATAGAATGATGGTATAATAACCTCCTTACTATGATCATAACCTTGATATGTTAATTGGTGGTTATTATATCTACATGGTTGATACTTTCTTAAGCTAAACATGTGCATAATGAATATGATGAGAGTTAATCATATCTAGATTCCTTGCATGTTGATGTAATTAAGGAATGTTCTTAATGTTAATATAACCCTGCTATGATTGTTTATGAATATCTCCTAGCTCATTAATGCAATATTGTGTTGATCTGGTGTATTAAATGGAAGTAATGTTGTTGAGCCTTGTTATAAGGCATGCAAAGATAATGATGATCTTGTAGGGAATAGTATGATGGTATTAATGACCCTTTGGGCATGGTTGAGCCCTGAATGAGGTGTGATCCTCTTATGTTCATAAGGGTTGATACCCTATGATGTTGTGAAAAGGATTTATATCTTGTGATAATATGATGACTAGTGTAGTCCTGGGAATGGCAAGTGAATAGTACCATGTGATGATGAGATGAGAAATTATGTTTCATACATTCTATATCTGTTCAAGTTTTGATATTTATATGCTTGCTAGAAATGAATTAGGGTTTGTATGCCCACTTGTTTGATACAACCTTAATTCACCCAATTGGCATAACTAATAAAGTGGAACTCTAATCATGTAGTGCCCTATGTCATAGAACCATCTTCAGTGTCAGAACTTGCTGGATGGTGAAACGACTATTCCTAAGGGAAACTCGGAGCACATATTGTTGAATATGCAGGGGTGGCAGGTTGAGGATATATCCTTGTCATCCACAATGCAGATTGTGGAGGTTGGCTATGGTCATGCCTCATACATCTGATGTGATTGAGAACGACTGCGGTCGTGTCTCTGTGGTTATAACATGATGTGATTAGAGGGCAACTGCGGTTGTACCTCAGTGATTGGGTTTGAATACCCTGGTTTCTAGTGTCGTGACCTGTACCAAGGTCGGACTAGTGGTTTTCAGCTTGACTATATGTCGCTGTGGTGGCAGCTTTGATTGATATGTCACTGCCTTTTTACTCGTACTGACCGAGGGGAAGAGATCTTAGGATACTGGCACTCCTAGATCTTGTACGGAACTGAATAGCCCTTCGTAGGGGTCGGTTGGACTTTGAATGGTATGATTCAAATTTCCAGGGTGTAATAAAAGATTTAATACAACTGTGTAACATATTTGTTTAGGGTTATACATGACGCTTCACATTGGATGATAACCCTTGTTTGTTCTCTTTACATAAAGATGATGCTTAGTGCAATTAAGAGATAGTAATTATACTTATGTGTGGATATGCATAAGACTGTAAATGAGTTCATACAATAGTCATGCTTATGTTGATATGTATATTGCTAATCATGCTTATGCAAATACTCATGCTTATGTTGATAGCTTTGCTTATGATATTGATCTGTTCAAACTGCTAGACATGCTAATGTTGTTAGATATGCTTATGATGCTGGACTTATTCATGTTAATAGAGATAACATGCTACTAGACTTGCTTATGCTAGTTATGCATATGCTATTGAATCTCTTAAACGGTTAATAAGGAAAATGATGATGGTCAACTTGATGATGATAATTGTAATCTGCTCCTTTATGTATTTTGTTAATCATCAGTACTATTTATCTTATTTGTTATATCTGATTAAACTTCTTAACTATTTAATTACATAAAAATGTTGTAATCAATAAACGTTGTTGATGGTTATATCTCTTGCTGGGACTGTGTCTCACCCTTGTGGTTCACCAATTTTTTTTAGGTAATCGGCAATGACGACAACAGAACCATGGAAGTAAAGAGTAACTACAATAATGAATCCTGGGGAAAGTTGATTAGATGTCTAGTGTGTCCTAGAGTCGTCCCTGTACTCTCAGGTCCGGGCGAGATAAAGTTTGTATATAATGTCTCAAATGAATCAGACTTTTGTTAGCATATTAATGCTTGTTTGTGTGGCATAACATGGATAAAAGAAATATGTCGGGATCCTTCAAACGTTTCTAAGTGGGTGTTGATGTTGAAATCGGTTTTAATTTACCCATAATTTTGGGTATGTGATTAATTAGCATTGATTGTGTTTTACGTTTTGAGTAATCTCGTTTCACGTGATGGGTCGCGACACATAGCATTGAATCTAATTATTTCTTGTTGTTTCCCATGTCCTCTTCTTCCTTGAGCAAACAATCTAACCTGTGACGTTTGGCCATGTCCTAGTCCTCTTGTATTGTTGTTTTGCTACCTATGAGAGCCTTGTTAGCTCTGCCTCGGTTGTTGGGTTAACTCATAATCATTCACAGACCAAAATGGTTTATTATGTCCAACCTGTCTACACTTATAGCACGTCTTGTCCTCATACCAAGGCCTAGATGACCCCGTCACATATATTGATGCTATGCTGTGAGCTCCAATAGGTGGAAAGCTACAACCTCTTCCCTTACTAGGTGACCATTGCATTGGAGCAATGAACCTCTGAGATGTTGGTGGTGTAGAAAACCTCAACTTCTTAAAGCCTGACAACTACCCCTAGGACTGTGCATGCCTCTTCCTGACACTTGTCTCCTGCTTCTCTTTAACAGACTGCTCTATCCTCTAGAAAGACTCCACAAATGTGGCAAACCACACTCGATTCTCCAAAGCAGCAGCCAGGGTAGACAACTCAGCATTCAACCCCTTCTCAAAATGACGAATCCACTCATCCTCCGTAGTAGCCATGTGAGGACGGAACCTCAACAACTCCATAAACCTTGATTCATACCCATTGATCATCATGGATCCCTATCAGATCCTCTCAAACTGGATTATCTTCTCATCAAGGTACGTCTAAGGAAAGTACCGACTGACGAACTCACGTCAGAACTCCTCCCAACCAATCACAACACCATGCCTCTTTTCCTCCTCTATGGACTACCAGTAGCCAGCACTCCCCTTCATGAGGTACACCTTGTCACGCTAAATGAGATTACCCAAAACACAAAACATGATTAACTACTAATTAATTACATAGTAAAAAATGCAGAATAATTAAAACCAATTCCAACAATGTAAATAAACTCTAGAACATTTACAAAAGGTCCATCATTCCATTCTCATATACTGTAATAAGTATTTACATATGGGTCCAAAGACCTCAGTCACATCCTATATATAAAAGTAATTTTACATGTACATGCCATATATTTACAAATATTGACATACTACCAAAATCTTGTGTCGATACAAGTATATCATCTAGAAAATGCATACCATACCTGGACCTAAGAGTACAGTGATAACCTCCCATTTTGTGATGTTATCTTACTAGTTTTCCTCAGTTTTCCATACTCTTTCTTAGATAAATTAGATAGAATCTTTAACTTTCCACTCTATTGTGAATATACCATTAGACTAAATTTTCTCCTTTTCTTCTTACAGAAAACACAAAATTTTTTACAAAAACTCCAAACGGCCCCAAGACCGAATGGAATACAAATGGTCCCAAGACCGTATGAAGACCAACCGTTCCTGAGAACAAATAAAAGCGAAATGGTCCCAAGACCGAATGGAGGCCAAACGGTCCCAAGACCGTGTGAAGACAAACGGTCCCGAGACCGTGTAAAGCCAAACGGTCCCGAGACCGTGTGAAGCCAAACGGTCCCGAGACCGTGTGAAGCCATATGATCCCAAGACCGTATGAAGACCAACCGGTCCTGAGACCGAATAAAAGCGAAACGGTCCTGAGACCATGTGAAAGACAAATGGTCCTGAGACCGCATGAAGCCAAACGGTCCCAAGACCATATGAACGCAAACGTTCCAAAGACTGTATGAACGCAAATGGTCTCCAAATAGTGAGGACTCAAACGTTCTCCAAACTAGGAGAGTCCAAACGGTCTCCAAACTGAAAGAGCCCAAATAGTCTCCACGATGGTTTGGACCCACATAACTCAAAACCGTTCAAGATTCACTCAAAGCCTATCAATAGGACCCAAGGGGTCTTCACAAAACATCGAATTCTTGGATGCCCAAAGGCTGCCCCAACCATTCTAGAGCTATTTCATCCTCCATCCTCCGCCCCAAGGCTGCCAGTCTAAGATCCACACTTCATCCTCAAGTTGCTTTCTCTCTCATCAACGTAGAAGGTGGGAAGTGAATAATTCTTCATCAAGTCAACCACGTGGTGTGAAGATAGTTGCTCTCTACTCCAAGGGGTCGACCTTCCTCCTCCCTACGTGGTGATGATGCTTTCTTTCTCTCTTCCTGCCTCCTTCTTTGTTCTTGCTATGAGCGAGTAGTCCAATACACTAGGGTGCGGGTAGTAGCCCCGCTACCCATGTTTTCATTTCATACATTGTAATTCATGAGTTTGCAATATAAAAATACTATCTTTTCAGGTCAACATCAATCGTTTAATGAATGCTAGTTGCTTGATCACCAACATGTGTTATCTATTATCTACTAGTGTGAATTGTCTACGTTTGTACTTTTAGATTTGAATATCGACTGCGTGTTGGTTCTTGATGTATGTAGTCACCATACATCTGTTTAGTATCTAGGAACGTTTCTCAAGGAGTGGAGTAAACTCACCTCCATCGTTGTACTTTCATACTAGGAAATGGAATCAGTTGACGTATGAAAGTACAACCTTGACAGGTCGAGGAACACACTTTATGAGGGGAGTGATGCAAAGTAAGTGACCATTCATTTGGGGATGACTGGCATTGCAATACTCCCACATTTCTTGTAGTTATTTATCCAAAAGGAAGCTAAGTTTACAAAGATACTAACTGTTTAGACCCTTTTCTTTGCAAGCCATGTTATTATGATGTATGTTTTGATCCATGCGTAGTGGTGGTGAAATTCGATCACATCCTAGTAGTTTCCAATTATCATTTACAACCTTAAGTTTACTTTCTTGCTATTTACTTTCTCCGCACATTAGCTTAATCAGCAAACCAACTCTTTGATCTAAATATCAACTTTTAAGTAGACAAGTAGAATTATTACGTTTTCCATCTTGTTAAACTCTTAACAAGACCGTTGTCTCATGGATTCGACCCTTAACTGTACTACGATAAGACTTCCACATATCTTAGCATATGTGGGTGGAGATCTTATTATATAGCACATGAAAGGCTAAACTTAGAGACTTACTATCTCTAGGATTTTTATTGGTGCACGCAACTCCACGTGAGTGGAGGTACCATCAAAAATTGGCACCGTTGCTGGAGACAACGAAACATTTTAATTTTACTTGTTAACTTTATAGTTGATTAGGATTTTACACTTTTCTTTAACCATAATTCATATCATCTTGATTTCATCATTTCTCTGCATTATCTAAAGTGTGTTTCTTCTTCTACCCAGTTAGAAAATGTGTATGCAATCTTTGCATAACATCAGATTCTCCCCTGAACCAGAGTACGACTCTGAGGTAGAAAAAAGCTTCTACCGACGCATCCGACTCAACCTCCAATGAGCCAGACAAATGGCTGACGAACAGTGCCAAGCTGCCTTGTTTATGGAAAGAGTCAACGTGGCCATAGCATCTCAAAGAGCACAACTTATTGCTGACACACGTGCTCAGATTCAAGCTGAGGTTCGAGCTAAAGAATATGCCTGCATCCAAGCTGAGAATGAAGCAGCCACATCTGCTACTCAGATAGTATTGAGAAATAAGCAGCTTTGGGATTATTCCGTTCCTAAGAACTTCGAAGATAATCACCCAGTTAGGCCCCCGCTCATCAATGTTCCTAACTTCGAGATCCATACGAAATGGATCCAGATCATGCAAGGCATTTCATTCTCTGGGAGTGATGGGGATGATTGTATGGATCACCTGAATCAATTCAAGTCTCTTTGTCGGCTAGTACCATATGCCGGAGTTCCTTATGACGCAATCATGCTACACCTTTTTTACTTCACTTTGTCTGGAAGAGCATTGAGCTCGTATAACACGCTAGATGGGGAGCCAATCACCACCTGGGCTCCTTTGGAAGAAAAGTTTCTAGAGAAGTTCTTTTCACCTTCGTTGACTTATGAGATTAGGGGACAAATTAATCACTTTTCTCAACTCCCAGGGGAATCACCGGCAAAATCATGGGAAAGATTCAAGGAACTTTTGAGGAAATGCCTACATCACGGAATCTCCTAAAAATAGCTGACAGAAACATTCTATAGAGGAGTAAGTGATGACATTAAGAAATTTTTGGATTCCTCATATGGGGGGAATTTCATGTGAAAGAACTATGAAGATGCCTGGAGGATTGTTACACTTGGAGCCGAGAACCAATCTAATTGGGGAAGGTCATCCACTGGGGGAATTCTAAAAGTTTGTAAAGCTGAAGAATCAATGGAAATGAAAGCCATCGCCGAAGCCCTATAAACTATAGCTCACAAGAAACAAGTCCTTGAAATGACACTGGGGGAAAAGAAGAGCCCCCAACAGGTCAAGGCAGCTACCGGGACTTGTGAGGCATGTCATGCATCCAATCATCCCACATTATCATGTGGTCTCCTATACAATGTGATGATGGACATGCAGACACTGTAGCCACAGTATGAACCGATCATCGAACATCCTGAGGATCTGTTACCGAAGCAAGTCAATTCCATCCACACTATACCAGGACAAGTTTATTATAACCCGAATCAACCAAGAAACCATCTCGGGTTTTGGTATGGGAATCCTATGGGGACTGCCAACCAGTAGCACCAGACTCAAGGAGGAGTTTTTAACAGATTGCCACTAGGTTTCCAGAACAACTATAATCGAAACCAGGGAAACTTTAGAGGAGGATTGCAAGGATTCACACAACCAAGAAACCCTTCTACGTATTACCAGTACATTCATCTGCCGTTGCACCCACAATTGTAGCAACCTCAGCTGTAACAACCACAAATTCAACAACCCCAATTACTTGCACCTCAGCAGCAGCAACCACAACAATATCAAAAAAAACCACAAAAGAATAATCCGCCTCCCCCAACAGATGAACTTTCATTGATAAGACCAATGTTGCAATCACAACAAACCATGCTAGCCAACCAGTAAGCCCAACAAAAAGTCGTCGAAGCACAGTTAGCACATATTGCATCCCAATTAAAACCTCCAGTAGGAACCTTTGCTGGTCAGTCAAAGATAAACCCAAGACACGATCAACCCAGACAAGAACAATTGAAATCCATTACCACAAGGTCTGGTCGTGTCCTCACTGAATCCACAAAAATCACTCAGGAAGATGAAGATATAGATGTAATTTCCCCAATTGCAAGCACGAATCCAGAAACTGAAAGATTGTAGAAATCGAGAAGGGGAAGGAAAAGGAAATAGATTTCAAAGAACCTGGAGTCCCGCCATAGAATCCCAGAATACCATATCTAGGCAGGTTGAGAGGGACTAAACTGGATACTAGATTCCAAAAATTTAAGGAAGCAATGAAGAAACTATATATTGATATCCCGTTCCTTGATGCCCTCTCCGAAATACCAGCTTGGGCCAAATACCTGAAGACCTTACTATCAAGGAAAGGTATGACCGAAGAATAAGAGACTGTTAAACTAGATCAGACAACTTCTGATATTATTCTCAACAAAATGCCAAAAAAATAGAAGGATTCTGGTTCCTTTGGTATCCAATGTTCTATCGGGAGCTAGCATATCTATTATGCCCTTCTCAATGTGTAAAAGGTTGGGTTTTATCAAATTGTTACCCACTGCAATGACAATACAGCTGGCTAATTCTACCATCACTGCACCGTTGGGGATCATTGAAGATATCCCAGTCAGGATAGGAAAGGTCTCTTATGTCCCTTGCGACTTTCTTATTATGGATATAAAGGAAGATCTAAGATATCCAATAATATTCAGCATACCTTTCCTTGCCATGGCCAAAGCACTTATCGACATTGCAGCTGGTACAATTATCTTAAGACTAGGAAAGGAAGCCATTCAATTCAGAATCCTTAACAGCCTAAAAGGTCCCATCATCCAGGAAGAAGTTTTTCTTATCAAGGCAATAGAAAAAATGTCTCAATTACAACAAGAAACAGTCAAACCATCTGATGATCTGGAGAACATCTTGACAAATCCAGAAGTTGAATTTTCATCCAGCGAACTAGTACAACAATGTATGCGATATTTAGACCAAGCCGAAGAAGCTCCAGCAGCCACCTTCGAGAAATTTTGAAATATGTCACCATTTTGGAAACTACAGAAGTACCCAAGGCCCATGAAATGAAAGCCTTACCAATAGGACTCAAACACATCTTCCTGGATGAAGAAAAATTGTGCCCAGTCATAATCAGCTCTACCTTAATAGATGATCAGGAAGAAATACTTCTTGCTGAGCTAAGGAAACACAAGAAAGCTATCAGGTATAAAATGACTCACCTAACAGGAATAAACCCAACTCTATGCATGCACAAACTACCTATGGTAGAAGAGTTTAAACCATCAAGGGAACATAAGAGGAAACTAAAACCAAAACTCAAAGAAGTGGTTCACCTCGAGGTCCTTAAACTCCTAAAAGCTGGTATCATATATCCCATTTCTGATTCTCAATGGGTTAGCCCGGTCCAAGTGGTCCCTAAAGGGGGGGACTACTATCGTTCTGAATGATAAAAATGAGCTAGTACCCACAAGGACTATCACTGGATGGAGGATATGTATCGATTACAGGAAGCTGAAAAAAGCAACAAGAAAAGATCACTTCCCTCTACCTTTCCTTGATGAAGTCCTTGAACGTTTGGCCCACCAAAAATTCTTTTGCTACCTTGACAGTTATTCTCGGTTCTATCAAATCTTGATACACCCAGAAGACCAAGAAAAGACAACCTTCACTTGCCCCTTTGGAACTTACACCTTCAGAAGGATGCCTTTTGGGCTATGTAACATGCCCACAACCTTCCAAAGGTCTATGTCTACAATATTCGCAGGATTAGCTGAGTCAATCATGGAAATATTTATGGATGACTTTCTGTCTACAGAAATTCTTTTGATAACTGTCTACTTAACCTCAAGAAAGTTTTACAAAGATGCGAGGAAACAAACATGATCCTAAATTAGGAGAAATGTCACTTTATGGTGACAGAAGGTGTTGTCCTCGGGCACCGAGTGAGTGAAAGAGGAATTGAAGTGGATAAGGAAAAGATTGATGTCATTTCAAAACTGTCATTGCCTACATTAGAGGAGTGCAAGCATTTTTGGGCCACACTGGATTTTATCGAATATTTATTAAAGATTTCTCCAAAATAGCAAAGCCCATGACCTATTTGTTGACAAAAGATGCAGATTTCAATATTGATCAAGAATGCTTAAACAGCTTCATGACCTTAAAAATGCTCTAATCTCTGCACCCATTCTAAGAGCACCTGATTGGTCACAACCATTCGAGATAATGTGTGACGCAAGCGACTACACTATAGGAGCGGTGCTAGGAAAAAGAATAGACAAGAATCCCTATGTGATATACTATGCATCAAAGACGCTAGATGAGGCCCAAAAGAATTATACAACTACTGAAAAAGAATTCTTGACTGTCATTTATGCCTTTGAGAAATTTCACTCTTATCTAATTGGATCAAAAGTCATAGTATACACCGACCATTTTGCAATTATAAAACCTAATTAAAAAAAAAGATGCAAAATCTAGACTCATTCGCTGGGTGTTGATGCTACAAGAATTTGACTTGGAAATAAAAGATAAAAGTGGGGTAGAAAATGCCGTTGCAGATCATTTAAGTCGCATCGAGCCTCAGGATGATGACAATATACCTATTCGAGACTCTTTACCCGACAACCAACTCATGAAAGTCACTACTAGATTTCCTTGGTATGCCGATATAGTAAACTACCTGGCTATAGGAATTATCCACCCTTCTACTTCCTACCATGATAGAAAGAAATTTCTTCATGATGCCAAGTAGTATTTTTGGGATGAACCATACCTTTTTCACTTTTGTGCAGACGGACTATTTCGTTGTTGCCTACTAGAAGAAGAAATTATCCCAGTTCTAGAACATTGTCATTCTGGCCCTACTAGGGGGCATATGAGTTCAAAGAAGACTGCCCTCAAAGTTCTACAATCAGGTTTCTTTTGGAAAACGATAGCAAAGGACGCCCATGATTTTGTGCGATCTTGCAATAAATGATGACTTTTTGGTGGTATATCTAAATAGAATGAAATGCCTCTTACTCTATGGCAAGAAATTGAAATCTTTGATGTATGGGGAGTAGATTACATGGGTCCATTTCCCCCATCTTATGGATTTTCCTATATATTGGTCACTATGGATTACATTTCAAAATGGGTAGAGGCTATACCCACTGTTTCTTGCGACTCCAAACCAGTTATCAAGATGTTCAAGGATATCATCTTCCCTAGATTCAGAGTCCCTCGAACAATCATATCACATGGAGTATCTCATTTCTTAGAATGAAATTTCAAATCTCTCCTAAGAAAATATGGAGTTAAACATAAGGTCGCCACACCTTACCATCCACAGACAGGTGGCCAATTCGAAGTTTCAAATAGATAGCTAAAAGCCATTTTAGAAAAGACAGTCAACATACATCACACAGACTGGTCTACCAAGCTTCTGATGCTCTTTGGGCATACCGCACTACTTACAAAACACCAATAGAAATGACTTCATTTTGTTTGGTATATGGGAAGTCATGTCATCTTCTAGTTGAACTGGAACATAAAGCTTGGTGGGCCATTAAACAATTGAATTTTGACTTTAAAAGCGTTGGCGAGTATAGACAACTGCAATTATAAGAACTTGAGGAACTATGAATGACTGCCTACCAAAGTGCCAGGATCTATAAGGAACAAACTAAGATGTGGCACGATGGACATCTCAAAAGGAAAGATATCGTCGTCAAAGATAAAGTCCTTCTCTTCAACTCCAGACTCAAGATGTTCCCCGGAAAACTTTGCACAAAGTGGTCTGGGCCATTCACCATCAGGCACATCTACCCAACTGGAGCCATCATCATTATTGATGACAATGGAGGAGAGAGAACTATTAATGGTCATAGACGGAAGAAATACTATACTCCAACTAATAAAATTCCAAGACAAACTATTAAGATTCATGATCCTTCTACATCGATCTAACCAAGTTAGAACTTCATCGAGCTAGCGACGTAAAACCAAGGCGCTACTTGGGAGGCAACTCAAGAACTCAGTATCACCTTTTCTTTTATTTTACTTTAGTTTTGATAATCTTCTAATTTCTTATTGCTTATTTTAATATAAAAGTTACATAATAAACCAAAACAAAAAAATATAAAAACAAATAACCAATATAAACTTATCCTAACAGTTTCAAAACCGTTTGGACCCAAACAATCTCAAAACTATTTGGACACAAACGGTATTGAAACCGTTTGGACTCCTAATGATCTCGAAACTGTTTGGACAAAAACGATCTCAAAACTATTTGGACTCCAAATGGTCTCGAAACCGTTTGGGCTCAAACGGTCTCGAAACCGTTTGCCTTTGAGAATTTGTACCATCACCCCTCCTTTTTATATAAATATCACTCAACCCCCTCCCTTTTCCTTCCTTCGATTCTCGAACTTTCCCTCATACGAAAACCTTGTTCCATTTTCTTCCAATTCTCTGCTCCCGTGCAACCTGTTCACACTGCTTCCTTGTTGTTCCATTCCTAGTTCACCTTCGTCGTCTTTGTGGACGACTGTCACTTCTACTTGCTCCGTCCTCTTCCATAACATTTCCGCCGCCGCGACACTTCATCACCCTCGAGTAGCAAGGTAGAATGTTGCTACCACCGTCTCCATCGCCGCTGCACCACCTTGGTCGTCGCTGCTATTATCACCACCGCCGCTACTACTTTTACCGCAAACACAACCTTCACCTTTCCCACCTCTATCGCTACCACCATCGCCTCCGTCATAGATGCCATTTTCACCATTTTACGCCGTTTCTGCTTGCTGTTGATCGTCGCCCCTGTCGCTTCATCTTCCTGACGGTTTCCACCCAAATAGTCTTGAAACCATTTGGACCCAAACGGTCATGAAGCTGTCTGGAGTGAAACCATTTGGAGTGAAACCGTTTGGACCCAAACGGTCTTGAAACCGTTTGGACCCAAACGGTCATGAGCTTTAAAAAAAAGTATGTCTTGAAACTGTTTGGACCTAAATGGTCATGAGACCGTTTGGACCCAGAATGGTCGTGAGGCCGTTTGGACGCAGAATGGTTGTGAGACCGTTTGAACTCACACAGTTCTCAAGGTTCCCCTCTTAAAAGTCATCCAAATGATTTTACAAACCGTTTGAACCCAAACGGTCTACAAAACCATTTTGACCCAAACGATCTTGCAAACCTTTTGATTCCTTCAAAAATCTAAAACCAACAATTCCATTTTTATACAATGTTACAATCCGTTATTTCATAAATCCATTTTTACTAAAACTTCAATATTTTCTAATACATCATTTCTGGTCAATTCTTCAGAATAGAATCACCTGCAAAGGAGCTTGTTGACACCCAATGGACCAGAGAAGAGCTCCTAGCACGCCGCTCGAAGCTTCAACACATTCTCGATATATGCAAAAAGACTGGAAGGATTCCATCAAAGGTTGACTTACCTAAGGTCATCCATGACCTTGAGCAAATCAACACATGTTTAGCAGAAGATCCTATTGAAGAAGTTGAAGAAATATCCTCAACAGATGAAGATTTGGAATACACACCCAATTCTGAGGAGGAACCCCCAGTTGCTAAGTCTAAGGGGAAACAGAAGACCCAAGAGGTTACCACAGAGCAACCAACCAAAAAATGGGCATGGAAGCAAGTCTGGCCCTCCACTGCAAGGGAACAAATCATGACAGAATATGCCACCCCTATTGTTGCCTTTCTTGCTGCTATCACTGCAGAACAACACATATTGACCTGTACATCCAAAACCTCCCGGCTGGTGACAAAGCATTGTGCCCAACAAAGTATGTCTGCTCAAACATACTGACATAGATGGGGATTTATGACAGAGTTCTCACCTTGCTTGATAATGTGAATATCTCAAAACTCTATTTTGTCACAGAAACCTCTTATGTTGAGCCCACGATAGAGTTCTTCACATACCTCAATAAAGAAACCGTGGAAGCAAAGGATAAATGGAAAGATGGAGGTGACTGCAGGCTGGTCACCTCACTTTTTGGAAACAAGGTTGTCTTAACTGAGAACATGCCGAATGAGATCTTCATCAAAAGCCAGGATTAACTAAAAAAGGCTAAAGCTGTGGGCCTAGAAAAATCACAGTTCAATAGGAACACCTTCTGGAAGTCCTTAACGGGGATTCCAACCTACGAGGCAAAGACTTGTAAGGCCTCTAACATACATTCTGGCCTGGTGCGCACACTGCACAAAATTATTATAGGCACCCTTTTCCCCAGGATAGAGAGTGGCAATGTTATTATCTCAGATCTCTTTATCCTATGGTCCATTATCAAAGGGCAGCCAATCAACATACACTTGATTCAAAAACACATAACTTTTGCCCTCAGGAAAGAAATCTGTATGGGTGGTCATATTACATCAATTCTAAAATATCTTAATATGGACAAACTACTTCCCAAGTGCACAGTAATAAAGGGCGACATCCTAACCAATGAGCAGAGTCTAAGAAACTCATATATCATAAAGGAGAAGGATGCCAAGCTACATTACATTTTCTTCCCAATCGTCAAAGCATTCAGAACGCGGCTACCTCTTCCAGAACTGGCTGACTATGACAAAGAAACACTTCTCTTCACTGAAGAAAAGATTGCCAACCTCATGCCTCAATCACAACAAAAGAGAAACAACCAAAGGCAGGGCAGATAGAGTACAACATTGATGGAGCTTCCACTCATGTGGAATTGTGTGCACCACTAAAATCCTAAAGATGGTAAGTCTTTAAGTTTAGCCTTGCTTATACTAGATCGAGAACTCCACCTACGTATGCTAAGATACTTGGAAGTCTTATCGTAGTATAGTTAAGGGTCGAATCCACGGGACAACGGTCTTGTTGGGAGCAACAAGATGAAAAACATTAGAATCTCACTTAATCTCTTAGTAGGTATTTAAATCAAAAGGTTGGTTTGGTTGTTTTTAAACTAAGAGCAAGTAAAGTAAAGCAAGTAAGTAAATTTAAGGATGTCAACAATGATAAGGAGCCACTAGGATGTGATCGGCTTTCACTGCCACTACACATGGATCAAAACATGCAACATAAAACATAACTTGCAATAAGAGTCTAAACAGTTAGCATATTTGTAGATTTAGTTTCCTTTTAGAGAACTAACTACGAGAAGTGTGGGAATGTTGCAATTCCAACCATCCCCAAACGAATTGTCACCTACTTTACATCATACCCTTCGCAAAGTGTGTTCCTCAACTTATCAAGGTTGTACTTTCATACGTCAACTGATTCCATTTCATAGTATGAAAGTACAACGATGGAAGTGAGTTTACTCCACTTATTGAAAAACACTCCTAGATACCAAAACAGATGCATGGTGGATACATGCATCAAGAACCAACATTCAATCGAGATTCGAATCTAATAGTAAAAATGTAGACAATTCATACTAAAAGATAAAAGATAACACAAGTTGGTGGTCAAACAACAAGCATTCATTAAACGATTGATGTTGAAATGAAAAGAAAACATCTCTATATTGCAAACTATGGATTACATTACATGAAATGAAAACATGTGTAGCAGGGCTACTCCCTGCACCCTAATGAAAGAGACTACTCGCTCATATCTAGGAAAAAGAAGGAGGCGAGAAGAGAGAGAGAGAACGTCATCCCCACAAAGGAGAGAGGAAAGTCAACCCCTTAGAAAGAGAGAGAGTGACAATCTTCAAACTTCACAGGTTGCTCGATGATGAGGTCTCCTCTTCCCACCTTCTTTGATGAAGAGAGAAAGCAACTTCAATATGGAGCGTGGATCTCAGACTGACAGCCTTTGGGCAGAGGATGGAGGTTGGAATAGCTCTGGAGTAGTAGAGGCAGCCTCTGGGCGTCTGAAAACTTGATGTCTTTGGGAGGACCCCTTGGGTCTTATTTATAGGCCTCAAGTGAAGTCCAAACGGTTTGGTCAGTTTTGGATCCAAACAGTCTTGAAAGACCGTTTGGTCTCTGAGACCGTTTGGACTCTGAAACCGTTTGGACCCCGAGACCGTTTGGACCCTGAGACCGTTTGGACTCTGAGACTGTTTGGACCCCGAGACCGTTTGGACCCCGAGACCGTTTGGACCCCGCGACCGTTTGGACTCTAAGACCGTTTGGACCCCGAGATCGTTTGGACCCCGAGATCGTTTGGACCCTGAGACTGTTTGGCTTCATGCGGTCTTAAGATCGTGTGACTCCATGCGGTCTTGGGACCGGTTGGCTTCATGCGGTCTTGGGACCGTGTGACTCCATGCGGTCTTGGGACCGGTTGGCTTCATGCAGTCTTGGGACCGATTGGCTTCATGCGGTCTTGGGACCGTGTGAGTCCATGCGGTCTTGGGACCGATTGGCTTCATGCGGTCTTGGGACCGTGTGAGTCCATGCGGTCTTGGGATCGATTGGCTTCATACGGTCTTGGGACCATGTGAGTCCATGCGGTCTTGGGACCGATTGGGTCTTTTATGATTTTTTTGTGTCTTTCTCTGTAAGTAAAAAGGAGAAAAGTTAATCTAACAGTATATTTGCAATAAGAGAGGATAGTTAGGGATTCTGTCTAATTTATCTGAGAAAGAGTGTGGAAAATTGAAGAAAATTACTAAGCTAACATCACAAAATTGGAGGTTATCACCCCCCCTAACTTAGAGTCTAGCTTGTCCTCAAGTTAGATAGAGCTAAGGCATGTAATGGTGAGGCATTTTTATTTAGTTAAGGTTTCCATACTCTTGCTTCAATTCTAAACCTAAGATCTCCTAAGGTTGTATTGGAGCTTTTTTTTCTTGCCTTAACTCTTTCAGGTAATTATAGTTGCTTGGATCTCAGGTTCCTTCCATATCTCGAAGTCTGCATTGGGACCACTTTTTGTTCGGTGCATGTCATTGACTCTAATTAGCTTTATACTTCTTTGAAAATCCTACCGGAAGCTAGAGTGGGTATGAGGGTTAGCTAAAGGCTTAATATGTAACTCCCCCTTCAAGTGGGGGAGGCGTCTATGCTTTTAGGATCTCACTACCAGGCACGATACATCTGACTTCTTGAGGGTAGCTGAATGTACCGGCTAGGCGAGTCCTTTATCAGCGTTTCATATATTTAGATACCTTAGGGTTTCACTACCGGGCACGACACATCTGCCTCTGTGAGGGAAGCTGAATGTACCGGCCGGGCGAGACCTTCATTGGTTCTTTATATATATCCTTTCTCATGGCACAACTCTCATAGTTTTATTCCACACTCTGGATTTTATTTGTAAAACTCACAAGCTTAGGTTATGGGTTTTTAGGGAAATTAATTGGGCGGCCAAGCCTCTTTTATTTGAAGAGAAGAAAGTTGTTCTTAGAGTTTCTCTACATGCACTTATTTGGTTCACTTGCGAGACTTATTGATTTGGATTTCGCCTGATATCCCTCCCATCCTTGAGAGTGATTGGCTTATTTCAGCCTTGATGCTAACTTGCGGGGAGTCAGATGTAGAAATGAAGCAAAAACATGAAAATTCAAGAAAATGGAGCTATTTTATTAATTCGCCATTACATGTCTAAGTGTTATTCTTATTACTACTTTTTGAGGACTTGCTGGATTCTAAAGTTAGCTGGAGATGACTTTGTTCTAAAAGGGATGTTCTTCTTTATGTGTGAAGTTTATTTTAACAGGGAAAAAGCTTTTTTTAAAACAAAAATTAAATGTGCAAAGAAAACTGTAAAATTTTGTACATAATTGAAAGAAGATGTAGAGAGGGAAGGGTTTTGAAAATGACACCTCGCCCTTGTCAGTGTACTCCCCCCTAACTTATCACTCACTCTGTCCACAGAGTGTCAAAGTGATAGTTTGAGAAGTACAAGGACAAGGGCATCCGGCTTCTGTTAGTCCTTTATTGGCGCCATGTGTGCGGAGGAGATTAGTGGAGAAATTCCCTCATAATGGTTGATAATCCACTTATGTCATGTCTTCTACTGGTCTTCCAAGTACTATGATGGTGTATATCCAGTAGAGGATGTGGAAACCACAATCGTTCGACTCACGTATCTACTGAGGGCACTTGTGGCTGAAGGCGGGGCGATGAAAGTGTTCTTTGCTGTATGCCCGTGTATGCGTGCTGAGGAGGACATGAAGTTGGTCGAAACATTCCTTCGCCATCACCTCCGTAGGCATTCTTGGTGTCGTAGTGTAATGTTGTTGATCTGGATTATACTGGCTGTCGAAACTGTTGTATATGATTGTTGTTCCTTCATGAAGATTTGTTGCCAACAACATCCAGTGTTCTGAATGAAGGAAGGGGAGCATGATGAACTTCAGGGTCGTATGTTGTAAGAAGGAGATGAGTGCCTCAGTTGTTCCAAAGTTCTTGAGGTTTAATAGATCATCCTTCATGTAGGGAGATGCCATATAGGTTGTAGGGTGATTCTGTCTGAGAAGAAATTGATAAGCGGCCATTAAGCTCACAGAGAGAGACCCTTTTAGCTGTACAATTTCTCATTGCGCATCTGCCATGACCAGAATGTCACCGGACATGAAAACGAGGTCATATTTCTCGGCGTAAAGCCTTGACATGATGATATGAAGTTCATTGTCGGAGATACGTTTGCAAGCACTAAGGTCAAAATTGGGGAAGGTAGGTGAAATGGCAGACAGGGGGTCCAATTGTGAAGATGATCTGTTGATGGGTGCCCCAATTAGCAACTCAGTAACCCCTTCACCATCCGCCAGATCAAAAGAGTAAGGGTCCCATTTCTTCTTCTCAAAAGCCTTGGTGGGCTGTTGTTTCTCCAACTCCTTTATTGATTGCCTGAATATGGCTGTTTTGGAGAACGTTGGATGGCTGAAAATAGATAGCGAGGACCGTCGTTAGGTGCCATAGTTGGTTCCTTGAAGAACCGTCTATCACAGATTAACTCCATGGCATAACGACCTCACAGAGAATGGAAATATTCAATGGCCAGATCAGTAAAAGGGATTTGCTGATTAAGCGCTTAGATATGCCATATTATGTAGAAAGCGCAATCCTGAGAACCCTCTTGAGTTTGAGCTTGGGGGTTGATGATTTGGAACCAAGGTTGGTTCCAATTATTGCGGAGTGATGGGCAAGCAGCCCAGATCAACTTCAGGAGCCGGAATGGGATGCATCTGGCCTCCCCGGCTTCTATTCCAGCAAAGTTGATTATTCCGGCTCTTAGTTCAGAGGCGCAAAAGTTGTACACCTTAGCGTCTCGGGCCGCGGTGTCCACGATCATAAGAAGCCAGTGACCAGAGACTTGGAAGGGCACGGTAATGTAGTGTGTCTTCCTTGCAATTCCCCTCTGTAACCGCTCAATTGATTTGCTTTGCAATTTTTTGTAAATAAGACTCATTGCTAGAGTCGGTGATGCGTTAAGAACGGGTTGCTTCCGCTGAGAGTTTCTAGTTTCGATAGAGTTGGCGAGGAGGATGCGGAAGACTGCCATCTTCACCGTTGATTGGGGTCAAAGGATGGAGCGGAAGTCCTCACGTGTCAACTTGCGCTGAGTCTTTGTATTTTGGTAGATAATGTTACCCCCGTCTTTGCCATCATATACTATGGTGTTAAGGATGAAGATGTCTTGAGCATCGAGAGTAGAGATGGCCATGGGATCAAGATCATGCATTTTGTTTGGTAGTGGCGGCGGCGGGGGTAGCTCTTGCGGATGGAGGGGGGAAGTCTGCTCCAGACTGTCTATATATTGTTGCAGATCTTCGTCTTTGTCTGAGTCAGAAGCTGATTCTAGATCTTTGTCTGTATCCAAGATGACTCTTTCTAGGTCTTCTTGCTCTGGGGGAAGGAGCATCGATTGGTCTGGTGCGGAGAGATGTTGAGCTGATGTTTCTTGTTGATGACTTATGTTGGTTCCGAGTAGACATTTGTGGAACTCAGCAAAGGCTGTTTCTTTGGCAGATTCCCCCAGAGATCCCATTGCGGAATAGTCAAGGAATTGATCCCCGTAAGACATATTAACATTGTCAATGTGGGTCGGGGATTTGGGATCTTTATCACCGTCATGGTGATCTTTTTGTTTTGATGCAACTCCTTGGCTTGTGCCCTCCCCAGCATTGCCTGGGTCGTCAGATTGGTCATCTGAGGAGGTTCTATTATTGGAGTTAGCCAAGGAGTCAGAGTCCTCATCATTGTCGTCTTCATCATCATCGTTGTCTGCCTCTTTGTCTATTGACTTTGGTTGTGGAGGCTTCTTGCACTGCCGATGGGTTGCTTGTAGCTCATCAAACGCCACTTGCACATGCTCGTGGGATTCGAGTAGTGCGTCGTGTGTTTCCTTTAGATCTGAGTATCGTCCCTCGGTAGAGAGGAGGCACGCTGTAAAATCTGTTACTTGAGCGTGTAGTTGGTGAAGCTCGGTGTTTGCTGACTCCTCTTGGCAGCTGTGGAGCTGTGTGAGGGTGTTGGTGATGTCATCCAAGCGTGTGCTTAAAGAAGTTTGTTGCTGCTTAAGCTCACGCAGGGTCTCAAGCAGGGGTTGAGTCTGCATAGAGATCCTGTCAAATTACTGAGCCAGTGCTTCATGCTGGCTTTTTACTCCAAGGACCAGCTCGGGAAAGTGTTTGTAGTGGTCATCGATATGATCGACCTGCTTGGCCACTACTTCCTATCGTTGCTGAATGCTTTGGAGAATGCTTGGCAAGGCGTTTTGCTGCTCGTTGATCTTGGCGACATGTTGAGAAATTCCCTGCACACATGAAAAAATAGATTGCATGATGTTAGAGGGGTCGGTGAGAAGGTTTTGGATGGCGTCAAATTGATGTCCGATTCCTCACCGACATTTAAAAAAGGGACCCCAGATGCGGAAGGGTGGTATGGCTGCGGTTGGGGTGGAAGGGTGGTAGTGCCTTGCAAAGGAGACACTGGTGATGGTCCCGCGAACTGCGTGGTGACCGTAGATGGATTCACCAGCGGTGTCGGGGTGGCGGCGGATGAAGGGAATGGTAAATGGCTGGGTGAGATATGAGGAAGTGAAAAAGTTGAGGAAAAGAGGGTGGATACGGGGGCAGAGAAAGTGAAGCTGGGAGTTGGAGCGGAAAAGAGGGTAGTCGGGGATAAAGATGGGGAAGTGGAGGATGTGGGTGGATGGGTTGTTGTGGAGGAAGGTGGGGTGGTGGTTGGTGGTTGGAGGGTGGTGGATGGGAGTTTGGTGGGGGTGGTGGTGGTGATCTCATCATGTAGGCTCATGATGAATGAGTCTATGGAAGAGGTAGTGATTGGTTCCTCCAGAGTGGGGCGTTCTATCTCCGGTTGAAGCTTTGATGTTGGTGTCCCCAACAGCTGTTGTGGTTGTAAACGTACCTTAGATGGTCGTTTTACTGGTATTTTTGTTACCCTAGATGTTGGGGCGGTTATGCTAAGCTCCGTTTGTCCCGCTTTGGTTGACTTTACTTGTACTTTGACAGAAGCTAGGAGTTTGGTTATCTCTTCGTCAGTGAAGAGAAGTTTGTCCTTATCTTAATCCGCTAGCTCCAGAAGTGGTAGCAGAGTCCTTGAAGATCTGATTGTTGGGCAGAAAATGTAATGTAAATGTGCATCCTTTTCCTTGATAATATAGGAGTTTTTCAAGGTTTGTTCATTGGTAAGGATGTCGCCGTTGATCTTCATGCACCGAGGGAGTAATTTGTCCATCTTGAGGTATTTGATGATGGAAGTTATGTGCCCGCCCATGCAAATTTATTTTCCTATGGCGTAGGCAGAGAATTTTTGTATCATATGTCGTCCGATATTGACCGGCTTTCCTTGAAAGATGGAACATAGGAAAAAAGGTCGGCAGTGATAACGTTTCCTCCCTCAGTTATGGGGAACAACGCACTGGTGATGATTTTGTGGAGCGTACGCACGAACCCTGATTGAATATTGGAGGCTTTGCATGTCTTTGCCTCATAAGCGGGGATCCATGTTAGCGTCTTCCAGAAGCTGTGTCTATTGAATAGGGAGTTCTCCGTGCCAACAACTTTGGCTTGTTTGAGTTTCTCCGGGTTTTCGATGAAAATTTCATTCAGAAGATTTCTGTTATAATGATGTCGTTGCCAAAAAGTTTGGTTACCAGCCTGCAATCACCTCTGTCCCTTGATCTATGCGTAATGTCCACCGTTTCTTTGGTGAGATGGGTAAAGAGTTATGTGGTGGGTGTGACATATGAAATTTCGGGGACGAAACAGAGTCTGGATGAATTGGTGTTGTCAAGCATGGTGAGGATTTTGTCGTATATCCCCATCTTGAGCAGTACGCTTGAGCAAACGTACTTTGTTGGTTTTAATACTTTATCGATGGATGTGATGGTGTGGATGTAAAGGTTTTTTGGTGGTGGTGCGGAGGTGGTGAGGACTGAGAAAATGGGGGTAGTAGTGGGGGTGGTAGTGGTTGATGGGATGTAGCTTGCTAGGGTTTGTTCCCTAGCAGTGGCGGGGTGGACTTGTTTTCTTACCCGCTTCTTTGAGGGTTGTTCGGTCGCGGTTTCCTGGACCTTTCGTTTCCCCTTGGGTCTTTCAGGTGGGGATTCTTCCTCAGGGTTTGGCTCGTATTCGGAGCCTTCATCGCTAGAAGAGATTTCTTCCACGTCTTCTTCGAGCTCCTTGTCTAAGCATTTGTTAATGCGTTCAATCTCTCACATAACCGCCACGATGTTGACCTTTGGTGGGATCTTTCCGGTTGCTTTATAGGTATCCACCACTTTATGGAGCTTGGCACGGTCCTCTAGTAGTTGCTCCTCAGTCCATAAAGGAGCGTCAGTGGTTCCTGTGGGTTGTTTTGCTGATGAAGCCATTTCTAAAAAAAAGAAAGTCATGTATTAGAATAACAAGTTGGGTCTGGTATGTGTTTATGTGTTTTTATGTTTTAACGAAGTGTATGCGGTTTTGGAGAGCCAAACGATTTCAGGACCGTTTGTCTCCAAATGGTTTCAGGACCATTTGGCTCCAAACGGTTTCAGGACCATTTGGCTCCAAATGGTTTCAAGACTATTTGGAAGCTGAAACGCCGGGGGTGCAACAGACGGAGGAGAGGCGGAACCGGCGGCGAAAGCAAAGGAGGCGGAAATAAAGATGACGGTGGGGATAGAAAAGGGAGCCGCGGCGACGCCGTAGATTTCAGTGATGGCAAAGACG
Organism: Alisma plantago-aquatica; assembly: GCA_963693085.1. Taxonomy (NCBI): domain Eukaryota; kingdom Viridiplantae; phylum Streptophyta; class Magnoliopsida; order Alismatales; family Alismataceae; genus Alisma; species Alisma plantago-aquatica. Next base: position 585,044,475 of record OY856411.1, read on the forward strand.
GCGGTGGTGATAGACGAAAGCGCCGATTGAAGTTGCGTGCTGAGCTACCTTGCAGAAACGATCGGAGATGACGATGGTGATGCGGGGAGAGGCGTCGATTGAGGTGCGATCACCGTGAATACACACGGAGCCAGGAAGGAGGGCGGCAGATAGAATCTGGGTCGCGGGTCGCGCGGGAACGGGAGCAGAGGTGGAACAGCGGGTTTAAGGAAGTTTGGAAATCGAAAGAAAGAAGAGGGGGGTTATATTTATAGGATTCAGGGGTTGACCTTAAAAAAATCCTAGGTCAAGTAGTTGAGCAACCGTTTGGACTCCAAATGGTTTCGAGATCGTTTGGATCCAAACAGTTTCAGGACCGTTTGGCTCCAAACCGTTTTAGGACCGTTTGGCTCCAAACGGTTTCAAGACTGTTTGGGAGGGTTAAGGTTATTTTTATTTTTATATTTTTATATTTGTTTGGGTTATATAAATTTTTATAATTTCAGAAGATAAACCTAAGGTAACTAAATGAATGGAAGATAAAAGAAGATGCTTAGATCTTGGGTTGCCTCCCAAGTAGCGCCTGGGTTTTACGTTGCTGGATCGACGAGGTTTTGATGTTGTTATGATGTTGTTGTGGCGTCTCTGATCTCAATAGTCTGTCTCGGCATTTTATCTGCTGGAGTGTAATATTTTTTCAATCGATGGCCATTGACTGTCCTTTCTCCTCCATTGTCGTCAATAATTATGACAGCTCCAATTGGGTATATATGTTTGATGGTGAAGGGCCCAAACCACTTTGTGCGGAGTTTTCCGGGGAACAATTTCAGCTTGGAGTTGAAAAGGAGGACTTTGTCACCCATGGTGATGTCTTTCCTTTTAAGTGACCGTCGTGCCACATTTTGGTTTGTTCTTTATAAATCTTGGCACTTTGATAAGCGATCATTCAGAGCTCCTCTAGCTCTTGTAGTTGGAGTTGCCTGTTTTCTCCTACAATTTTGAAATCAAAATTCAGTTGTTTAATGGCCCACCAAGCCTTATGTTCCAGTTCCACTGGAAGATGACAAGACTTCCCATATACCAAACAGAATGGGGTTGTCCCGATTGGTGTTTTATAAGCTATTCGGTAAGCCCAAAGGGCATTGGGAAGCTTGGTGGACCAATCAGTGCAGTGTTTATTGACTGTTTTTTCTCAGATTGCCTTTAGTTGTCTATTTGAAACTTCAACCTAACCACTGGTCTGTGGATGATAAGGCGTGGCAACTTTATGGTTAACTCCGTATTTCTTTAAGAGGGCTTCAAGGCTTCATTCCAGAAGATGGGTCCCTCCGTCGGATATGACAGTTCAGGGGACTCCAAATCTAGGAAAAATGATATCTTTAAACATCTTAACAACTGGTTTGGAATCGCTTGACACTGTGGGTATAGCTTCGACCCATTTCGAGACATAGTTTACTACAACCAGAATGTAGGAGAAACCATATGAAGAAGGAAAGGGGGGCATGTAGTCTATCCCCCACATGTCGAAAAGTTCGATCTCTTGCCACATGGTGAGGGGCATTTCATTCCTTTTAGATATGCTGCCAGAAAATTGGCATTTGTTGCAAGATTTTACAAAATCATAGGAGTCTTTTGCTATGGTTGGCCAAAAGAAACCTGATTGTAGAACTTTTATAGTAATTTTCTTCGCACTCATGTGTCCCCCAGTGGGGCCAGAATGGCAATGCTCTAAGACGAGGGTAATCTCTTCTTCGGGTAAGCAGTGACGGAAAAGTCTGTCTGCGCATAGGCGAAAATGGTAAGGTTCATCCCAATAGTATTGCTTTATCGTGGAGGAATTTCCTTTTGTCGTGATGAGAGGCGGAAGGGTGAATGATTCCTGTAGCCAGATAATTAACAATGTCAGCATACCAAGGGAATCCATTGGTAACTTTCATTAGTTGGTCATCTGGAAGGGAGTCTCAGATAGGTACTTTATTTTCATCCTCGACTTCAATACGGCTGAGATGATCGACGATGACGTTTTCCACTCCGCTTTTATCTTTGATTTCCAAATCGAATTCCTGAAGCATCAACACCCAGCGGATAAGTCTGGGTTTTGCATCTTGCTTCTGAATTAGATATCGTATGGCGGAGTGGTCAGTGTAGACGATGACCTTGGCTCCAATCAAGTAGGAGCAGAATTTCTCGAACACATAGATGACAGCTAAGAACTCCTTTTCTGTAGCAGTGTAGTTCTTCTGTGCTTCATCGAGCATTTTAGATGCGTAGTAAATTACATACGGTTTCTTGTCGATTCTCTGTCCTAATACAACCCCTATGGCATAATCGCTGGTGTCACACATGATTTCAAAAGGTTGTGACCAATCCGGGGCTCTTAGTATGGGTGCAGAGATTAAAGCATTTTTAAGAGTTGAGATACTTTGTAAGCATTCTTGATTAAAATTGAACTCGGTGTCTTTGGTCAAAAGTTGGGTCATGGGTTTTGCTATTTTTGAGAATTCTTTGATAAATCTTTTGTAAAACCCAACATGACCCAAGAATGCTCGTACTCCTTTTATATGTTTTGGTGGCAACAACTTCGAGATAACATCTATCTTTGCCTTGTCTACCTCAATCCCTCTGTCACTCACTCTATGTCCGAGAACGACACCTTCAGTTACCATAAAATGGCATTTTTCCCAATTCAGGATGAGGTTCGTTTCCTTGCATCGTTGTAAGACTTGTCCAAGGTTGAGTAGACAGTTATCGAAGGAATCTCCATAAACTGAAAAATCATCCATGAATACCTCCATTATATATTCTGTTAATCCTAAAAAAATAGTAGACATACACCTTTGGAATGTAGCAGGTGCGTTGCACAGCCCGAATGACATTCTTCTAAAAGCATAGGTTCCAAAGGGGCAGGTAAAGGTAGTTTTCTCTTGGTCTTCCGGGTGTATAGGGATTTGGTAGAACCCAGAATAACCATCTAGATAGCATAAGTATTTATGATGGGCTAAGCGTTCTAGGACTTCTTCGAGAAAGGGCAGAGGGTAGTGATCTTTTCATGTTGATTTGTTTAGTTTCTTGTAGTCGATACACATCCTCCACCCCGTCACAGTCCCTTTAGGTACTAACTCATTTTTGTCATTTAGCACGACAGTGGTTCCTCCCTTTTTGGGGACCACTTGGACAGGGCTGACCCATTGGGAGTCTGAAATTGGGTAAATTATGCCAGCTTTCAGCAATTTGAGGACTTCAAGGTAAACCACTTCTTTAAGATTGGGGTTCAACTTTCTCTGGTGTTCTCTTGATGGCTTGAATTCTTCGACCATGGGAAATCTATGCGTGCATAAGGCTGGGTTTATACCTTTCAGGTCAGTTATTTTTTACCCAATGGCTTTCTTATGTTTCTTCAGCTCAACAAGAAGCCTTTCTTCCTGGTTTTCTGTCAGGGTGGAACTGACGATAACTGGACATAATTTTTCTTCATCCAAGAAGATGTGTTTAAGTCCCGTTGGTAGAGTCTTCATCTCAGGAGCCTTGGGTATTTCTGTTGCTTCTAAAATAGTGACAGATTTGAGCTCCTCAAAGGTGGCTGTCGGTGCTTCTTCAGCTTTCTCTAAGTGTTGCAAACATTGTTATACCAATTCATTTGTAGAAAATTTGACTTCTGGGTTGGTTAGAACATTCTCTAACTCATCTGATGGCTCAGATATTTCTAATTGGGACATTTGATGTATTGCATCTAAGAGAAAGACCTCCTCTTGAATGCTGGGACCTTTCATGCTATTGAGAACTCGGAATTGAATTGCTTCTTTTCCCAGTCTTAGAATGATCGTGCCAGCTTCAACATCAATAAGCGCCCTGGCTGTGGCAAGGAAAGGTCTGCCAAATATTATTGGGTATCTCAGATCCTCCTTGATATCCATAATGACAAAATCACACGGGACATAGGAATCTTTGCCTATCCTGACTGGAATATCTTCGATAATTCCTAGAGGTGCAGTGATAGTAGAATCAGCTAACTGAATTGTCATCGTTGTGGGCAGCAAGTCAGTGAAACCTAATCATTTACACATGGAATAGGGCATAATTGATATGCTAGCCCCTAAGTCAGCTAATCCCTTTTTGCTTGAGGCATTTCCAATACAACACTGAATACCGAAGGAACCAGGGTTCTTCTTTTTCTTTGGCATCTTATTAAGAATGATATCGGAGGTGGTTTGAGCTAGTTTGACGGTCTCTTGTTCTTCAGTAATGTATTTCCTTGATAACAGAGTTTTTAGGTATTTAGCCCAAGCCAGTACTTCAGAGAGAGCATCGAGGAGCGGGATGTTGATATAGAGTTTCTTCATTGCCTCCTTGAATCTTTGGAACCTCGTGTCCATTTTTGTCTCTCGCAATCTTCCCAGATATGGTATCCTAGGCTTATACTGCGGAATTCTTGGCTCTTTGGAAGCTTGTTCTTTTTCTTTGCTTTTCGCGTTCTATGCGGACTTCTCAGTTTCTAGGTTCGGGTTTGCATTTGGAATAAAGACAGGTGTATCATCATTGTCATGAGCGATTCTTGTAGTTTTGTGAAAGACACGACCAGATCTTGTAGTGATGGCATTCAATTGTTCTGGTCTATTTTGGTCGTGTCTAGGGTTTGACTCAGGTTGTCCTACAAAAGTGCCTGTTGGTGGCTTCAGTTGCGCAACAATTTGTGCTAGTTGAACCTCCACCGCCTTCTGCTGAGCTTGCTGATTAGCGAGCATGGTTTTTTGGGACTGTAACATCTGTCTTATCAAAGTCATCTCGTCTGCTGGCGGGGAGGGGGTATTTTTCTGAGCGAGTTGTTGTTGTCCTTGATGTGGTTGTTGCGGAGGCAGTGCTAACTGAGGTTGCTGCAACTGAGGATGTAGTTGTGGGTGTAGAGGGGGATGGGTATATTGATAGTAGGTGGAGGGATTTCTAGGGTAGTTGGATCTTGGGAAGTTATTTCTGGGGTTCCCTTGATTTTGATTAAAGTTGCTTTGGAATCCAGGTGGCAACCTGTTGGAGGATCCGCCTTATGTCTGGTGTTGCGGGTTGGCAGTCCCAACAGGGTTCTCGTATTGAAAACCCGGGTGGTTTCTTGGTTGATTAGGATTATAGTAAACTTGTCCAGGTATGGAATGAATGGAATTAACTTGTTTCAGCATTTGCTCTTCAGGTTGTTCAATGATTGGTTCGTACTATTGTTGTGGTGGGTGCATATCCATCATCACATTGTAAAGCAGACCGCATGACAGAGTTGGGTGATCGGATGTGTGACAGGCTTCATAGGTCCCTGCGGCAACTTTAACCTGTTGGACTTGAGGGTTTTTCTTCTTATCAAATTCTCCAAGCAAAGTTTCAAGAGCCTGCTGTTTATGAGCTATGGTCTTTAAGGCTTCAGTAATAGCCTTCATTTCCATTGATTCCTTAGCTTTATAAACTTTGAGGACTCCCTTGCTATATGATCGTCCCCAATTGGTTTGATTCTCAGCTCCAAGTGTGACGATTTTCCAAGCATCCTCGTAGTCCTTTCTCATAAAATTTCCTCCAGATGAGGAATCCAGAAATTGCTTGATGTCATCACTCACTCCCCTATAGAACGTTTCTATTAATTGATTTTGGGAGATGCCATGATGAGGACACTTTCTTAGAAGCTCCTTGAACCTTTCCCATGCTTCTGCAAGTGATTCTCCAGGAAGTTGGGCGAAGTGGTTAATCTACCCCCTAATTTCGTAAGTTAACGAAGGGGGAAGAAATTCTCCAGGAACTTTTCTTCCAAGGGAGCCCATGTGGTGATTATTGGCTCCATATCAAGCGAGTTATACCAGCTCAAAGATCTTCCAGATAGAGCGAAGTGGAAAAGATGTAGCATTATTGCATCCAAAGCAACTCCAGCCTGTGGGACAAGTCGACAAAGTGCCTTGAACCTCTTCAAGTGATCCATACAGTCATCTCCAGAACCACCAGAGAATGAGATGCCCTGCATGATTTGAATCCATTGTGTCCGGATCTCGAAGTTGGTTATGTTGATGATCGGAGGCCGAACTGGATGATTGTCTTCATAGTTCTTGGGGATATCATACTCCCTCAATTGCTTGTTTCTTATCTCTAACTGGGAAGCTTGGTTAGCTGCTTCGTTTTTGGCTCATATGCGGGCTTGTTCTTCCGCTCGGATCTCCTCTTGAATCTGAGCACGGGTGTCAGTAATGAGTTGTGCTCTTTGAGCAGCTATGGCGGCATTGACCCTCTCCATTACTAGTGCAGCTTGGCGTTGATCTTCAGCCATTTTCCTGGCTCTTTGGCGATTAAGTCTGATGCGGCGATGGAAGCTTCTCTCTACCTCAGAGTCGTACTCTGAATCAAGGGAGAATCTGAGGTTATGCGATGATTGCATACGCGTCTTTATCCTGAGTAGAGAAAGAAACACACCTTTTAGATGACGCCAGAGATACAATGAACTCAAGAAGATATGGACTAATGATTAAAAGAAAGTGTAAAACCCTAACCAACTAGAAAGATACTAAATGAAATTAAAACGTTCCATTGTCCCCGGAAGCGGTGCCAATTTTTGATGGAGCTTCCACTCATGTGGAATTGCATGCACCACTAAAAATCCTAAAGATGGTAAGTCTTTAAGTTTAGCCTTGCTTATACTAGATCGAGAACTCCACCAATGTATGCTAAGATACGTGGAAGTCTTATCGTAGTATAGTTAAGGGTAGAATCCACGGGACAATGGTCTTGTTGGGAGCAACAAGATGAAAAACGTTAGAATCTCACTTAATCTCTTAATAGTAGGTATTTAAATCAAAAGGTTGGTTTGGTTGTTTTCAAACTAAGAGCAAGTAAGTAAAGCAAGTAAGTAAATTTCAGGATGTCAACAATGATAAGGAGCCACTAGGATGCGATCGGCTTTCACCGCCACTACACATGGATCAAAACACGCAACATAAAACATAACCTGCAATAAGAGTATAAACAGTTAGCATCTTTGTAGATTTAGTTTCCTTTTAGAGAACTAACTACGAGAAGTGTGGGAATGTTGCAATGCCAGCCATCCCCAAACGAATTGTCACCTACTTTACATCATTCCCTTCGCAAAGTGTGTTCCTCGACTTATCAAGGTTGTACTTTCAAACGTCAACTGATTCCATTTCATAGTATGAAAGTACAACGATGGAAGTGAGTTTACTCCACTTTTTGAAAAACACTCCTAGATACCAAAACAGATGCATGGTGGATACATGCATCAAGAACCAACATTCAATCAAGATTCGAATCTAATAGTACAAATGTAGACAATTCATACTAAAAGATAAAAGATAACACAAGTTGGTGGTCAAACAACAAGCATTCATTAAACGATTGATGTTGAAATGAAAAGAAAGCATCTCTATATTGCAAACTATGGATTACATTACATGAAATGAAAACATGGGTAGCGGGGCTACTCCCCGCACCCTAGTGAAAGAGACTACTCGCTCATAGCTAGGACAAAGAAGGAGGAGAGAAGAGAGAGAGAACGTCATCCCCACAAAGGAGAGAGGAAAGTCAACCCCTTGGAAAGAGAGAGAGTGAAGATCTTCAAACTTCACAGGTTGCTCGATGATGAGGTCTCCTATTCCCACCTTCTTTGATGAAGAGAGAGAAAGCAACTTCAAGATGGAGCATGGATCTTATACCGGAAGCCTTTGGGCGGAGGATGGAGGTTGGAATAGCTCTGGAGTAGTAGAGGCAGTCTCTGGGCGTATGAAAACTTGATGTCTTTGGGAGGACCCCTTGGGTCTTATTTATAGGCCTTAAGTGAAGTCCAAATGGTTTGGTCAGTTTTGGATCAAGAGTGTTTGGTCTCTGAGACCGTTTGGACTCTGAAACCGTTAGGACCCCGAGACCGTTTGGTCCCTGAGACCGTTTGGACTCTGAGACTGTTTGGACCCCGAGACCGTTTGGACCCCAAAACCGTTTGGCTTCATGCGGTCTTGAGATCGTGTGACTCCATGCGGTCTTGGGACCAGTTGGCATCATGCGGTCTTGGGACCGTGTGACTCCATGCGGTCTTGGACTGGTTGGCTTCATGCGGTCTTGGGACCGTGTGAGTCCATGCGGTCTTGGGACCGATTGGCTTCATGCGGTCTTGGGACCGTGTGAGTCCATGCGGTCTTGGGACCGATTGGCTTCATGCGGTCTTGGGACCGTGTGATTCCATGTGGTCTTGGGACCGATTGGCTTCATGCGATCTTGGGACAATGTGAGTCCATGCGGTCTTGGGACCGATTGGGTCTTTTATGATTTTTTTGTGTCTTTTTCTGTAAGTAAAAAGGAGAAAAGTTAATCTAACAGTATATTTGCAATAAGAGAGGATAGTTAGGGATTCTGTCTAATTTATCTGAGAAAGAGAGTGGAAAACTGAAGAAATTTACTAAGATAACATCACAAAATTGGAGGTTATCAAGCATCAATGCCCCAGCAACAAGGCCAAAGAAAATTCCAGTCACACGGGCATCTAAACTACATGCATAAAAACAACAGAAATCGGGGACGCCCACATCAACGATCAAACCAGAGGCAGAACCCCCACACAGTGCAGAGAACGTTGGAGATCCAACACCAGAACCATTCATTTTCGATCTGGAAGTTGGGCTTCCCTCTACAACCACCCCACCACACTCCCGTCTCCCACTCTTCCACCATTTTCCACAACCACCCCCACCACACTCCCGTCTCTCACTCTTCCACCATTTTCAACAACCATACCCACCACTATCCCTTCCTCCACATCCACAACTTCACCCACATCTTCCGCTTCACTCATCTTCTCTTTGGGCATTCCATTCTCCACCTCAATGCCTGATATCACCTTCACTTCCACCTTCACTTCAACCACTTTTCCTGTGCCATTCCCAGCTTTGCCCTTTTCAAGTGGGATGTCACCACCATTCTCATCCACCACCCCGATATCGCTAGTGACTCCATCTATAGTCACCATGCAATTCGCGGGTCCATCAATAGTGTCTCTTTCGCAAGGCACTACCACCCTTCCACCCCGATCCCAACCATCTCACCCATCCATATCTGAGGTCCCCTTTTCACAAGTCGGTGAGGAATTCAAACGACATGTTGAAACATTCAAAACTCCTCACCGACCCCTCTAACATATTACAATCAATTTTTTCTTACGTGTAGGGAATTGCTACACAGGTCTCCAAGATTGACAAATGGAACAACGCCTTACCAGGAATCCTCTCTAGCATTCAACAATGGCAGGATGTAGTGGCCCAGCAAGTCAACCACATCGACGACCGCCTACAACACCTGCGAACATTGGTACTTGAGATGAAAGGCCAGCAAGAAGCGTTGGCCCAGAATGTCGATTGGGTCTCTAAGCAAACTCAACCTTTGCCTGAGACCCTTCGCGAGCTTCAGCAGCAACAAACTGCATTTAGACGTGCTTGGACGACATCAACAACAACCTTGCACAGCTCAACCGCTGCCAAGAGTAGCACTCTAACAATGAACTCAATCAACTACGTGCACAAGTAACAGATCTATCAGCACGACTCCTCTCTGCCGAGGCAAGATATATGGATCTCAAAGAGAGCCATGATGCACTTCTCGAAACCCACGAGCATGTGCAAGTGTTACTTGAAGAAATACAAGCCATTCATCGGTAGTACAAGAAAACATCAACCAAGAAAATAGCAGATAAGGCAGCGGATGATGATGAAGATGAAAGTGAAGATGACGATGAGGATTCTGATTCCTCGACTGATCCAACAATGACAACTCCTCCCCAGACGATCAACCTAATGACCCAGACAATGCTGGGGAGGGCACCATCCGAGGGACAGAACCTGCAAAGAAAGGAGATGATAAAAACAACCAAGAGGGTGGAAACAAAAATCCCAAGTCCCCTGACAATTATGATAATGTAACAATGTCATATGGGGACCAATTCTTTAACTTTTCAGCTATGGGATCCCTGGGGGACATTGCCAAAGATGCAGCTTTTGCTGAGTTCCAACAATGCATACTAGGAAACAGCATTAGCCCACCCACAACAGTCATTCACCAATACTCTGCTCTGAAGCAACCTGCGCCTTTCCCCCTAGAACAGGAAGAATCTGACAGAGTGAGTCTAAACACAGATGTTAGACTCGACTCTGATTCTGACTCCGATAAAGATGAAGATATGCCATTTTTTTTGGACAACAATGAGCATACTTCATTTCCTCCACCACAAGACCTTCCCCTTCCGCTACCACTACCTCACAAAATGCATGACTTGGACATGGCGTCCATCTTTACATTAGATGTTTAGGACATCTTCATCATGAACACTATTGTAGACGATGCCAAAGATGGGGGGACATCATCTACAACAATACAAAGACAAAGCACAAGTTGACATGAGAAGACTTCCGTATCATCCTTCGACCACAATCGACGGTGAAGATGGCTATCTTCCATGTCTTCCTTGCCAACTCTTTTGAGGAATTTAGGAGCCCAAAAAAGTTGTAGCCTATCTTCAATGCTTCATCTCCTCTATCCTTAAGCTTATTACATAAGGACTTCCGGGCAAAGTCCATTGAGAGGCTGCAAACTGGCTTTGCACGAAAGGCACGCTACAATTTCGTGCCCTTCAGAGTTTTCAACCACTGGCTGCTCATGATTGTCGACACTGCGGCCCGCGACTTAAAGGTGTACAACATCTGAGCCAGTGAGATAAAGACTGGACAAATAAATTTTGTTGGATTGGAAGCCAGGGAAGCATGATGCATACCTTTCCGGCTTCTCAAAATAATATGGGCTGCTTGCCCATCTCTACAAAATGGTTGGAGCCAACCCTAGTTTCAAATCATCAACCCAACAATCAAAACATTAGCTAGTTCAGGGGACTGCACTTTGTGTACAATATGATTCATAGAAGCGCTCAATCGACAAATCCCCTTCACCGAGCTAGCCACAGAAGATATACACTCCCTATGAGGAAATTACGCCATGGAGCTTATCCGCGATAGACGGTTCTTCATGGACCCAACAATGGTGCCAAACGACGTACCTTGATACCTTTTCTCCGCTATCCAACGTCTACAAAAGTGTCCATACAGAACAATCCTAAAGGAGTTGGAGAAAACGCAACAACAGACCGCCAAGGCCCCAGAACAACGTCAATGGGACCCTTATACTTTCGATGGTCAGTAAAGAGGCACCCCACCCTATTTGCACCAAAAAAAAGATATGGCAGATGATCAGGGGGACATCGATTTGATAACAGGGGCCACCATCAATAGATCATCTCAACCAATGATACCTCTATCTGCCATAGAACTAATGTTTCCAAAATATGACCTTGCCACATGCAAAAGCCTTTCTAATAATGAACTCAGACTCATCATGTCTAGGTTTTACGTAGAGAAAGATGAGCTCGTTTTCATGCACGGAAACATCCTAATAATGGCAGATTCACTCCGTGAAACCGTACAAACCAAAGGTTCTTTATCTATGAGCTTGATGACTGCCTACCAGTTTCTTCTAGAATGGGACCTGCCTACAGTTTATATGGTGTCGACATACAAGAAGGATGATTTACTTGGATCCCAGAACTTTGGAACCACGGAGGACCTTATCTTGTATCTTCAAGACATGACTGTGAAGTTCAGTATGTTTCCTTTTCTTCACTCTGAGCATTGGATGCTACTGGCAACAAATTTACATGAGGGAACTACAATCATTTACAATAGTTTCGACAGCTAGTTTGATCCAAACAAAAGACAGTATGCTGTTACAGCAAAGACACCGATAGAGGAAGTGGCAAAGGATTATGTTGAATGACTACACAATCTCCTGGGCAAACACACAAAGGCATACAAAAAAGAACATTTCCATTGCCCAGCCTTCAGCCACAGATGTCCCCAGTAGATCAGAAATTGTGGTTTCCACATCCTCTACTGGATGTATACCATCACTGTTCTTGGAAAACAAGTGGAGGACATGAAGGACATCGATTACCACACTTTATGTGGAAAATTCGTAGCTAATCTCCTACGATCTCATGGAGCAAACAAGGGATTAATAGAACCTTAATACCCTTGCCCATGTACTTCTCAACCTATCACGACACCCTGAGGAGAGAGTGAGTGATAAGTTGGGGGGGTACACTGGGCAAGGGCGAGGTATCATATTCAAACCCTTTTCTCTCTAATCTTTCTTTCACCTCTATTCTTCTGTATAAGTTTTTCCTTTCCTTTGACATTTAGTTTTTTCAGTAATTTCTTTGATAGAATAACTCTTGCATATAAAACAACTTTCACTTTGGGAAAGAGTCACCCCTAGCTATATTAGAGACAAATTAGTCCTCAAAAGCAACTACATAAGTAGCATTTAGGCATGTAATGGCGAATTAATAAATCACTTTCATATTTGATTCTTATGCTTTTGCTTCAATTCTGCATCAGACTCTCCACAGGTTAACATATTGGCTGAAACAAGCTAAACACTCTCAAGGACGGGAGGGAACCAGGAAAAATCCAAATCAAGGAACCTCACAAGTGGACCACCAAGTACAAAACCGTAATATATGCATGTCAAGAAACCCTAAGAAATAGTTTTCTTCTTTTCAAAAAGAGGCTTGGCAACCCAAATAAAATCCTAAATACCCAATTCCTAAGCATGTGAGCATATGAATAAAAGCTTGAGTGTTGAATAAAAACATGAGAGTTGTGCCATGCATAAGGACTTATACGAAGAGTCAATAAAGGTCTTGCCCGGTCGGTACATTCAGCTACCCTCACAAAGGCATATGTGTCACGCCCGGTAGTGAGATCCTAAGGTCTCCAAGTATATGAAAAAGCTGATAAAGGACTCACCCGACCGATACATTTAGCTACCCTCACAAAGGCATATGTGTCGCGCCCTGTAGTGAGATCCTAAAAGTTTAGGTAAACCCACCCCCACTTAAAGGGGGAGTTACACAACATCCTTTAGCCAATCCTCATACCTATCTTACCTTCTGGTAGGAATTTCAAAGAAGTATAAAACTACTTTGAGTCGAATACATGCATAGAATACAATAAAGGAAAAGGTGGTCCCAATGCGAGTTACGCGATACGAAAGAAACCTGAGATCCACACAACTCTCAATACCTGAAAGAGTTAGTGCAAGAGGAAGTCCCGATAAAACTCTAGGAGATCTTTGGTTTAGATTTGAAGCAAGAGTATAGAAATCTTCACTAAATAAAATCGCCTCGCCACTACGTGCCTTGCCTCTATCTAGCTTGAGGACAAGCTAGACTCTAAGTTAGGGGGTGATAACCTCCCATTTTGTGATGTTATCTTACTAGTTTTTCTCAGTTTTCTATACTCTTTCTTAGATAAATTAGATAGAATCTTTAACTTTCCACTCTATTGTTAATATACCATTAGACTAACTTTTCTCCTTTTCTTCTTACAGAAAAACACAAAAAAATTTACAAAAACACCAAACGGTCCCAAGACCGAATGGAAGACAAATGGTCCCAAGACCATATGAAGACCAA